>JAODAL010000096.1:0-451620 GCA_025379985.1 Phyllomedusa bahiana
ATTTAAAATTTTTTGTTTTCTGTTTTGTTTCACATTTTGTTAAAAGTTGTCAGTTTGTTGTCTATATTTGTTCCATTTTTGTTAAAGTATTTACTTTTGTTGCTGTTTTTGAAATTTGGATGTAAAAATAACAAAACAAATAATAAATAAGATATACAAATTATTACCATTTAGCTCTATGGTTTATATGAATAAGTTGGAAGATACTACGTATAAAAAAAGAGAAAAAAGCTATCCACATAAAAAACATGGATACAAAAATGTATATAAAAACATTTAATTGTATTGACAAATTGTTTTCATTGCAAGAAAAACAAAATTATTACAGATCTGGAATATAGAATTGTGAATAAACCTTTAAGTGATAGGTTTTTGTCATAGATCGGCCTTACACATTAGATGGATGTCAGCTGAACCTGCTGAATTTGTTTATAGGCTTCCTAGCTCTATCTTGACAGCAGATGGGAGGAGAGGATTTTAGCAGCTCAGATATCAAACAAACCAGATGTTTTGTTCCCATGAGAGATAACCCCTGCCAAAATTCTTTCCACTAAAAAATGTGGTATATGATGATTATTACGTGACAAGCAGCTTTTACACTGACAAGCAAAAGGGTAACAATGTTTTGAACTTTTGACTATTACGCTCCATATCTCACCATGCACTACAGATTTGAACATAAGATTACCATCATATTAGCCGGCTATGATGTCTAATGCACCTAACGTGAGGGGGTGTTTTGGGAGCGTTCTGGGGGCCTTATGGAGGCGTGTCGCACTACATTCGTAAGATTAGATGCATTTATGAATGTAGTTTGGCAAAACTAGGTGCATTACTGCTCCGACAGGCAGACTTATCTCAATGTGCTCTGCCTGAGGAGCTGAAGTGAAGCTAGATTTGCTGTAAAGGGCAAAAATGTCCAATATTTCTCAACTTACAGCAGTGCAATAATAAAAAGTAATTTATTATAATTATCAAACTGTATAAAATGTAAGTATTTAAACTTAATGAAGAATGTGATCATATAAAATTAATATAAGAATATATTATATCCCCAAAATAAATAATTATCTCCTATAAAATGTATTTAAAATTCATAGAATCTTAAACTAATTTTACATTAAATAACCCACTTAAATATGTTGTTCAGATTTTTAAAATTTTGATTTTGACTACATTAAATTTAAAATGTATTTTTGCTGCTCACCCTTTATTCCATATATGGCAAAAGCCAGCACACTACAGGTCTTGCTGGGACCTGTGGTCTTCCAAGCAGGATCAGCACCATAGTTTCTATTCACTGACATGCTATTGTAATGACTTTTCTCTTAAGTTCCGTAATGCGCCTAACACATAGGTGAGGTGCGCTGAACTTTACACACCATTTATGAACGCACAAAAAGCACTTTCATACATTCAGGTGCATTATACATTGAAAATGAGACTCGACTATTCACTGCGCCTTCCTTCATACATTTCTGCCTAAAGCTGTAGTCGACAGTTAGGAAACCAGCATTTTTCTTATGTGCTCCTGTGAGTGGCTTTTTTGTGTGTAAATATTCAATTTTTGGTAAAGTAATTTAGAAATCTTTCAATCTAAGAATCTATTCATGACATATAATAAATGTCACAATAAAATATTACAATTTAGAATTCGTTTTTATTTTTCACCTTTTACTTTTTTAGGAATGAGGACTTATGGTTCTCAAGGTAGGCACCAATGTTTTGAAATTACATGGAGTTTCTAGCTACCTGTCTGACTCTATATCTACCTAGTAAGAAATAATATAGAGCTTTATATGTATATTTCATTGTTGTATTTAATTCTTTTTGTTATTTTCTGTGTGTTATTTGTATCGTAATAGTTTGATTTCAGTCTTTTGGTTTACAGTGCAGTCTCGTATCATGGCCATAGACTAATATACTTCTGCCAAGTCAGCTTGTATACACCTTTTTGATGCTTTCATTTAGAATTTCACAACAGGAAATCAGATTCTCTTTATACAGTATCATACAAGTCACAGTTAAGCAATCATAAATAAAGAATCTTATGGAACCCAATGATGTGGGTGGACTGAATGGAACAGTAGGTAAGCGGGGCTTTCCCCTTAGATGCTGATAATGCAAGAGCAGACAATGTATAAGGTATGTCAGTATAACTTTAATCTCCACATTCAACTGTATCTGCATCCGCTGGATACAAATATAGTTAAATACTAATATGGAACAATGAGCCTTTAGCTTCCTGCTCTGCAATGTTAATGTAGTGACATCACTGCACTGTGTGCACTGAGCTCAGTGCATGCAAACATAAGATGATCTGCTGAATGTGTGAATGGTGTTACAGTAGGTGAGCAAAAGGTTTTACTGTTTTTGAATGCACAAAGGGTAGAAATATTATTGTATTGTTTCCCATATTAGGCATACAGTTAATATTGCGTAGAACACAAATAAAGTATAATTACCGTAGTGAGGAAAAAAGTAGGGAACTACTACTTCGGGGCACAATTGGGGAATAATTATCTCTGCATTGCTGAGAGGTGTACTATTTTACAAAAAGCTGAGACGCTGTATCTATGTATAAGCCTGCCGTGTCATTAAAGTTGAAGTTGTCTTAGGCCGTGTTCACACGGCTTATTCAAGCCGTAATTGCGAGCCAGATTGCGCTCGCAATTCCGGCTTGAATAAGGGGCGAGTGCGGGTGCGGGCCGGCCCCATAGACTTGCATTATCCACGGCGCGTATTGCGCCTGGATAATGTGGAGGTGACTTTTTCCCGATTCGCCGAGCGGGAATGGGCAACGGAATCCACTGTTCTCTATGAGAACTGTGGATTACCGTAATTACTGCGACGGATTGGAGCCGTACTGCAGCGCAAATCCGGCGCACAGTACGGCTCCAATCCGTGGCCAAATAAGCCGTGTGAACGGCCCCTTACAGATACAGTACCTCACAAAAGTACGTACACAGCTCACATTTTTGTAAATATTGTATTATATCTTTTCATAGGACAACACTAAGGATATGACCCTTTACTACAATTTAAAGTAGTCAGTGAACAGCTTGTATAACAGTGTAAATTTGCTTTGCCCTCAAAATAACTCGCTGGCAACAAAAGTGAGTACATCTCTAAGTGAAAATGCACAAATTGTTCCGAAAGTGTCCACATTTTCTAGCACTGCCTTAACTCTATTGGGCATGAAGTTCACTAGAGCTTCACAGGTTGTCACTGGAATCCTTTTCCAGTCTTTCATGATGACATCACAGAGCTGGTGGATATTAGAGACCTTGAGCTCCTCCACCTTCTGTTTGAGGATGCCCCACAGATTTCTTGTGCATCATCTTTAGAATAGGCTGGGTCGACAGCCATACATACCAATTTGATGCAGTGTGTAGGGTATTGTCTCAGCAGTAATAGGCTGATCCCCCACCCCTTTAACCTCTGCAGCAATGCTGGCAACATTAATACATCTATTTTGAAATGACAACCTCTGGATATGACCCTGAGTACGTGCACGCAACTTCTTTGGTTGACCATGGCAAGGCCTGTTCTGAGTGGAATGGGTTTTTTTAAACCGCTGTATGTTCTTGGCCATTGTGCTGAAACTCATTTTCACGGTGTTAGCAATCTTCTTAGAACCTAGGCCAACTTTATGTAGGGCAACAATTCTTTTTTTCAGATTCTTAGACAGTTCTTTACCATGAGGTGCCACGTTGAACTTCCCATGATCAGTATGAGAGAGTGTTAGATCACTAACACCAAATTTAACACACCAGCTCCCCATTCACCCATGAGAACTTGTAAAATGATCGAATCACATGACACTGTGGATGAAAAATTGAACGTGGGGCATAATTTGTCCATTTTAACTTAGAGGTTTACTCACTTTTGTTGCCAATGGTTTGGACATTGATGGCTGTGTGTTGAGTTATTTTAAGAGCACACCAAATTTACACTGTTAAATAAGCTGCACACTACTTTACATTATATCAAAGTGTTATATCTTCAGTGTTGTCCCATGAAAAGATATGATACAGTATTTACAAAAATGGGAGGGGTGTACCCACTTTTTTGAGATACTTAATTCCCAATTCACTATTTGTAACTTTTCATTTGGATGGGGTATAGTTTAAAACATATATCTTGGGGCTTTTGTTCCTGATTTATTAAATATATTGCAATGACGCCACGTTGAAATATGGCTGTGTAAAGCTAACAAATCTTAAAGGAATCTGTTTTGGCAAAGCATTCCCTTAATAAAGGCTGTTGGCTATTATTGATGTGTTGGAAGTAGAAAAATTGTATGGATCTAGGTGCCTTTGACAAGGACCAAATGTTGATGACTACTTGACTAGTTTAGAGCCTCTCCAAAACAGCAGGTCTTGCAGGGTATCCCTGGAAAGCAGTGGTTAGTATCTACTAAAAAGCTTAATGATGCATGTGGAAATGAAGGCTAGAGAAGTTTAGCCCATATGCTCTGATCCCACACACAGAATACAGAAGAACAACTGTACTATCAACTGCTTAAAAAGTTAATGCTGGCTCTGCTAGTGTTAGGTGAGGATATTAGGTGTAGAATTATCTTTTGTTCTACTCCTATTCAATTAGTTGTCCCTGTCCAAATTGCGCTAGAAAGCTGGTCTCAGCTGAGAGCTTAAGAAATGCACACCACACAGGTCAGTCTGGTGCATAAATCTGTTTTATTATCAGCAAGTTACAGCCTCATATCTATTTCTTTGGTATGTGTCAAGGATCACATGATTGGCTAGTTGGCTGTTGCTAAGGCAGATTCGAGGTTTGCATCTGCGCAGTATCTGTATCCTTCAGAAGAGGAATTTCTTGTTTTTGTTTGCTGTAAGCAGTACCTCTTTTCCAGCACTGCAATAAAGAGCAGTTTAAACACAATATCGGGTGATCTTTATAAGGATGTAGTAAAAAGAACAGATTATAATGTTTCCATTAAATCATTAACCTGACACTAGTAAGGCATTAAAGCACATTGTGCATTGTAGCTTGCCCCCTATGGGACTGCCTAGCTGCAAACTGGTCAGAGTAACTTCTGTCTTTCACTGGAAACTTCTACCATGGGCATGGTAGCATATGAGCAGAACCATGGAAGAAGGTGGTCTGGTCTGATGAATCACCAGGGGCATAATTAAAAAAGATTTGCCCCACAGTAAACCTTCGAATGGGCCTCCAATAACAAACATTTACCAGCCCCCTGAACCTCATGATTTAAACAATGCCATAACCTGTGCCCCCTGAAATTAAAATATAACCTACATTGTGCCCCCTAAAATAAATTATAATGCACACTGTACTCTGCACAAATGATAATTCGGTTTTATGTGCATCCTAAGGACAAATGAATTCTGGTGAACAGTTATAGATCCTGATTTTCTCCAGTTATTTTAACAACCCATTTAGGGAGAATCGGAGAGAACTAGACAGATCCAACCTCAGTTGGTCTAGACTTGAAGTAGTAGATGTACGAATCCGTGGTGGTCTAGATCAGTGTAGGGGCTAGAGTATGGATCCCTGGTGGAGGGCATTGAACGAGTTAATGCTAAATTACTGGAAATCTAAGGAAGTTAATGTGGTATAAAAAAGTAAAAGGGTCAATGTAAGCATGCCTGAGGGGGGGTCTGGCAGTGAAGGGTTAAATTGTAAAACTTTGTGTTTGGGGCAGTAGAGAGGAAAAAGGGTAAGCACCCCCCCCTGGTGGTCTAGGGCACTGAAGGGGTTAATGTAAATAGACCTGGTGTAGGGCAGTGGATAGGGTTCGGATCCCTGTTTGTTAGGCGTGAAAGGTTTAAATTTAAAGGGGAATTTGGGGGTTGGGCAGTGGATGGGTTCATGTACGTATCCTTGGTGGAGGGAAAAAGCTTATAAACGGGCTCTTTGTGGTACTCACCCCTTCAAAAATTCAGCATTGTATTCATCTGGTCGTTTTTCCTTGCACTAATAAAAAAAAGGGGAATGAGGGGAAGTAAGGTCATATGGGCCTAACTGTAGGGTGAGAGTTCTTTCTGATCAGGCAGCGTGATACAGCAGTGCTCTGCCCAATAATTACAGAGGAAATCAGCCTCTGGTTGTTCCCGAGATGCTTTCTTATGTTCTATTTCAGATTTTTTGGGGGTTTTGGGCTGTGGTTTCCAGTGTGCTTTCCCCCTGCAGTTCCATATACATTTTAATGTTATCTACTCAAAAGCACATTGAATACCAAAGGGGGGAACTAACCAGTTTCCTGTTGTATTCATTTAAAGAAACAGCGTTTTTACAAAACAAATCCCCACTTAAATTTTTGGGTTTGCTAAATTTTTTTGGAAAATTTTTCCCTTCCGGGGGGGGGTTTTTTTTTAATTAAGCGTTGATCTTCTGTGTGGTGACAACCAAAGAAAACCATCTTTTTTTCACCGCCAAAAATTAAAAATTTTCCTGTACCAAAATTTCACAACCCAAAGGGTTTAAATTTTACAATTGTTTTTTAATGTTTTGTGGGCATAAAAAAAACACCAATTGTAGCCCCTAAAAAAAGTTTGTATTTTGGGGGCGCCCCAATTCTTTCGAGAAATTTACTTCCGGGGGTTTTAATTTTAACCCGTTGTTTTTTCTGCTGGGTTTAACCCCAAAAAAAACCGTTTTTTTTCCCCGGGCCAAAAATTACAATTTTCCTTTTACCAAAATTCACAAGAAAAGGTTTTAATTTACAATTTTTTTCTTGTTGTGTGCATAGAAAACATGAAATTTTGTAAAACCAAAAAAACCCTTGTAGTTTTTGGTTTCTCAATTCTTTTGGGGAAATTTTACATCCAGGGGTTAATTAAGCTTTGTTCTCCCCTGCTGTGGTGACCCCCAAAAAACCGTTTTTTTCCCACCCCCAAAAAAATTACTTTTTTCCCTGTACCTTTAATTCAAAAACAAAGGGTTTAAATTTTACAATTTTTTCTCTTGTTGGGGTAGCGTAGAAAAACACGAAATTTGGGAAACCCACGCTACAAAGCAGTAGTTTCTGGTTTGCTAAAATTCTTTTGGAAAATTTACATCCGGGGGTTTTATTAAGCGTTTTTTTTTTCTGCTGGGGTGAAAAAAATTAACCGTCTTTTTCCCCCCCAAAAAAATTAAAATTTTTTCCCTGTACCTTTAATTCACAAGCAAAGGGGTTCTTTAAACAATTTTTTCTTTTGGGGTGAAGCGTAAAAAAACACCAATTGTAACACGCTCCCAAAGCTAGTAGTTTGTCACGCTAAAATTTTTTTTTGCGCAATTTCCCATCCAGGGTTAATTAAGCGTTGTTCTGCATTTGTACTCAGAAAAGAAACTTTGTTTTTCCCCCGCCAAAAGGGAAATTTGTACATAATTCATATCCAAAGGGTTAATTAAAGCCTGTTTGTGTTTTTATATTTCGTAAAATAAAACAGATTTTTAAACGGCACTTACAATTTTAAATTTTTCCTGCCCTTTTTGGGGAAGCGCAATTTATACCCAAAGGGTTACCCAAGCTTTTAAAGGGGTTTTCATTTGGAGTAAAAATACGGGGTGTGTTTTTAAATCTTTTACAGATATCCCCATCAAACAGTGTTGTACTTTTTAAAAAAAAAACAGTATGTCAACAGAGAGGTGGCAGGCTTTCACCTGCGAGGGGCGGGAGGAAACAAACATTCCAGGCCCAGGTCGAAGAACAGCAAAGGGACGTCGAGCAGGGGTCACCCCGGTGGGGCCCCCCAACTGCCACTGCATCTAGGGGCCCCGTGTGCTGCTAGAAAACCCCAAGGGTTCTTTTTGGGTTTTTACTGGTCATCCACTTCCCCCCAAAATAAACATCGGGAACAACCCCAGCCAAGAGTCGGTGGGAACTCGGGACACAACCCTTATTTGGGCAGGGCCCCCCGGAGGGGTCAGGGGCCCTCACCGTCCTCAAAAAGCCTCTTTTCCACCCGGGTTTTCCCTCAGCCAGAGACCCTACTATGTGGTCTGGGTCACCCGCCACTATATAGCGGATGAAAAATTTAAAGGAGGGGGAGTCACAGTTTCTTGGGAGCGAAGAAAAAGGGGCCCCAAAATCCCCTTCTTCTTGCAGTAGGTGGCAAAAAATTTTGATGTTGTGAGTGGCATGGGAGGTCATGTTGTGAGGGGTTTTAAACCCTGCATAAACCAAAATGGGGATGAGGGCAGCCCTGACATGAAACACAAAAAATGAAGATGTAGCCCCACCCCACTTGGGAGCCCGGGGGATTTCAAGGGCTTCATCATCGTAAAGGAAAAAGAGGGGTCAGCTTGCCGTCAGGGCAGGGCACAGCCAGCAAGTGGGTCGGTGGCCGTGATCAGCAGGAAGCAAACAGTGTGAGGTCGGGGGCCCAAACGGCCAAGGGGTAAAAAAACCCCTTCGCAAAGGGCCAAAAAAATAGCGGCACAGGGGCCAGCGAGGGAGCGGCGGGAGTAAAATCCACTCAATTTCGGAGCGTTGGCGGTAAAAAACCCCATTTCTCGGCCCTTGGGGGCAGTTTCTTTTTCTAAGGGCATCGGAGGAGCCGAAAAATGGGGGATATGTTTGGGTTTTGTTTGCGAAAGTGAAAACGTGGGGAGGGAGCTAACCTGGCCAAACCCCGGCCCCGCGTTTAACACATGCAGCTTTCATCTTCCCGGTGGGCCCGGGAAAAAACTGGCCCCAGATGTGGGGGTCCATCCTTTTCCGCCGGGAGCAACAGCAAACCGCGCCCATGGGACGCCCCCATTTTTTAGCCAGACAAAAAGGGTCCCCCCACCCTGGGAAAGGGAGCTGTTTCTCTTTGGACCCATCCCTCACCCGGGGGAGATTCTCCTGCCCTCCCTACTCATGGCGCCAGCAGTCGTTCAGCAAAAGGGGATTGCAAAAAACAAAAAGTAAAAATCCCCCCCCAACCCCAAGGTGCAGAAAAGGCCCTTTCCCCTGTCCAAGTTGTTGGTGCCTTGCAGCCCCCCCCTTTTCCCAAAAGGGGGACTCGCACCATTCAGAGAACTAATGGTTGGGGCCGAGCCCCAGATGGGATTTCAAGCCCTAAATTTCTTTTCCAAAAAGGGGATAACCCCGACTTCCAAAAAAAGTTGAACAGAAGGTGGGCCAGTCCCCTTTAAACTTATTTGGTTTGTTCCAAGGGGACTTTGGAGCTGTAACAAAGGTCAGGGGCCCCCCTGGGGAATGTGCTTTTCCCGGCCCCCGGCACATCAACAACTTGGGGAAAGGGGGTACCCGCTTTTTTTCCTCCACGTTGTTTAAACTGCGGCCCTGCGCCAATTTCTGCCTCCTCCTCCCCACCAAAAACCCCAATCAACCCGCCTCCCCAAAATTTCTTCTCCAAACATACCCCCAAGTTAGGGGGACATCGGTGTCACGCATTTTTACACCTGGTTTCCCCGGCGAACGAAGTCCCCACAGGGGGGGAACTGCCCCCCTTTATGCAGGGAAAGAAATCGATGTGTGGCTTTCTCTTTCGCCAAAATGCAATCCGGGAAACCCTTGGGGAGGACAAGGGAGGGAAAATGGTGTCCCCGCTCAAAAAGGGGATGGTCCATGCCCCTGCATGGCGCCGGTTTAATCTGGTTTTGAAAAGGTTCCCGAAAAACTTCCACCGATTTCAGAAGATTCTGAAAATGGCCAGGAAACTGTGCCCAAAAAAAAAAAAGCACTTCATCCTTTTCCCACCCAAAACCGGGAAACACCCCCCTCAAGTTGCAAACGGCAAAGGCCCCCCCAACACACCTTTATATGTTTATGTTTCCACCGTTGGAATTCCACCTGCACATTTTGAAAAAGAATGTATGGGAAAAGAGAAAGGGCCCCCTTAAAGATTTTTTTTTGATCCAGGCCGGGGGCAGGAGTACTCCCCTGTTAACTTTGTTTTCCAAAACCAGTGGCAGCTCATGCGTGACACCTGCTTTTTTTTGAGGCCATTCGAAAGGGGGAAAAAAAATTAATTTTTTTTCAGTCGCCAGGGCTACGGGGTAATAACGGCATTCCCAAATGCTTCTTGGGCCTGGAACCAAAATTTCTGAAAAATCTGTTGGGGAGGGGGCCCGGAGGGCGTGGCGACTAAAATCTCGCGGCCACCCCGAGTCCGGTGGGGGGCTGAAATGGAGGAGGGGGGAGGCCATTGGGGCAGAAGCATTGTTTGGTGAAATGAGTGGATTTTTTTACCCAGGTGACAAGAAGGAGGAGAGGGGGCAGCTGGGGGAGGTAGTGGAGATGGGAAGCGAGGCAGAAAACCCCAAGCACCATTTGGGGGAAGGGAAAAACAGTGGGGATGGAGGCAGGGGGCCCCTCGGAAATCACTTGTCAGATGGCCCGCAGCAAAGCTGATTTCCTGGATAGTGGCAGCCAATAGTTTAGCATTTCCCGGGGGGGGGGAAAACTTCTGGCTCTCCACCCCCAAATTTGGGCCCTCGCTACCCGGGCCAAAAAATGGGAGCCTTTTTCCAAGGGTATTGAAGGGAGGAAAAAAAAAAATACAAAGGGAAATTTCCCCCGTAGTCAGTTTTGGGCCCCTGCTTTTTGGGCGGGATCGCCCCCCTCTGACAGGGCTGACCCGGGGGGGTTTTTCAGCACTCCCCCGTACTACACCGCGGCCCGCTGGAGGGAAAGGGGGGGGGGGAGGGGCAGTACCAGCTCCATTTAGCAGCAACCTAAGTCGGGGTCACTGATGGGCAGCTTCCTTCACCCCCCTAGTGAGGGGGGGCAGTGCCAGAGCAGCGGGAGGGCCTGGAACCCGACCCCGAAAACCAAAAAGGTGGTGGGCCCACTTGGACAGCACTCCCGCCACCCCCCTTAAAGATCCGTGGGGGCTAATGGGGCAGCAAACTGGGTGTGTGGCCCCCAAACTTGCCGAGTTTGCAGTGGGGGAACCCGTCCTCGCCGGCCAAGTAGTGGGCAAAGAGCGGGTGGGTTTTTTTAGTGCGGGGGGGGCCATCGTTACCCAAAGGGAAACCCCCTTGTCCCCCGGGAAAAAGTGGAACGACTGACCTTTGTCAAGATGAATAAAGGCCCTGGATCGGCCAGGTTTTTCCCCACCACCAATTTCCTTAGGCGCAGACTACATCAGCCATGACGCCTCACCCCAAAAATTGAGAAATGTTTTTCTGGGTTCAAACTACCCGCCTCAGCCAATAATTGATTTTTTTTCCGCCAAACCGCCTGAGCCACAAATCTGCTGGGCAGTTTTTCCCAACTGCCCCCAAACCCCCCCTTTTTCCCGGGACTGGTATTGCCCCCCCCCCACACCCCCCCCTTTTCATTGTGCCCCTGTCTGACTCTGCTGCTGCCGCCGTTTACCTCCACTCTCTGGCATTGTGCCACTCTGTGGGCCCACTCCTTTTTGTCCCCCTCCGAATGTCATTGTGCCCCCTAAACTGAAAAACATGTGCTGCGTGACTGCTGCCCGGGGGACCTCCACCTGGGGTCATTGTCCCCCTCTTTTGGCCTACCCCCCTGTTTTTTTCCACCCCCAGAATTTTATTGTGCCACTGTCTGACCTCATGCTTTCTGCTGTGGCTGCTGCCGGACCTACACACTGTCTTTTTGCCCTGTTGGGAAACCCCATGCTGTGCCGTGGCTGATTTTTCCCTGACCTACACCCCTCTGTCATTTTGCCACTGTCTGACCCCCAAAGCTTTCTGCGTGGCTTTCCGCCGTGACCTACCCCACTGTGTCATTTGGGCCCATCTGTGGCCTATTCCTGTTTTTTTCCACCTTTCCCAAAACTCTTTTTGGGGGACTGTAGACCTCATGCTGTGCTGTGGCTGGGTGCCGTGACCTCCACAAATGTGTCATTGTCCCCCCTCTGTGGCCTTTTCCTGTTTTTTTCCACCCCCAGAAAGGGCATTGTGCCACTTTTCCCGGCCCCCCATGCTGTTGGTGTGGCTGCTGCCGTGACCCACACACTGTGCATTGTGCCACTGTCTGACCTCATTTTGCTGCTGTGGCTGCTGCCCTGGGCCAAAAATCTTGTCAAATTTTGCCACTGTCTGACCTCATGCTGCTGCGTGGCTGCTGCCGTTACCAAAACCAATGTGTCATTTTTTCCCCCTCTGTGGGCCTATTCCTTTTTTTTTGGGGCCCCCTCCGAATGTTTATTGTGCCAAGTCTGACCTCAAAGTTGCTGCTGTGGCTGCTGCGTGACCCCCCACACTGTGGCATTGTCCCAATCTGTGGGGGTACCCTTTTTTTTTTTCCCACCTCCCAAAAGTCCCTTGTGCCCCTTTTCTCAAACCCCATGCTGCTGCTGTGGCTTTCTGCCGGGGACCTACACACTTGTCCCTTGTTTCCCCTGTCTACCTCATGCTGCTGCTTGGTTTCTGCCGGGGACCAAAACCAAATGTCAGTGCCCCCTGTCCTGACCTCCCTGCTTTCGCTGTGGCTGCTGCCGTGAACCCCACCCCACTGTATGATTGTGCACTCTGTGGCCCACCCTGTTTTTTGCCACCCCTAGAAAAGTCATTGTTCCCGCTACCTTTATGGGCCTGCGCTGTTGATGCGTCAGCTCCACACTGTGGGCATTGTCCACTTTTTGGCCCACTCCTGTTTTTGCCAAACCCCAAAAATGTCATTGGCCACTCCCCTGACCTCATGCTGCTGTGGCTGGGGCCCCGGGGGCACCCCCCCCCTCCCCCTCTGTCACTGAAGTTGCCACCAAAACCCTCAGCTTTGTTTTTTTTTCCCGCTGGGCGCTGTCATGACTTTTTCGGGTACATTCCCCCCTTTAGTTTTTTTTGGCAAATTTTTCCCCCTTAAGTGCCCAAAGGGGAAATTTTTGAGTGGGGCGAGAGTGGCGGCGTCCCTCTGGGTGTCATACTAAAACCAACATTGTATGAAGACCCAAAAACCAAAAATCCCTCGCTAAATTTTTTTGCATGGCCCCATACGTTCTACGACCCTGCAGGCCCTGTGCAGCCTGGAAAAAAAACTGTTTTTTTTTAAGTGATTCGTCCCCCCAAGTAAATTCGTAACGAAGTTATTTTTTGCCGAGAAATTCGGCGAAGTGAACGAACCGAATTTCGGGAAATTCGCCCATCTCTAGTTGTAAGACCTTGACCCACATGCCTGTCATTAAACCTAGAAAATAACATCGTACATACTGTCCACGACCACCATGCAGATAGGCATCTTAAAAGCATTTCTTTTATACATTTCTTTTATACAGAGACTGAGAAATACCCCGGGGTGTTGCTAAGCATAAAGATCCAGGGCTTGTGCCCCTGATACAATGCCTATTGCTCAAAAAATTTGCCCAGCATTCAGGGGTACATCTGAAGGGGGGCTTCCGGGCAACTAAAACTCTCCCAGAGAGGTTCAAGTTGCCCCTCACCCATCCCAGATCCATTAGAGCAGTGCTAGATTCAAGAGTCTCATGTTTGCTTAAAGGGGTGTTTCCACCATAGGCTTTGATGACATATCGCTAGGATATGCTAGAAAAGTTTGATAGGTGTAGGTCCCATCTCTGGAGCCTGCATCTATCTCGAGAGCGGGCCTCCAAAAGTTTCCACTCAGAACGGAGATCAAATTATCCTTGATCACGACTCTCCATTCTGTTCTATGGGAGTTCCAAGGAGAGGTGAGTGGATGATCAGCTATACTTGGAACAGAATAGAAAGTCATGCAGAAGTGTGATCAGCTCTCCATTCTGAGCCGAGACTTTTAAGGCCCCGTTCAAAAGGTAGATATCCTAGTGGTATGCCATCAAAGTCTACAGTGGGAACAACCCTTAAACAGGATGTCTTACTACAAGGATTGAACTTTATGTTAAAGATCTTGCAAAAGCAAGACACTTTGCAATATGTGTCCATTAACCCCTTAAGGACCCTGCGTGTTTTTTTGTTGACACGTTCGTTTTTCCCTCCTCGCCTTCCCAGAGCCATAACCTTTTTATTTTTCCACCTACAAAACATATGAGGGCTTTTTTTTTTGCGGGACAAGATGGAATTTTTAAAATGGGGTTATTCACTGCACTATAGAATATATGGGAAACCGCAAAAAATTTTCCAATTGGGACAAAATTGTAAAAAAAAATGTATTTTTCGCCATTTTTTTTCCCCCGGGTTTTTTTTTTTTTTTTTTGGGTTTTTATTTTTACGACTTTTCAATCTTGGAAAAATTAAAAATGAAATTATCTGTATTCAAAAGGTTGATACACATCCCACAAAAACCAAACCCATGTAGGGTTTCCGTTAGGGTTTTGGTACCGTAAAAAATTTAAAAAACTTTTCCTTTTTTTTAAAATTTTTGAACGGGGGGGCCCCCAAATTTTGTTTAACCCAAAAACCCTTTTTTGTACTAACAACTACGGACTTCAGTGAGGGGGCCTTTTTTTTGGGCAGGATGACTTGAAACCTTTTAATGTAGCAGTTTGGAATGAAATGCGATTTTTTTGTTCACTTTTTTTCCAAATTTTTTAAGTGATGTGAAAGCCCAAAAAAATTTAAATTTTTGGGGTGTTTGGAATTTTTTTTCTTTTTACGGGGTTGTTCATTTTACGGCATAAAAAAATTTATTTTAAATTTTTTTATAGATTGGTTTTTTTGGGGGGTTTTTGGAGAAAACCAATTTAAGTGTAATTTTTTTTTATTTTTTTAAATTTTTTTTATTTTTTTAAAAATGTGGAAAAGGGGTTTTTTTGAACTTTTAGGGGGGGAATGTATGATCGGGAGTTGGGGCCTGTTTTTTTGGCAAAAAAACTGGGGTTTCACCGGCTCAAAAATCCCCTATGGGAAACGCGGGGGATGCATGTTGGGGGGCGAAACCCTTTTCCCCATTTTTTCCGGTTTGGGGCCTAACAGGGAAGGGGGCGTGAAATTTGGAACCCATGGGCGTTCTGGGGGGGGGAAAAACGGCAAAATTTGGGGAAAAACTCTGGGGGCATGCAGAAACGGGGCCGGAAAAGTGAGGCACATTGAAAGCGTTTCCCGCCCCGGGCCAGGCAAACCTAATTAAATTTGGGGTTTATCGAGGGGAAAAGTGAAGTGGAGCGGGGGTTTATTTTTGGGAAGCCCTCAAGTTCAAACATTTTTACAGCAGTCCCACTACTACAATAAATAAATTTGTCAAGAAGAATAAATAATTAAGCAAAAAATCCTGTTTTGGGGGACCAAAGGCCCCCAGAAAGGGTTTTTTTGTTGTATATACTAAAAATTGCATTTAACTTCTAAGAAAGCCCAATACATAAAAAAAAATTGATGTTATGGAAAATGGGGGAAAAAAAAACATCTGCCCCAAACCTCGTGCAACATCGATTGGTTTAAATTGATGAAAAAATTTAAAGTGTAATTTTCACAGCCCTTTGAAATTTAACTTTTTTGTGGGGATATTTTTTCTTGGCAGCAAAATATATATATTGTAAATTAATGTTATTGAAAAAAAATGTTTTTAATACATTTTTTTCCCTTTTTTTTCCAAAATTGGCTATTCCCCTTTAAAATTAAGTTTTTCATTTTTTTGACAAAGGCATTTTATTTTAAACTTCATACTGTTAATGAAATTTCCGACGCGAAATCCTTTCCCAAAAATTTAAAAAATTGGGAAAATACGTTCCCCCAACTTTGTGATGCGTATTTGCAAAGTTTTCCCAATGGATTTGCGTTGGAAATCCATTTTCCCCCAATTAATTTTTTAATATGGGGGATGTTTTTCCGACGCGGAAATCCGTTGCAAATACTTTTTGCAAATACCCTTCCCAAAAGTGTGGGCACAAATTTTGCAATTTTAAAAAAACAAAAGGGGGGGGTTTTTTCGCGTTGGAAATACATTACACAGTTTTTAAGATGGAGAAAAAAATGCTTTTTGCCCAAACAAATGAATTATTTTAAAAAAACCGACTACCCAAAGTGCGGGGAAAAAAAAAAAATCAATTTTATTAATACTTTTTTTTACAATAACTTTTAATAAACAATTTTAAATATTAGCTCCCAAAAAAAAAAAAATATCCCCCAAACAAAATGTATTGCAAAGATAAGAAAATTACATTAAAATTTTTCATCAATAAGCCAATTTCAGATGGGTTTTACCCGATGTAAATTTTGGTCTATTGTTTTTTTTAAATAAAGGGAAATGTAATTTTTTACGTTTTGTGAATTTTGGTCTATTGGGGTTTTTTTCAAAAAAAGAAAATTGTATTTGTTCTTTATTCACATTGTATTTCTATTTTTAATTTTCCAGCAAAGAGCCCTCCCCGCACAAAGGGCGTTTTGGGGCCTGTGGTTCTCCCCAAACAGGATTTCTATGGGTTTCCCCGGGCTTAGTTTGGGCGTATTTTTCAGAAAGATTTGCCGCTAAAAACCCGGGGGGATCGCCCCATTTCGTCCAGGGGGGCCTTAAAGGGGGGTTTAAAAGTGGGCCCCGCCTTTTTCCCAATATCCCCCCTTTTTTATAATGCGCATCCCCGCCTTTCCCCAGGGGGTTTCTATCGCTAAAAGGGCCCCGGTTCCCCCAGCAGCTTGTCCCTGCAGGCTAGTTTAAAGGGCCCGTAAACAAGCCCCTGAAACCCTTTTTAAAAAATAAAAAAAAATTCAGTAAGTTAATTTTTTAATTTTTTCGTTTTAAATTTTTTTTTTACCCTTTTTTTTATTTTTTATTTTAAAAAAAACCCAAATTTAAACCCGTAAGAATTTTTTTTTTAGAAGGGGAAAAAAAGAACAAAAAAAGTTTTGCTGGAAACGCAGTTTTATTAAAAGAATACTGTTATAAAAGGTTTTTCGGAAATGCTTACTTGAAGATTTGCAAGAAAACATCTTCTGCAGGGGACAAACCATGGTGCTAAAATTAGGGAAAATTTCTGTCATAAATACTCAATGAAACTGTGGGTTTTCAACCTTGCATTACAGAAGCCAGTTATAACCTATTACTTTTCAACCTACATGTTTTCCATCTAATAAGCACTTACCCAAAAATGCATGGAAAATGTGTTGTGGTAAATCTATTGACCCTTGGGAACCCTTTTTTTCCTTTTTTTTTGAAAAATGGCTTATCTTTTTTATTAACAGCAAAATGGACTTCCAGTAAATGCGCTAGAACTTACAGTATTTAAATGATTGTAATTAGTTTTCTTTTTTCTTTTATCAGGTTAGTTATTTACAACTAAATATTTGCTTGCTTCTTGTATCTGACTTATTCTGCAAAGAAATAAAAAAAAAGTACGATTTTTTGTATTTTTGATCCCGGGCAGCCTCCGAAATTTTATGCTTTCAAAGAAATTATTTTCTTTCTAAAAGAAAGGATGAATTTAAAAGGCCATTTTGTTTAAAAATTTTTAAAATATAAATGTCCCTTTCCCACCTTTTTTGGGGGCCCAAAGGGGTTTCCCTGAAGCCCTTTCCCCAGTTGCAAGCCGAGGTGGCATGTGGCTTAGTACAGCCTCCTTTTAAATTAAACTGTAACTGGCCACTATTGCTTGCATAACAGGGGTATTTATATTTTTGAAAAGATTTTTTAAAATTTTAGCAAGAAGTGTAAGTTAGAACTAGGCTTATTTTTAAGGAGGAGGGAGGTGGAAGTCCGGGTTCATATGGGAGGGGAGAGACAGTTGTTAGCGTTAACCACCTCTACAGTGAGAAGACCGAGACATTTTATTACCGTCCCTGCCTTCTCAGACGTTGTATATACAGTGCAAAATAAGAGCTGTATAAACAGAATAGCAGGGAGCCTGAAGGCTTCCTGCTTCTTGGTTCCTGCAGTCATGTGACTGGGTATTAGTAGACCCAGATCAGCTCTGCAGTGACTCCAGAAGGTTGTATTTTCCCTGTAACTGGGACTAATACTGTATATCAGCCTCAGTTACAAGGTAAATCAGCAAAAGAAAAAAAAAAAAAGGTTTTGTAAAAATGCCCTCATTTTCTTTTTATGGCTTATGACTATATATTCTGCTTGTCTCTATAGTGCCATGTTTTTTTCATCAAATGTTGCTATGAAAGATGACACTAAGGATAACAATCTGGCTGTTCACTTCAGTAAAGTTCAGATCCTTATATAAAGGGTGAAAACCAGGGGACCTTCTAGACTCGACTTCCTGACGTAGCCTTACATCAAATCTGAAGCCTCACAACAGATTCACTGCACAAACCACTTCTCATAACATCTATATTGTTATTAGTAGAGTCCAGTCAAAATTCAAGTGATAGCTGAGAAAAATGTGTCCCAAGGGCATCCCTTTCCTTTTCTCCGTCCACGGAACATTATCAAAAACTACATTTCTGTTCTGATTTTGCTTTATTTTGAAGAAAGAGCAGTTTTTATCTCCTGTTTGTTTACATATGATTTCTTAGGTGATAAACCACTTTTGTGATATACAGTGGCTGGACTAGTGACATGACGTGCCATGCTGTGTCTTATGGAAGTTTGCTTCTCAGTCTCTGCTTTCTTCTCTGCTACTGAGAGAACCCTTAACCCTTTAGAATTAACAGGGAGCTCTCAGTGCCATCTTGTAGCTGCTGAGTGACACTGTTATCTTTGTATGTAAATAGACAGATAACAGTGTGAATGAAGTAGAAATGTTTATATTGGAAGCTTCCTCACATGGCAAATACAGCTTTCACATTTATAGCCAGATATCTTGCTTGAACATACATTTTTTTTTTTCAAAACTGCTCCATCAACAATGTCCCTCTAACAGGCAAAGCTAGGAATAGGAGCTAAAATTATAAATATTATTATTTATTTTAAAGCGTTATTGATTCCAGGGCACTGTACATTCGAGAGGGGTTACATACATAATATATCAAACAAGTACAATGGTGATGGTAAATTGTAATAACTGGTACTGAGACAGAGGACTCTGCCCACGAAGGCTTACAATCTACAAGCACCAACACGACAGACGGTGAGGGGTACGCAGGTTTGGGGGGGGGTTTAGTGGCAGCAGGGTTATTGTAGGTTATAGGCATTCCTGAAGAGATGGGTTTTCAGGTTTGTTTGGAGGCTAGTGAAAGTGTTGGGATAGTGAGTTCCAGAGTATGGGGGAAGCAAGGGAGAAGTCTTGGAGATGGTTTTCTGAGGAGCTGACATGGTGAGAGCAGAGAAGAAGGTCCTGTGAGGAGCGGAGAGGGCATTAGGGGGAGGTATCTAGAGATTGGTATAGATGTTTGGAGGAGAGAGGCAATGGTGAGCCTGTAGGTCATGGTTAGTAGCCTGAAATGGATTTGCTGGGCAATGGGTACCACTATAGGGATTGGCAGAGGGGAGAGTCAGAGGAGTAGCGAGGAGAGAGGTGGATAAGGCAGGCAGCAGAGTTGAGGATGGATTGGAGGGGAGCGAGGGTGCTAGACAGGAGGCCACAGAGAAGGATGTTGCAGTAATCTAGGCAGGAGATGACAAAGGAATGGAATATAACTTTTTAGTATTAACGTTAAGGAATGAGCGGATTTGAGAGATATTTTTCAGGTGGAGGCAGCAGGCAGATGTAAGGGCTTGGATGTGTGGTTTGAAAGACAGACATGAGTCAAAGGTTATCCCAAGGACAGCAGTCCCTGAACCTAGCCCGGACCAATGGCGAGCCTGCTCAACTATATGCACATCTCCTGTCAGGGCTAAGCTGTGCTCAGACTGCAGACAGGCTGCAGCAGCTGATGCATGATCCCACCCTTATACACTTGCTGCTGACAGCTCTGTGAGTGACAGACGCCCAGCAACTCCTGACAGGGGGCGAGTGCACCAGCCAATGGGAGGAACCGGAGGCCGCTCCAATCAGCTGTAGGGGCGGTATCCAGGAATCCAATTTAAACTCCCTGAAAGCTGACTGCTGCGCCTGTGATATTCCTGGCTACCTTGTTTCTTGTTCTTTGTTTTGTTGTTTTGCTAACCAGTATACCTGACCTCGGCTTGTTCTCCTGAACCCGGATTGTCTACTGATTTTGTGCTTTGCTTCCGTTTGGCTTTTGACCTCGGCTTGTTTACGTTTATTCCTCTGTTTCTGATTTGTGGCTTTGGCGTTCCTATTTGATATTGACCTGAACTGTTTGACTATTCTTGCTTCTCATGGCCCCAGCACTTTAGCAGCGCAGGGACTGTCGCACGGTTGCCGCCTGCCGCCTCGGGCAGCACGTCAAGTAGGCAGGGACAGTGGGCTGGGTTCCAGTTAGGGCTCACTGCACCTCCCTTGACTTGACATCCCCATTGTGAGAGGCAAAAGGAAGAAGAGAGTTAAAGGAGTTTGTTGGCAGCAGAGTGGGGTGTGTCGATAGGGATGTTAAAATCTCTCATGATGATAGTGGAGATATCAGTGAAAAGAAAGTAGAGAAGCCAAGAAGTGAAGTGGTCGAGGAAGGCAGAAGAAGGGCCTGGCGGTCGGAAGACAGTGGCCACTTGAGGGTTGGAGGGGAAGTAAATGCAGACAGAGTGCACCTCAATTGAGGGGAATGTGCAGGAAGGTAGAAGGGGAATGGGGACAAAGGAACAGGTATCTGACAGGAGAAAGGCCACACCTCCACCATGCTTGCTTCCAGGGCAGGGAGTGTGGGTAAATTGAAGTCCACCATAAGAGAGTGCAGCAGGGGAGGTTGTGTCAGAAGATGTCATTCCATTAGACCAAGGAGGTTGTGCAAGATGAAAAAGTCGTGGATGAATGGAAGTTTGTTGCACATAGAACGTGCATTCCAGAGAGCAGCATCCAAAGAGATAGGGGTGGGGTTTAGGGGAATGGGTTTGTGGTTTATGGGGTTACAGGACTTTGTGCTGGTTCTTCTGTAAGAGACGGGTGAAACAGCAGTGGTGATGTGCTGAGGAGGCCCAGGATAAGGAGATACAGTATGTCCCTAGCAGCAAGGAGAAGCAGGGAGAGTGTAAGTAGCTGTAAGCAGTATAGAGAATAAGGGGATTGTGTGGGTTTTGAGAGTAAGTTCTTAATGCTGTGAAAGAGGTGAAGAATGGAGGTCAAATTTGAGGGTAAAACAGACGGGGAGATAAGGAAACCATTAACCAGTGTAGGTATCTGAGGGTAGTCAAGAAGTTTGAGGAATAAGGAGGCAGTGAATATAGTTGCAAAGTAGTGCATATTGGGTGTTTGTATTAGTATATAGCAGAAAAGCTTAGCATGTACCCTGAAATCATACCTTGTTTATTCCTGGTTCAATTCTGGTATTAATTCTACAGCATACTTTATATAATCACATTTCATAGATATCACCGGAATGACCCCGGTCAGTGAATGACCAGTGTGCAATAATATATGTAAGGTATATAATATATAAAATATATATATTACATATATATAAAGATATATAGATAGATAGATCGATAGTTTATTTAAGGCATTTTTATTACTTTCTGCAAAGTCAAAAGTTTACATAGACTAGGTTTACTATGCCTTTAAACAATTTGGGACAGTCCATAGGATAATGTCATGTCTTTGGAAGCTCCTGATTCTGGTGTATTGGCAGCATCTGAGTTAATCAGAGATACAGCTGTGGATGTTTTTTTAAAACAAACACACCAGTAGCACACTGCTTCTGTGTGTAACATCATGGGAAAGTCTAAAAAAATCAGCCAAGATATCAGGAAGAGAATTGTGGACTTGCACAAGTCTGGTTTATCCTTGGGTGCAATTTCCAGATACCTGAAGGTGCCTCGTTCATCTGTACAAACAATTATACACAAGTACAAACAAGATGGGAATGTCCATCATACCGCTCAGAAAGGAGACTGGTTCTGTGTCGGAGATGTACAGCTTTGGTCTGACGTGCATATCAATCCAAGAACAAAATCAAAAGACCTTCTGAAGATGCTGGCGGAAGCTGGTAAGATTGTGTCATTATTCACAGTGAAACGAGTACTGTATCAGCATGAACTGAAAGCCCACTCTGCAAGAAAGAAACCATTACTCCAAAAGAGACATTAAAAAGCCAGATTAATGTTTGCAAATGCACACAGGAACAAAGACCTATATTTTTGGAGACGTCATGTGGGCTGACTAAACTAAAATGTAACTGTTTGGCAATAATGACCATCGCTTCGTTTCGAGTAAAAAAAGAGATGATTGGAAGAATACCATCCCAACTGTGAAACACGAGATGGCAACGTCATGTTGTGGGGTTATTTTGCTGCAGGAGGGACTAGTGCACTTCACAAAATAGATGGCAGCATGAGAAAAGAAGATTATGGGCCACACGTATGAAAACTGTTCAGTTCTAAAACTAACTATTTTGCCCATAGTAACCTATTGGCAAAAAAGTGAGTTTTAGAACTAAACAGTTTTCATAAATGTGGCCCTATGTGGCAATACTGAAGCTATATAAATAATTTTGGCAATCCTAGTTGACCTAAAATGGGTAAGGTTTATTCTGATTTCATGTCAATTTCATGAGAAAAACATGCATGTGTGTCTTTTTCTATAGTGTATGTAAACTAGCTGTAGCTATATGATTTTCCGAGATTATTTTTTACGCAGTGCTTCCTAGTAGAGCTGAAATGTCAGGCAAAGCTATGAAACAGCCCACAGCCTGCACATAAAGTGGGTGCCTGAAGAGTGTGTGAAGAGTTGGTTTAGTGAAAACTGCCAGATGGGAAAACCCATTTAAACGGGTATTCCCATTTCATTGGTTAGTTCTAAGCATGAAATAAACAAAATCAGAACAGCAGTGTATTTAGTAAGAATGTTTATTTACCTGTGCCTACATGTTTAAAACTGATCAATGAGGATGAAATACCTTTTTAAAGACCTAAAGAAATGTTTATTTTAACTGTTTTACAAGGGGATAAACAACAGAGATCTAAACAACAGAGATCAGAACTTTCTCTTGTATCTCATCTTGCCGCAGCAATGATATTTCTACACAAGTGACCTCTGCATGAGTTTGGTTGGCTGTGTTCACATCTCCACATTCAGGAGACATGTATGAAAACTGTCTATGTCTGAGACTTTCTCTGTTGCCCATAGCAACCAAGCCACCCGTATTTTCAGAGCACTATATGAAATAAAAGGGGTTCTCTGATTGGTTGCTGTGGGCAACAAAGAAAGTTTCAGACCTAGACAGTTTTCATACATAAGGGCCTCAATGTCACCACAGAGTCTACTAGCAGACCAGGGAGGCATGAGCATGGGCAGGAGCTGTATGCAGACCCTTTTAATTGTTTAAAACAAACCTATGGATTTTGTTGTGGATCTGCATGTAATGAATAGCAAAATTCACAAGACTAGATTTCTTGCACAATTTTTGTTATCCATTGAGATCTTTGAGGAAAAATCTGCAACAGTGGTCAAATTCAACATGGTAAACAATGTTCCCATGGGGGGGTAGGTCATTAAGTGGTTATATTTATTTATGAGTAAGCTTCCTCAAAGGCATATTCCTACTTTATATGTTTAAACAGAGTCAAGTCACATTATCAAGACCCCCAGCTAATATCTAGAGTGACTGTCATGAGAAGCATGGACAGCAGCTAGACAGACTGGGAGTGACCAGTAACGTCCTGCAATAGTTATCTGGAGCCATGCTGACTGCAGTGCATCCCACAGCTGCTGGAGAGGTGTGTGACACCTTATGTTGTCTTGATAGAAGATTCCAGAAATCACAATCAGCATGTATTGGTGTATCTGATTGGCAAGGATGGATTTATACCCGAAATAGATTGAGAGTGCATTCTTCATGGATGAGTAGATCCATAGAATTCCATGAAAATATTCCCCAGACCATGGCCCTGCCACTGCCAGCTTGTGTTCTTTCAGCAGTGCTAGCAAAATGTTTGTTCTAAGAAGTTTCTTGCCTGACAAGCCAACGTCCATTTGTTTAATGAAGTAGAATACAATGCAAGAAGGCCTTTGCCAATCAGTGGAGATCCAATTTTTATACTGCCATGAAAATTGAAGCCTTTCTCTGTCCATGCAACTACGTTAGCAGAGGTGCAGTGACCCTCCGTCTGCTTCAGAGCCCCATGCACAGAAGGTTTCAATGAACTGTTGTTTTAGATATGTCTGATATATGGGTGAGATATAGTCTGCAGCAGGGGCGTAACTACCGGGGTAGCAGACGTAGCAGCTGCCCCGGGGCCCGTGGTCTTAGGGGGCCCGGCGCAGCTGCTACCGCGTCTGTTCCCCCGGTAATGCCGCTCTTGGGCACAATTCACTGCGGCGGGCGGGGAGCTGGGGGGCCCGGCGCAGGGCCGACGATAGGGCAGTACAACCTGTACTGCTCTACTGGGGTCGGCCGCTCTGTGAAGCCAGGGGGGCCCGCCGCCGGCGGCGGGCTCTGCCCCCTTGCATCACAGAGGCTATCTTAATTGTATGCACGTCCCTGTGACGTGCATACAATTAAGATGAAAGGCGGGGCAGGAAGAGCTGTGTTCTCGGCCCCAAGCCTAAAGCAGAAGGCTTGGGGCCGGGAACGGACGGAGACGACGGGGGAGCTCGACTAGGTAAGTAAGTAGCTACAGGGGCCCTGGGGGGACTATACCTACAGGGGGCCCTAATACTGGGGGACTATACCTACAGGGGGCCCTAATACTGGGGGACTATACCTACAGGGGGCCATAAAACTGGGGACTATGTCTACAGGGAACTAATACTGGGGGACTATGCCTACAGGGGGCTCTAATACTGGGCGGGGAACTATACCTACAGGGGGCCCTGATACTGGGGAGGGGAACTATGCCTACATGGGGCCCTAATACTGGGGGGAGGAACTATACCTACAGGGGGCACTACTACTGGGGGGGAAATTATACCTACAGGGGGCCCTAATACTGGGGGGAACTATGCCTACAGGGGGCCCTAATACTGGGGGGGACAATGCCTACAGGGGGCCCTAATACAGGGGGGGGAACTATGCCTACAGGGGGCCCTAATACTGGGGGGGAACTATGCCTACAGGGGGCCCTAATACTGGGGGACTATACCTACAGGGGGCCCTAATACTGGGGGACTATACCTACAGGGGGCCCTAAAACTGGGGACTATGTCTACAGGGAGCTAATACTGGGGGACTATGCCTACAGGGGGCACTAATACTGGGGGGGAACTATACCTACAGGGGGCCCTAATACTGGGGGGGGACTATGCCTACAGGGGGCCCTAATACTGGGGGGGGAACTTTGCCCACAGGGGGCCCTAATACTGGGGGGGAACTATGCCCACAGGGGGCCCTAATACTGGGGGGGGAACTATGCCCACAGGGGGCCCTAATACTGGGGGGAGGGGGAAACTATACCTACAGAGGGCCCTTTTAATGGGGGGAGGGGGAAACTATACCTACAGGGGGCCCTAATACTGGGGGAGGAATTATGCCCACAGGGGGCCCTAATATTGGGTGGGAACTATGCCCACAGGGGGCCCTAATACTGGGGGGGGGAAACTATGCCCACAGGGGGCCCTAATACTGGGGGGGGGAACTATGCCTACAGGGGCTCTAATACTGGGGGGGGGACTATGCCCACAGGGGGCCCTAATACTGGGGGACTATACCTATAGGGGGCCCTAATACTGGGGGACTATACCTCTCCAGGGGGCCCTAATACTGGGGGGGAACTATGCCTACAGGGAGCGCTAATACTGGGGGGAGGGAACTATGCCTACAGGGGGCCCTAATACTGGGGGTGAACTATGCCTACAGGGGGCCCTAATACTGGGGGGGGGAAACTATGCCCACAGGGGCCCTAATACTGGGGTGGGAAACTATGCCTACAGGGGGCCCTAATACTGGGGGGTGGGAAACTATGCCTACAGGGGGGCCCTAATCTACAGGGGGACTATTCTGCCTACAGGGGGGCCTTAATATACAGGGGGGACTATTCTGCCTACAGGGGGGCCCTAATCTACATGGGGGGAATATTCTGCCTACAAGGGGGCCCTAATCTACAGGGGGCGGACTATTCTGCCTACAAGGGGGCCCTAATCTACGGAGGGCCCTATTATACCTACAGGGGTGGCCTAAGCTACAGAGGGCCCCCATTGAAGCTACAGGGGGCCCCCATTGTACCTACATGGGAACCCTAAGCTACTGCCCGGTGGCCCGAAGCTACCTACGTCTCCCCAAGCTACCTAGCTACTGCCCGGTGGATGCCTAGCTAGCTAGCTACCGCCCGGGGACCCTGTTGTACCTACATACCGACTGGGGGAGCCCCATAATTACCAGGGGGTAATTCTTACCATTTGGGCCATTATAAATGGGGAGTTTGTACATGAGGGGAGGGGGCACTCAGTTGGGAAAATGATAAAAAAAAGTGAGGAGTCTCAGGTGTTTGTGTTGTAAATTCTACAGGGACGAGTGGTGGACGGAGGAAGTCATCATGGAGGTCTGGACCGAATAGAGAAGAAAAGGGACTCCTCAGACAGGATGTCGCCTGTGAGGCCCTAAATGTAAGTAAACTATCTACAAAGCACCTGTGTGCCTGGTATCTACCACTATAGGGTCACTGTATGGAGGAAATATTGGTTTTGGTGTGATGGTTTATAATCACTAACAGTATGGCGGCATTCAGTATTGTTATGTTGGAGATATGTGGTGATAATGCGCCAATATTATTAGGTGCTTGTATATTGTTGTTGTTTAGTGATATTGGTCTTGGTATTCTGGTTTAGTCAATAACATATGGTGGTGCTATTCAGTATATGGTAGTGATAGGTGGCGGTATTATTTAGAATTTACATATTGTTGCTTGGCAATATTGGTCTGGGTATACTGGCTTTTCCAGTAATATTATAATGGTGACATGTGGAGGTATTTGCTGGACCTTGTCCAACCCAACGAGAACTAAATCCAAAAACAATGGCACAATTGCATTTTTTTTTCTTGTGATCCCTAAAACAATTTATTTTTTTTCTGGGGTGGCAATGGTTGTGGGACGGGGATTGGGAGGGAGGGGGAGGAGCGGGGGGTTGGGTCGGCCAAGTCTGCCAAGTGAAACAGGGAAATAAGCTGGAAGAATGCATCTTGGAAATAGGTGTGGTTCACAATTAAGGGAACCGCATGTATTAGACATTTATTCCTGTGGATAAGCCATAAATGTATAAAGTGGGAATACCCTTTACTACATAAACACTGTTATCTCATAAAAGAAGTAAATTCACAATTTACAAGACTTGAGAACAAAAGAAAGATTTAAGAAAGCTTCCTTCTGTTTAGAGTTACAGTGTCTCACAAAAGTAAGTATACCCCTTATATTTTTCTATATGTTGTTTTATATATTTTCATGGACAACACTGAAGATATGACACTTTAATATAATGAAAAGTAGTCAGTGTACAGCTTGTATAAGGCTATGTTCACACGGTGTATTTGCGGGGTGTACGGTACGCCCCGCAATTACGCCAGGTGTTTGGGAGTCACGCTGCCCGGCAGCCCACCGGCACATAGACTGTCATTACTAATGTCACTTATCTCCCCGGGCATACAATTCGATCGCATTGTAAGCCCAGGGAGAGGAGGCGTAATCCATAGTTCTCTATGAGAACTATGGATTACCGTAATTTCGGCACGCATCTCGCTCGTATTAAAGCGCAAATACGACGCAAAATGCGCGCCGAAATTTACCCATGTGAACATACCCTAACAGTGTAAATTTGGTGTGCCCTCAAAATAACTCAACACACAGCTATCAATGTCTAAACCACTGACAACAAAAATGAGTACACCTCTAAGTGAAAATGGACAAATTGTACCCAAAGTGTCAATATTTTAACCAGCCAACATTATTTTCCAGCCTACATGCATGCACCTGCTTGTGTGTCTGTGTTTGTAAATGGAGATTTATACTCATAATAAAGAAGCTGCATTTTATGCTAGAGTATTACCTTTCTTTGCAAGAACGACAGTGTATGTTTGAAGCTGAGGACGACCGGCAGCTCTGGGCATTGTTAATTAGCGAGGGGAGTAAAATCAGCAGGAAAAGAAAGAAATTTATTGACCGGACGACAGCTCGGGTGAACAGGTTAAGCAAAAATCCAGTGAACTCTTTAACCATTTTCTATATATTTCTGCACTGTTTTAAAGGAGTTTTCTTAGCACACTGTTTCACTGGCTCACAGGCAGTTTTGCAGTCATTCTGTCTCCTCAAGCTGTGGGTGGTTCTACAGCAGTGATTAGCATGTATTAACTTCAAGCTGTTACTCATAACAGGAGATTGTTATCTCTAATAAGGTTACAGATAAAGCCATGCTTTTCAGTCCTCACAGCACTTGTGCCTTTTGTTTACTGCGGTTAATCTTGCTAAATCTCAATAGTTTACTCAGAGCTCAGTCCCTTCAGTGCATCTGTGGGTGGGACATCACTCCCTGCTCTCTACTCTGTTAGCTAATCAGATAACAAGACTTCCGTCTGGTATGCAGGTTACCATAGAAACCTGTGTGCACTCAGAGCTAATAAAATGTCTCTTACCTCATGACTAAAAAAAAATGTATTTACCAATGTATTTAGAAAATGTTTTTATTTAACTGTCTCTTTATGTTAAAAGCTAATCTTTGTAATGAGAAAATCCCTTTAACTCTCTTGGACATGGAGTTCACTAACTAGAGCTTCACAGGTTGCAGCCACTGAAATCCCCTTCCACTCCTCCATGATGACATTATTGAGCTGGTGGATGTTAGAGACCTTGTGCTCCTTCGCCTCCTATTTGAGGATGCCCCACAGATACTCAATATTGTTTAGATCTGGAGACATGCTTGGCCATGTTAGCAGTTTTACCCTCATTTTCTTTAGCAAGGCAGTGGTTATCTTGGAGGTATGTTTGGGGTCGTTATAATGTTGGAATTACTGCCCTGCGACCCAGTTTCTAAAGGAAGGGGATCATGCTCTGCTTTAATATGTCACAGTACATGTTGGCATTCATGGTTCCCTCAATGTCAATTCTTTGCAAAACGGACCCGAGCGGCGCTTTTGAAACATGCAGCGGTGATCTCTCATGTGAACGCCGCTGCGCAGTGTTCGTCACTGCTAATTGTTAGATCTGTCTTGGGGTCCGCTCTGTCGGTCCCCAAGACGGATCTACAAAGCGCTTGTAACACGGAGTGAAAACTCTGTGTGAACAAACCCAAACAGTCATTACAATTCTCCCACCCCATAAACAGCTGCATGTGCATAATCTATGTCGTTCGTCTGCTTGTCTTCAGCAAACTGTGGGTTTTCTTTTACATCATCTTTAGAAGAGGCTTCCTTCTGGGACGGCAGCCATGCAGACCAATTTGGTGTAGTTTGCTGAGTATGGTCTGAGCAGTGACAAACTGATCCTCCACCCATTTAACCTCTGCAGCAATGCTGACAGCACTCACCTCTGGATATAATGCTGAGCGTGTGCGCTCAACTTCTTTGGTCGACCATGGTGAGGCCTGTTCTGAATGGAACCTGTCTTGTTAAACCGTTGTATGGTCTTGGCCATTGTGCTGCAGCTCAGTTTCAGGCTATTAGCAACCGTGTTATAGCGTAGGCCATCTTTATGTAGAGCAACAATTCTTTTTTGCAGATCCTCAGACAATTCTTTGCCATGAGGTGCCATGTTGAACTTCCAGTGACCAGTATGTAAGTGTAAGAGCGATAACAACAAATTTAATACATCTGCTCCCTATTCACAACTGAGACTTGTAACATTAACAACACACATTTCATCATGGAGGGAAAATGGCTTAGGTATGTACTCACTTTTGTTGCCCGTAGTTTAGACATTGATGGCTGTGTACAGGGCCATCTTTTCCATTGGGCACACTAGGCAGTTGCCCGGGGGCCCCACAAGTATAGGGGCCCTAAGTGATTGATGTATGTCCCAGGAATACAAGAAATATACCCTGGATCCCTTGGTTGGCTTTGCTTATTTAACTGTTTGTGTGTTTTTAGGATGTGAATAGTTGAAAACCATGGTCTAGAAGGGAGCCAAAGGCTCCCTGCCCTGACATATAGTCTTGTAGATTGCAGGCTGCCGGTGTCCAGACATAAGTGCCGTGATAATATGGGTGTATTTGGTGGTGGAGGGGTGTCCCGAGGCATGGCCAAGTGTGATGTCATGTATTTGGCAGGGCCCACTGCAGTGCTACGCCCAGGGGCCCATAATTCTGTTAAGACGGCTCTGGCTGTGTGTTGGGTTATTTTGAGGGCATACCAAATTTACACTGTTATACAAGCTGCACACTGACTACTCTACATTGTTTCAAAGTGTCATATCTTCAGTGTTGTCCCATGAAAATATATAATACAATATTTACAAAAATGTAAGGGGTGTACTCACTTTTTTAAAAATACTGTACAATACCAAAGAGGTTTTACTAATCAAAAATCAAAATTTTCATTGTGAACTTATGTTATGTGAAATCCCATTACAACACTATAAACCAACCACAGAAAGGGTAATTCCCTTCCACTATGTTTATGGCAGGTGTCTTGTACCAAGCACAAAACCACAAGAAAGTCACATCTCTTGTTCTCATGTAGCACAGAAATCAAATATCAAGATCAAGCACTAGAGACACCACACTATAGATACATTTCTGCACACAATTTAGGAAATATTATTAGGCTGTTCCTTGTGATCTCCATTAAATATTTTCCGCTGAATATGGTTTTCAGTTAATACAGGGTATTTAATAACCAATGTGCAGTTTTCCAACAACAAACCACCAAGATGGAAAGGGAGTAAAACCCAAAGTTCTGGAACTTGCATAAAAGAGATATTATTCTGACTCAATAACTTGGCTGTAAGTGTGAGGCTACCTGAGATAACTTTCCAATATTGGACCAGTACTCACACCAAGAAATCTCGTCAGACAGTGAAGAGTGTAAGAGGAATCCAGATGAGGGTTATTTTCCGGCTGATATTCTTGTAGATATGCACAGTGCAGAAGGTGAAAAGATGTTACTTTTGCCAGACCTGATGAGCATCAACTGTGCCGTTAAATAGCTGACCCCATGTGACCAGTAGAAAGGGGCAGTTGATGACATCAGAGCCTGGCTACAGCAAATCAAGAAGGCCAATCTAGTAGCAAGCAGACATAACTAGAAACAGAGACATAACTATAATGTGGCAGGATCTCTACCACAGGTCATGGGACATGACAGATATAACTCCTTAAAACTTTGTGTTGGACTTCAACAGGATAGTAGACTGGATGCTAAACTTGGTCATTTGGCCTGGAAGATCAGCACCATGACAACTAGCCTGCCAGCACCTATGGTCCTGTTCTGCAATGCCAACACCTTTGCCCCACATTAGTTATAACTAATATGGGGACAAAGATGTTGCCTGCAGCTGGAGACTATGGCAACATTTGTCAATATGACACTTGCTTTATTTAAAGATACACTTTCACAGTGCTTGGCATTCCTTTTCACAGCGATATGCTATGGCCAGGCCCCTGACCATGAATATGTGGACATTCCACTGAATAATAGAAGTTTCTGACCCTTTTGATGAAATTTAGTTAAAGAAGTTCTTTAGGACATAAATACTGATGATGTTTCTGTTTATAGGTCATCCATGTTTAAAGCTCTGACCTCTCAAACCCTAGCTGTTGAGCCCAATGCATGCCTGACAACCTTTTTAACCCCTTAACGACCTATGACATATATTTACATCCTAGTGCTCTTAAGATTCTATGTAGTGGGATTAAAACACAATCCCGCTACATAGGAGGCGGGTGATGGCTGCTAATTGCAGCTGACACCAGTTGGTAACAGCAGGAACAGCTGCGCACCTTTTCACTCCGATCAGTACTTACGTGGCAAGATTGCGGGGGGGCCCGATCGTTAAATAAAACATCAAAGGGCCCTCTTTCCAAAGGCTTATTCGGGCAGGGGTTTTTTTTCAGCCGTTTGCGCGCCGTACTGTGCTGCAGTACGGCTAAAAATACGTCCCCGGGCATTACGGTAACCCCACATTTCTATAGAGAACTATGGATTCCCTCTCCCCCCCCCGCTTGGCAAATACGCCCCAGGGGGGGAAAGTGACATGCCCCTTATCCCGGCAGATACGCGCCGGGGTAATGCATGTCTAGGGGCCGGCGAGCCAGCATAATTGCGGGTCGAAATCCATCCCCGCTATTACGCCGGCAATAAGCCGTGTGAACATCGCCTAAAACCTCCTGCCCTAGGTAGAAAGTACTAGAACAAATCTACATTCACCATTCTGTATTGTTTATATAAAGCAGAAGGGTGTACTAATGATAGGACCCCTAGCGGTCAGGTACCCTAGTGGGACTCAATTTTACAGCGTGTAAAAAAAAGGTTTTTTAAGTTAAAAAAAATAAAAATTAAAAAGCCCACCCTTTTTTCCCTTTTAAAATAAAAATAAATAAAATTGGGATTCCACATCCATAATAGTCCGATTATTAAAATTTTTACATCATTTAAAACCCATATGCTGAAAATGTGAAAAAAAAATTCCAAAAACAAATTAAAAATAAAGGGCATTGAAAGGTAAAAAATGGTATAAAACTTCAGCTCGCAAAAAAAGCACCCTCAATCGGGTGCATAGGTGGAAGTTTAAAAGAGTTATTGGTCTCAGAAATTGCGCTGCGGTGCAAATTTAAAAATGTTTAAATTTTTTTACAGTACTAAACCATAACAGAAAACATAAATTTTTATATTGAAAACATACCAAAATGCAGAATACAGATAAACGCATAAACTTTACCAAAAAAAACAAAAAAAAAAACACCACAAAAATGGCACAAGTAAATTTTTTTCACATTTCGCCCTACTTACAATTGTTTCCCAGTATATGCTATGGTATTGTTAATGATACCATTAAAAATTATATCTTGTCTCGCAAAATAAAAGCTCTCATATGTCTATGCAGATTGAAAACTAAAAAGGTTATGGCTATTGGAAGGCAGGGAGGAAAAATGGAAAAAAAAATGAAAATAGCTACATCCTTAAGGGGTTAATCCCCAAATCGGCTAGCTTTAGTTCCATCCCAGGAAATGCCCTAGACTCACCCAGAAATGTTTCATGAAATAACCAAAAACAACCAGTTTGAGGCATAAAAGTTACTCTTTTACATCCTGGTTTGCAGGAGACTCCTACAAAAAGCGGGAGAGTAGGCAAGTATAGGGTACATGTTGCAAGTCCTATGCCCCCTTAACTGTTTACATAAGCATATTGCTTCATACATACAGGACTCATTAGGGGATCTTCACACAGCGTTTTTTAGATACGTGTTTCGGGACATTTTTTGGACCCAAACACGCATCTAACAATCCCCTGTGATTACATTAGTTTCAATGTAAAACATGTATCACCATTCAGACGATACATGTTTTACATACGTCTTTGTGATGTGTTTAACGGATCTGATCAAAGAATTTACATGCCAGTTCTTGATCCGTTTAACGCATCACAAACTCTATTTAAAACTACAGGGTACGTTTCCTCCCCAGAGATTTGCTAGAAATCTCTTGCAAAATATATTTAATTGCAATAAACAGTACTATTGTCTAAACAGTTATTTATTAACCCTTTAAGCCAAACACCTGAAAAGTAGTTAAAGGGGTTTTGCCACGATGTAATGTTGACGTGGGATCCTCCAAAATGGGCATTTAATCATTTTTCTAAATATATGTGATTAGAAAAATGAAGACTCTGAGAGCTACTGCATTTCTCAATCCCCCTTAGTTACCTGAAAGCTTGCATTAGACATGACCAGAGGAGCTGACAGGCCGCGCTTGCGTGAAACACTTCTTATCTAATGACAGGGAAAATGAATGAGCTTTAAGGGGCTGGTGAGAAAGTGCAATGTATGAGCCTGTGTCTTGCTGTATAGAGAATCCACTGTTGTAAAGTTATTATTTGAGTTAAGTTTTGAGACGCTCCCTTATTCCTCACTCCTTGCTTCACCCCTCTCTCTCCCTGCAGCCTTCATGACTCAGCATGATTTGTTTATATTCTACTCTGTGCTGATAAGAGGTTAAGTAACTCACGTCCTGGCCCAAAAACCCCCTTTTAAAGACCCGAACATTTTTTTTCGTTTTTGCCTCCCTTGGGGTTTCAACAGTTGTAACTTTTTTATTTTTTCAATGACGCAGTTTTTATGAAAGGGCCCTTTTTTTATTCGAGACAAGTTGTACTTTAAAGGGGGAATAGTTTTTAAATTCGCTTATAAATAGCTGCAGAATTTTTTTTATTTTTTTTATTTTTTGGTTTTTTACTTTTTTTTTTACACCATTCACATTTCACACTTAATAACTTGTTAGATTAATTCTACAGGTTATTAAAGGTCGTATTGGATACTAATATGTGTAGGGTTTTTTTTTGTGTGTAATATATGCACAATTATTTTTATTAAATATTTTTTTATTTTATTATTTATTTTTTTATTCTTTTTTTTACACTTTTTCTGTTTGTTTTTTTTACTTTTTTTTTTAAATCCCATGAAGGGAGAACTGTTTTACAATTTTTTTATCTTTTTGTAACACTTAGTAATGTATTAGCATATTCATATATGCTAATACATTCTAATCTGTGTCACTATGACACAGGCAGTGATCTGGACAGCACACAGTGTGTTCTGGTCACTGGCTTCATAGACAGACAGCTCTGGGGTCACTCTAGGTCCCCTGGGCTGACTGTGCAGCTGTTCCCCGGGCTCTATCGGGTCACCGGGTGTTCCGATCACCCGACAGAGCAGGGGAACCCTTTGATTGCGCTGCGGTAACGCACCGCAGCAATCAAAGGGTTAAAGCACCGGGTTGCGGAGGTTTCCTCCGCTCCCAGATGCTCGTAGGAGATGCTCTGGGATCAGGGCTGTGTAGTACAGCCCTGATCTCAGAGAAGCACCAGCCGACGTCTAAAGTCGGCGGGCGGTCGTTAAGGAGTTAATATTTGTTTCAGTATGTTATAACACTAGATTACTACACTAGTTGTTATATAGTGTTAAAGGGGTTTTCTCACCAAAATGATGAGCTTTAATTCCTTCACAACATGTTACATATGGATACGTCACCATGTTGATAAGGAGCCATGGTGGCAGGTTCCAGCTGATTCTTACAGCTGGCACCCCCTGTTAACAGTTCCCTGCTGTTTAACCCTTTAGATGCCATTCCTCTCTGCCATCTTATTACACCCTTTTGCAGTATTTATATTATGCAGAAAGGTGTATGAACAATGGAGCCCACTAGTTTTCAAGTACCCTATGGGGACTGCTTGTATATGTAAAAGAAAAAGTATAAGAATTAATAAAAAATATAAAAAGTTAATCAACCCCTTTTTGCCATTTAAAAAAAAAAAAAATTAAAGTTACACATATGGTATCATCACGTCCATAAAAGTCCGACACATTAAAATATAACATTGTCTATCTTGAACATTGAACACCGTAGAAGAAAAAAAATTCCAAATGTCAAAATTGTGCTTTTTGGTCATTTTACAGCACCAAAAAATTGTAATAAAAATACTAAAAAAGTCGCATGTATCCCAAAATGGTACCAATAAAAACGAAACTTCAGCCCGCAAAAAAGGAGCCCTTACTCAGTCTATAGGTGGAAGAACGAAAAAGTTATGGGTTGCAAACAGTGGCACTGCAGCGCCAATTTATGAAAAAGAACATGTTTTTCTTTTTTTTTTAAAGTAGTAAAATAAAAGAAAAGCCCTACTAAATACAGGTTACACATTATTCATACTGAGGAGTGAACACCTTATAAACAAAATCCCCACAAACAAGGCGCAAGTACTTTTTTCACATTTCACCTCACTTAAATTTTTCTTCCAAATACATCTTATGGTATGGTCTATGGCACAATTAAAAAAGCCCTCATTTGTCTATATACAGTAGATGAGAAAAATTTAAAAGTTATGGATCTTGGAAGACTGGGGGAAAAAAAATAAAGACCCATAAAATTATCACCATGCGGCAGGAAGGAGTTTAACATGTAGGCAAAGGTACATAAAAACTATTAACAATTTTTTTATTTTTCTATTTTTGCTTTGTGTAGGAGATAGAGGAGATTTTATCTACTGCTTGTGTACACAAGTCTTATCTGTAGCACAGGAGCTTGTTTTCTATGTTCTGGCAAACCTTTAAACAAACTTTAGAGCTCTGTAGTCCTGTGTACTACAGTTTATAAACCTCTAGCAGCTATGTCACTGTAACAGGCTCATTCAGTAATAGCAGAGCTGATATGTCAGTCAATACTGTAGATCCGCCCACTGCCAGACCAGGAATGGTGAGCCTGGAGCTGCCTGTGGCTCTATGAAACAGTATGGCGAGAAGACCCCTTTAATTCTACTCAACAACATTAGCAGATATGAGTAATGATTTTGTGCAATTCAGTGTCTACAAGATGCTTCAGTTAAAGGGTTTTCTTAGATTTTTGGAAAAAACCCCATTTTCATCTGTTGCAATGCTGCCAGAGCTCTAATGTCCCCTGCAGTGACGTCATACTCATGTGATTGTAAGCTAGTTACTGGTTTCGGTGGTCACTCCTCGCGCTTGTGACATTGAGGCAGTCCATTTTTTCAGATGGTGACATTGAGGCAGATTAACATGACATCTGTGTGAGTGACAGTGTATGGGGAGGGGGGGGACAGTGTGGGACACTTCAGGGACAACAGGAGAGGTGAGTACACGTTCATTTTTTATTTTCAAGCAGTTCCATTCAGAATGGGTTTTTCTGAAAATCTTAGAAAACCCCTTTATTCTTGCTTGTTGTGCAAGAAGTTACATTCACGCTGGTGATCAGTGCCTGTCATTATTCTTTATCCTTAGATGTGGTTAATGGCATAGTATAGATAAATGAAAACTTGGAGAATGTGCATTATCACTTAGATAGGTGACATTTAACAGTGTTTCACCTGACTTTTAATAGATTTGCCTTTTCCTCACCTCTTCCGTCATCCCACACAGACTAGTTTTGAGAGATCTTACACTTTCAGTTTACCTACAGTTATGTAGTTAAAAATGTTGCATTGTTTTAACTTTTCTGAGCAATATGCCCCGCTGCTTCCAGCTTTACTTCTTTTTCTAAATTTTTTACAAAATGTATTATTTTTGTGGGTTTTTAAAGGTCTCACCACTATATTTTTACATAATTAGTACAGTTCAAAAAAGACATGTCCATTAAGTGGGGTGAGGAGAAGATATGCATGAAGGGAGGGGTAAAGGTAGTTTTAAAACTTTGAAGAGGCATGTATGGAAACTGTCTAGGTCTCTTTCTTTTTCGCCCATAACAACCAATAAGAGCTCGCCTTAAATTTTTTCAGAGCATTATATGAAATGAAAAGGGTGCTCTGATTGGTTGCTATGGGCAACAAAAAAAGTTTTAGACCTAGACAGTTTTTTTTATACATGTGGCCCCTTGTTTCCTCCTACTGCTTCAGAATATGGAACACATAAGGCTTGAATCAATAAGGAAATCTATAATCTACTGTATAAGGAAAATTTAATTCCGGATTCCAATTCGAGATCAGACTGGATCTTCATTTTGATAAGTATTTTATCCAGCTACCCCTTAACGCCGAGGTCTTTTTTGACCTTAATTTTTCCCTCCCCGTCTTCCCAGAGCCATTAATTTTTTATTTTTCCACCTACATAGACATATGAGGGCTTTTATTTTGTGGATAAAGATGTAGTATATTATGGTGTCATTCACCGTACCATAGAATATGCTGGGAAACCACACAAAAAAATTCTATGCAGGACAAAATTTGAAAAATAAAGGACTTGCGCCATGTTTGGGGGAGTTTTATTTTTATGGTGTTCAATCTTCGTTATAAGTGAGGTCAGCTGTATTCTACAGGTTGATGCGAATTCGGCAATGCCAAACATGGTAGGTTTTCATTATGTTTTGGTAATATGGAAAAAATCCAAACATTTTCTGTTTTTCACATCTGGGCCGTGGCGCCATTTTCTGCAACCGATAACTTTTTTGTACTTCTACCTGTGGAATTGAGTGAGGGTTTCATTTTTTGCAGGCTGAAGTGTACTTTTTATTGGTACCAGTTTGGAATACATGAGACTTTTTTGATCACTTTTATTCCATTATTTTATTTTAGGGGACATGAAATGACCAAAAAAACATGCAATTTTGGCGTTTGAAATTTTTTTCTTCTACACTGTTCAACGTATGGGATAAATTATGTTATATTTTAACATATCTGACTTTTACAAATGCGCAAATACCAAATACAAAGCCCCTTACCAACACTATGACGTTCTAGTATGTCAAATGTTGATAAAGGGTTAATATGATGTACGTAATTGTCTAAGCCTTTCTTGAAGCTCTCAACTGTACCTGCTGTGACCAACTTCTATGGTAGCTATTCCACAGATTCACAGTCTTTATGTTAAAGAAGGTTTGTCAACTTGGGAGACTAAACCTTTTCTTCTTCTGATAGAGGGAGTGCCATATTTTCTTTCGAAGGAGTTTTACTGTACATGAAATACTGTAGGTTTTCCCCATACTTTTCGTCGGAACTATTGATCTATTTATACTAATTAATGCTACACTACTCAAAAAACTTGGGGAAATTTGGCTTTTGGTTGAAATTTAAGGATATAATGGTTCGATTAAAAAAATGGTTTTAAATGAACTCTTAATGAGGACCAATCTTAAAGGGAATGGTCATAAAATGACTTATTGTTTATACGCAAGTTTTTATGTTATACATTTTTTATGAATGTGGGTTTTTTTCATTTTCCATATAACTTTCATAATTTTTTATGGCAAACAGATGGTGCCGCACCACACCAATTGGATTGCGTTGTGCCTCAGTGAAAGGCCCTAAGGCTATGTCCCATGTATAGAAAATCCACGGCACTCTTGTGTATAATCTATGCAAAGGTTTTATTAGTAGACACAATAGTTTGTTCAGCTCTCCATTTTATATTACAGTAGATACAGGTGGTTAGGATAGAAATTGCCCACATAATAGTCCGGACCGTTTCGGCTGGTTAGCCTCCTCAGGGACCTGTGTGTGGAATGTAGAAGGATGTCCCAAAAAGGAAATAGTTGTTCTTTAGTATAATAGACAAGAGATCCAAGCAAAAGGTACGGGTGTCGGTTTCAAAATGATGGTCCTGTAGAAAACAGTCCATAGCTGTTTTACCTTTGTTATGGGGTATGGACGTATAGAGACTTGAAACGTACCATGTTACCAGGATACTGGTAGTGGGAATAGGTGACAAAGATTTCATTTTGGAAAGAAATTGTGTGGTGTCAAGTAGAAAGGACCGAGTGGTTTTGCCTAAAGGTGTTAAATTTTTTTCTAGCAATATAGCTAGTGGTGAAATTACAGAGGGAGGGGTTTATAGGGACGTCCAGGTGGTTTATGGAGTCGTTTGTGGATCTTGGGAAGTATATAAAAGACGGGGATGACTGGATGTAAGTTAGTCAGATATCGTTTTGTTTTGTCGTCTATGATACCCAAAGTTACATACTTGTCAAGAGTATTCTGAATATAGTTGGTCAATTTGTAAGTGGGGTCAGAGTCCAGGGGTCATTAGGTATTAGTGTCCCTGAGTTGTCTAAGGATCTCCTCGATATAGTTGGTTTTATCCATAACTACTAGGGCACCCCCCTTGTCTGCAGGTTTGATGATAATATTCTGGTTATCTCGTAGACTAGTGAGGGCCCTTTGCTCAATGGTAGTCAAATTAGAAAAATATTTCAACTTGTTATTGCTAACATCTTTTAACAACTTATCAATTCAACATCATTCTGTACAAGTGAAATATAAGTCTCCACAGGATGATATCATTGTGGAGGGTTATAATTACTCTTAATACGTAAACCCAGATTTTTAATGGAGAAAATTGGAACCAGGTCGGCGGTTTCAGAGGAAGTTGGTACTGCAGAGAAATGGGCTTTAAGTCTTAATGAGCGAAAAAATTGATGCAGATCCTCATCCAGGGCAAATGCATCAAAGTTAGTGGTTGGACAGAAAGAGAGTCCCTATTTAGGGGGCCTGTCATTTTGCTGGTTGGAGGGTATATGATGATTGTTGACCACAAATCTAGGCTGGATTCACTGTGATCTGGTGAGGACTTTGCTGGAGGTATTGTTCCGGCTTGCCGCCCGCGTTCTGGTAGATTTGTGCCGGTAGTTGCTGTTTGTTGGTTGTCTGGTATCCTCATATGAGGACGTCTGTCTAAAAAACAGTCTCGGCGAGGACCCTGTGATCTGTCACTGTCGGAACTAGAAGAATAGCCACGGTAGGTGGGGTGGTTGTAAGATCTGTTGATATTAACGCGGGTGTCGCGCCACTTGTAGACCCTTTCGTGGATATAGTCCTCTGTGTCCTCGAAATTTCTCCGTTTGCGGTTTTCGTTTGGATGTCGGAAGTCTTGTATGGTCTTCTCTATCTTAGATTTAAGAGTAGACCAATCGTCTGGTTTGGTACTTGAAGCGATCTGATCTACAATATTACGAATCTTGGCTGCTGATTCCTCCAATTTTTTATGTAGAGTTTCTATTGTCAAGAGAATGATGTTAAAATAGAATTTATTTAATATGGATTAAATTTTACAGCAAGTATCGGGTCGTCGGTCATGAAAGATAGTTTGTTCTTTAAGTTGCATCTAGCCACGTGGATTTCTTTTAACTCTATAAATATCCGTGACTCGTGTCGCCGCGACTGGATCGTTTCAAAGGCAGTATGCTGGCGTAATTCTTTCTCATAATCTTTAGAACGAATCTCAATGGCAGGAATCTGTAGAAATTGACGTGAGTTTTCGGTTTTTTTCCCCCCCAAAAACGGGTTTTTTTGGCTATAATCCTGTCAGCTTGTTCCAAATTGTATGAGAAGGTGTTAGAAGACATCGACAGGGGTGCAGGCTCCCAAAAACCACAAGTTGAAGCAAAAACAGATGGTGCCGCACACCAATTGGATTGCGGGTGCTCAGTGGAAAGGCCTAAGGCTATAGTCCCATGTATAGAAAATCCACGGCACTCCTTGTGTATAATTATGCAAAAGGTTTTATTAGTAGACACAATAGTTTGGCAGCTCTCCATTTATATACCGTAGATACAGTGGTAGGATAGAAATGCCCACATAATAGTCCGACGTTTCGGCTTGGTTAGGCCTTCCTCAGGGACCTGTGTGTGGAACGTAGGAAGGCATGAACAAACATGAAAATAAGAAGATTAGAAGAGGGAAATTATAGAGGGTAATGGAAACATGAGACCAATAGGGTAATAAGTAATAAGGTAACCTACTACATAAGTAAATGAGGCTAATGCAGAGCAAAATAAAAAGTAGAACGTAGAAGTCGCATAACCAAAGTGGAAAAGGAAAACCCCAGATCAGTGCTATAATATGATATACAATAGAATAAAGACAAATATAGAGGGAAAGATATAACATGCGAAAAAGGAGTATACAAAAAGAATACCATGGGCCAGGATACAATAAATAAGCAAAAGTCGAACTTTGGAGTACTTCGGGTGAACGAAGTGTGCTTTTGATGATAAAATGGTGCTGCGAGCACGTGGCGCTACATGGGGACATAGCACTCTGGGAGGAGAAGGCATAGCCTGCATGACATGTGCAGAGGATGAAGAATCAGTGAACGTGGGATCTTGTGACGTCACCGCACTATATAAGTCCGGCGCGACGCTGGGAGTCATACGCTCTCACTGTAGTGATCAGTGGAAGGTGCTGCCGGCGGCTGATAGCTCTTATGAAGAATTGATTTTTATATAACGATTTCTGTGGAGGTTGTTCAGCTTGTCTCCAGAGACTGTTTCTTAATGTTGCTATTTTTAATTTTTTGGGGTATTGGATGGAATCCAGTGTGCGTCACTGCAGCTGCATATACATTCAATATCCAAGTGGGATCTAGCCAGTTCCCTGTTGTTATTCTTTTAAAGAAACAGCGTTTTTTTTTTACATTACTAATACACTTCAATTTTGGATGCCTGCTCTATTCTATTGTCGCATTTTACATCCAGGGGGTATTAGCGTTGTTTTGCTGGTGTGTGACTTGACCCCAAGAAACCGTTCTTTTTCAACGCCAAAATATATAAATTTTTCCTGTAGCCTAATTCACAAGCAAAGGTTAATTTCAACTGTATTCTTGTTTGGGTGGCGTAGAAAACAGCAATTGTAAACGTACAAAGCTTACTAGTTTGTTGCGGCTCAATTCTTTGGCGCAATTTACCTCCAGGGGTTTTAATTAAGCGTTGTTTTGCTGGTGTGCTGACCCAATGAATCGTCTTTTTCAACTGCCAAGAATATATTCATTTTTCCTGTAGCCTTATTCACAAGCATAGGTTAATTACAACTGTATTCTTGTTGTGTGGCGTAGAAAACACGCAATTGTAACACGCTACAAAGCTACTAGTTTGTGCGGCTCAATTCTTTGGCGCAATTTACATCCAGGGGTTAATTAGCGTTGTTTTGCTGGTGTGCTGCAAAAATAAACCGTCTTTTTCAACGCCAAAATATATAATTTTTCTGTAGCTAATTCCAAGCAAGGTTAATTAAACTGTATCTCTTGTTGTGTGGCGTAGAAACACGCAATTGTTAACACGCTACAAGCTACTAGTTTGTGCGGCCAATTCTTTGGCGCAATTTACATCAGGGGTTAATTAAGCGTTGTTTTGTGGTGTGTGACAAAATAACCGTCTTTTTCAACGCCAAAATATTATAATTTTTCCTGTAGCTAATTCACAAGCAAGGTTAATTACAACTGTATTCTTGTTGTGTGGCGTAGAAAACACGCATTGTAACACGCTACAAAGCTATAGTTTGTGCGGCTCAATTTTTGGGCCAATTTACTCCCGGGGTTATTAAGCGTTGTTTTGTGGTGTGCTGGACAAAATAACGTTCTTTTTCAACGCCAAAATTATATTAATTTTTTCACTGTAGCCTAATTCACAAGCAAAGGTTAATTACAACTGTATCTCTTGTTGTGTGGCGTAGAAAACACGCAATTGTAACAAGCTACAAAGCTACTAGCTTTTGCGGCTCAAAAATTACTTTGCGCAATTTACATCCCGGGGTTAATTAAGCGTTGTTTTGCTGGTGTGCTGACAAAAATAAACCGTCTTTTTCAACGCCAAAATATAGAAATTTTTTCCTGTAGCCTAATTCACAAGCAAAGGTTAATTACAACTGTATCTCTTGTTGTGTGGCGTAGAAAACCACGCAATTGTAAACTCTACAAAGTTATATTTGTGGGGCTCAATTCTTGGCGCAATATACAACAGGGGTTAATTAAGCGTTGTTTTGCTGGTGTGCTGACCCCAGAAACCTCTTTTTTCAACGCCAAAATATATAAATTTTTCTGTAGCCTAATTCACAAGTAAAGGTTTAATTACAAACTGTATTCTCCTTTTTTCATCATCATTCCTCACTCGTTGTGTGCCGTAGAAAAACACGCATTGTAACACGATACAAAGCTACTATTTTGTGCGGCTACAATTCTTTGCCGCAATTTTACATTCCAGTGCTTAATTAAGCATTGTTTTTGCTGGTGTGCTGACAAAAATAAAACCGTCTTTTTCAACGCCAAAATATATATTTTTTCCTGTAGCTAATTCAGAAGCAAAGGTTAATTACAACTGATATCTTGTTGTGTGGCGTAGAAACACGCAATGTGTAACACGCTACATAGTACTAGTTTGTGCGCTCAATTCTTGGCGGCACTTTACATCCAGGGGTTAATTAAGCGTTGTTTTGCTGGTGTCTGGACAAAAAATAAACCGTCTTTTTAACGCCAAAATATATACATTTTTCCTGTAGCTAATTCATGTCCGAAGGTTAATTAAGCCTGTTTGTGGTTTTACAACTTTAGTAAACACACAGTGTTTTTAAACGACCACATACAAGTACTAATTTTTCCTGGCCATTTGTGAGGGCAATTTATATCCAAGGGTTACCAAGCTTGTTACTGGGTTCATGTTGCAGTTCAAAAACAGGGCTGTATATTTATCATATACAGATATCATCATCAACAGTGTCTGTACATTTTAGAACAAAACAGTATGTCAGACTGAGAGGTGGGAAGGCTCTGCACCTGCGAGTGGCAGTGGCACAATCATTCCTGGGCCCGGCCCAGGTCGCAGCACAAGCTAGGGGAGTCGCAGCAGGGTCACTTGGTGAGGCCAACAACTGCGCTGTAATCTAGCGGCCGTGCTGTTGTTCAGCAACCCAAAGGGTTCTTGATGGTTGACTAGGTCATCTCTTCCTCCCAGATGACATCTGACAACCCAGCAAAGAGTCGGTGGGAAACCTCAGACAAACCATTAGTGGCATGGCCGGGAGGGGTCAGCGGGGACCATCACATGTCCTCAGCCCGCCATCTGTCCCAATCCGGTTCCCTCAGCCAGAGATTACTATGTGGTCTTGAGGCTCAGCGCCACTATATAGCGAGGGATGAAACAATTTGAGGAAGGGGCAGTCAGCAGCTACTTGGCAGAGAAGAAATGGGGCCAATATCGCCTGCTCTTGCAGTAGGCGGCAAAGTATAGAGTGGAGAGTGGCATGGAGGTCATGTTGTGAGAGGTCAGCCTCGATACCAAGCGGTGATGAGGACAGCAGTGACGTTGAAACAAATAGATGATGATGTAGCCGACTGCACTTGGGAGCTGGGTGAGGCAAGGGGGCTTCATCATCGTCAGGAGAAGAGGGGCGTCAGCTTGCGTGTCAGTCAGAGCGCAGCAGCAAGTAGGGCGTGTGGCCGTGAGTCAGCAGGATCGCAGCGTGTGAGGTCGGGAGCCAAGCAAGGCCACGGGGTAAAAAACCCCACTTCGCATGTCCAAGGAAAGTGCGGCACGGGGCTCAGCGAGGCAGCGGCTGGCAGTTAGTAAATCAGTGCGGAGAGTTGGGCGGTAAAATCCGATACCGGCGGTGTGGCAGTTCTTTGCTAAGACACCGGAGGAGCCGAATATGGGTATATGTAGAATCTGTGGGCAGAAAGTGAAGGTGGCCAGGGAGCAAAAATTGGACCAGGGCCCCCTGCGTCAAAACATGCAGCGTACCATCGGGGGCCGGGGAGAAAACGTGGCTCAGATGGGGTTCCATCCTGGCGCAGCAACAGCAGCGCACACCCCAGTGGCACATGCCATTGCAGACTCAAGGTCCCACCTTCTGCAGAAGGGAGCTTTTTCCCTTTTTGAATCATCTCCCGGTCCCAGATGCTCCTGCCCCTCGTATTTGGCCAGCGTCGTTCGGAGGGGGCGATTGCAAAGAGAAACAGTATCTCCAACCATCTAAGGTGCAGAGCGGGACCTTTTCCCCTGCCCAAGTTTTTGGGGTATGCAGTCCCCCCCTTTCCCAAAATGGGGACTCTGACCGTTCAGAAAAACTAATGGCTTGTGCCGGCCGAGATGGGAGAGTTAAAGCGTAATTTCTTTTAAAAAAGGCAGTACCAGCACTTAAAAAATATGTGAACAGAAGGGGGGTCAGTTTGAGCTTATGGGTTTTGTTCCAAAGGTGCCGGCAGCGCGGAGTTGGGCTGTAACTAGGTCAGGGCCAGAAAATGTCCTTTAGGGCCCCACTGGGTGAAGGTTCCCAGCCAGGCCACCAACAACTTGGAAGGAGAGCGCTTTCTCCCCCCGTTGTAAAAAGTGCACCTGGGCCAATGTCCGCCTCCTCCCCTCCACCACCACCACCCTCTCAGCCTCCACAATACTGCTCCCTATACCACATGTGTAGGGCACAGGGGGTCACGCAGTTCTACCCCTGGTTGCCCGGGCGAACAAATCACACAGGGGAGGAAATTCGGTATGCGCAAGAAAACGATGTGTGGCTTTTCCGGCCCAATGCAAATCGGAACCATGGTGACGGAAAAAGGGGGGAAAATGGTGTCCCCCGGGCCCCCCGAGGAGGGATGGGCCTGGCCCTGCAAAGGCGCCGTGTTCAATTGGTTGTGAAAAGGTTCCTGAAGTTTTCCACCCATCTTCAGAACATTCTGAAAATGGCCCGGAAAAAAGTGCATGCACTTTATCCATTCGTACAAAGCCAGGAAACACCTCCTCGATTTTCAGCGGCAGAACGGCTCCCCCAACACACTCTGATATGCGATGTTTCCACCGCTGGAATTCCAGCCTGCACATGTTGGACCGACTGTATGAACAGAGAAAGGCCATTAACGATTTTTTTGATGATCCAGGCAGACAGAATACTCCCTGTGTAACTTTGATGTCAGCCAGTGGCAGCTCATGCGTGACACCTGCGTTTGTTGAGGCCATTCGAGGAGGCGACGTTTATTTGTCAGTCGCCAGGACTACGGGATGAATAACGTCATTCCACTGCTTCATGTCCTGGAACAGATGCTGAAATAAATTGTCTGGGCAGGGGACTGGAGATGTGGCGGACTACATCTCGTGGCCACATGAGTCCGGTGGGGACTGAAAAGTGGAGGAGGAGGACATTGGAGCAGAAGCATTGTCTGGTGAATGAGTGGATTTTTACCCAGGTGACAAGAGAGGAGGAGCAGGAGCAGCTGGAGGAGGTGGATGGAGATGAGGAAGATGAGGCAGATGACCCCCAAGCACGTGGCAGTATACAGTGGAAATGGAGGCAGGGAGCCCTCGGAGTCACTTGTGCAGATGGCCCGCAGCATGTTATTTGCCTGGCTAGTGACAGCCGAATAGTCAGCATCCGGCAGAGGGATGACTTCTGGCTCTCCACCCTATTGGGACCCTCGCTACCGGTCCAAAAATGGGAGCCTTTTTCCAGCTATTGAGAGGGAAGACACACTCAAATACTATAGGGAAATCCTCCGTAATCAGTTGGCCGCTGCTATGTGGGCATCATCCCTCCTCTGACAGGTCTGACCGGGGGGTTCCTCAGCGCTCACGTACTACTGCCGCGGCTGCTGGGGGACGGTGGGGGGGGGGTAGGAGCAGTACCAGCTCCATCCGTAGTAACCTAAGTCTGGAGTCACTGATGAGCAGCTTCCTTCACCGCCTAGTGAGGAGGGCAGTCGCCAGCAGCAGCAGCAGCAGGACCTGGAGCAGTCCCTGAACCAACAGGTTGTGGCCTACTTGGACAGCACTCTGCCACCTCAGTTAGAGATCTGCTGGACTACTGGGCAGCCAAACTGGATGTGTAGCCGCAACTTGGCGTGTTTGCAGTGGAGAAGCTGTCCTGCCCGGCCAGTAGTGTGGCATCAGAGCGGCTGTTCAGTGCGAGCATGGGGGCCATCGTTACCACAGGAGAACCCGCTTGTGCACGGGAATTGTGGAACGGACTGACCTTTGTCAGATGAATCAGGCCATGGATCGGCCTGGGGGGGAAATTTCCACACACATGCATTAGGCGTCAGTTCTGGGTTAAAACTACTGCCTCCAGCACAATTTTCTGATGCCGCCACCCGCTGGATGCCCACACATCTGCTGTCCGTTTCTCCATATGCCTTACCACCATTTTACAGGGACTGGTATTTTCACCCACCTCCAAAACACTATGTCATTGTGACACTCATGACCTAATGGCTGCTGCTTGCTGTTGCTGTTGCCATGACATCCACCACTGTGGTCATTGTGCCACTGCTGACCTCATGCTGTGATACTGTGGTGCTGCATGTCATACTCACCTGGTCATTGTGCCACTGCTCTGACTCTTTACTGCTGCCGCCCGTGACCTCCACACTGTGTGATAGTGCCACTCTGTGGCTATACTTGTTTTGCCACCTCCAGAATGTCATTGTGCACCTGCTGACCTCATGTGTGCTGCTGTTGTGACTCCACCTGTGTGATTGTGCCACTCTGTGGCCTAATTACTGTTTTGCACCTCCAGATTGTCATTTGTGCAAGCTGCTGACCTCATGCTGCTGCCGACGTGACCTACCTTCAGTCATTGTCCCCATTCTTGGTTCCCCTCCTTTTTTTTGCCCCCTCCGAATGCATTTGCCAATGCCTGCCCTCAACTGCGCCCGTGACCCCCGCTCTCATCATTGTGCATCGTGGCTTGCCGTGTTTTGCCCCCTCCAGAATGTCATTGCCCCATGCCTGACCTCATGCTCTGGGCTGCGCCCTTTCACCCCCACCCATCAAAAATGTTGCCCCCTGAGCTCTCAGCTTGCTTTTTTCCCCAGCTTCGCGGGCAGATTTTTATCGGGCTACATTCCCGCTTCAGTTTTTTGGTCGTTTTGCCCTCTTAAGTGCCCGGGGAATTTTTGTAAAGCGATTTAAAAGCGGGCAGTCATCTGCGTTCATATAAAACACAACATTGTAGAAGCCCAAACCCAAGCTCCTCTGCTATTTAAGCATGGAAACAACGTTCTACAGACCCTGCAGGCTCTGTGCACTGGAAATAGCTGTTTTTAAACCCGCATTGGTGGAAGAATTTTCGGAACGAACAATTTTGTTGGAAAATTGTCTAAGTGACGAATCAATTTTTTTGAGAAATTCCCCCCCTTTAGAAAATATGAAAGTCTAAAAATTATAGGCCTAGATAAAATTTTAAAACCATTGAGGGGAGGTGATCTCGAAAACTTATTTTATGATCGGGAAGCTTTTTGGGTCATGGCATTAAATACGATGTATCCCAAAGGCTTAAACTAAAAGGGAAAAAATTATGTTTAAAAAAGCATTACAAGCCCTATTTGTTTTTTTTCTTTATTAATGAAAGTATTTTTATTGGCAAACATGCAATGATTGATTGTCCAATTGTGTACTTTCCTGTGCCCCGCCCGGTTGATGCATATTGAACACGTTTTCATATACATATAGAGGATAATGCGAATGACATCCCGCTGTTTTATCTTGAGCGTCCATGCCCATGTCTGCTTGGGTCACTGCCAGTACCCGAACGATATTATAATTTCCATTGCTCAAGCCCGTGAGGCATTTCCGGTCTCGATTCTTCCGGAAGCTAGTGCGGTGCACGTACTAGGTAGCTCACAGCTTTGAGCGCCTATTGCGCATGCCTGCACGGGTTACTGCCAATACCCGAATGGTATCATGACTCTTATTGCGCAGGTCCGTGACGCATTTCCGGTCTTCATTCTGCCAGAAGTCAGCATGGTGTACTCACCGAGCGGTACACAGGTAAGTGAATTTGTTGTAATTATGTACTATATATAAAGGATGTTTTTAAATATGTATGTTGTTATGAGAAAAAGGGCATGAAAAATTGCCCGAAAGCGTTTAAATCTCCCTTTTGGGCATCGCTTTTCTTTGCGGGGGTCCCTTTGTTTGGACTTTGTGCTTTTTTTAATTATCATCAAAATTTTTTGCTATTTTTGGGATACATTTCCTAGAAGCCCTCAATTCCTCTTTGGAAAAAAAGGGATGTTGAAACAGCTCTTAATAGAATATAAATTTTTAACAATTGTTTGCCCAAATGACATGCCAACAGGAATTGTTTGTAAGAAGGATAAACTTCATACACCTTATGTAAAATGTTCAGAGCAAAATGTTCATAAATTTTGTTTGTCTCTCTAAAGGATTGCTTTTTTATTTTAAAAGATCTTTCAAAAACAAGTATTTGCAAATGTTTTTCATTAAAGTGCCCTCCCTTTTCCCTAGTACCCCCTTTGTATCAGTGCATCAGCCCCTGAGGTCGCTATAGCTACAGACTTGTTCAATCTCTCCGATGGGGGGCCCCCAGGTGGAATGTGCTAAAACGGGTGTCCTCAGGTTGTCGTAGACCAATAGTACCCAGAAAAATACTGAAAAAAAAAAATGAAATTAGAAAACAGGATGATTTAGGAAAAACGAGCAGTGAGAAACCCCTTTTTAATGATGCAGGGAATTTTGCTTTGTTTATACAGTGTATACTGTATTTATTGTCAAATACCATGTCCCATGTTGGTTGTTTACCTTGTAGTACAATGAAATGTGCAATGGCAGACTGGTGTGCACAGTGGCGCCAACATACCGTGTCAGAGGAGCTGTATAGCAGGAAGGACTTTTATGGGTTTCCAGATGCAGGGGGGATTGCCGTGTCAGTTTGACCCAAAGAAACAAGAATAGAGATGTTTTGTTGTGTTAGAACACTGTGACACGTACTGGTGGGAAGGGCGGAGGAATTATCAGGGTCATGGCAATGTTTTGTACCAGTACGGTAGAGTACTGCATAAGTTTTCTGAGAAACCTGTTGTTTGCCTGTGAATAGAGTAGATCTCAGGCGAATCACCAAAGAGTGTGCTAGTGGGCTGAAATAGAGGGGCGGGGAGATAAAACCGTGTGGTGGGGGGAAAAAATGGGTCCATGGGTAAAAATGAAAACCCCGAGAATAGAAATACCGAGTCAATGTTGGATTTGAAATGGATTTTAAAACACTCCTGTCCCGCCAAAGGGGAAAGCTGCTGCCATTTCAGGAAAGGGCAAGACAACGGAATAGATTACTTAATAGCTATAAATAATGCAATCTCCCTCATTTTTGTAAATCCTGGTTTATGAAAAACAAAGGACCTGCCTATGTTGGAATCAAGAAGAAAACTTGCCTAAGTGACAGTTTTCCATATTTTTTCCTTGAGGGAAATTAGAACCTGGATGATTACCCCCACCCTTCGAAACTGTGATTGATGATTAAAACCCGGGCCCGGGGGGAGCACAAAACAATGACCTGTCCTAAGGTGTTGACCTTTGGATCAAAAAGGACATCACGGAAGAATGACCTTACAAAGATTTCTTTAGACTGTAAAGACTCTGATATTGGTTAAAACAGTTTTTGGAGGTGTTCCAGGGATGGGCAATGTTGTGTGATGGGTATATAAGATGGCACACAAGGCTTTTTTCTCTCCCATCATCCTTTGCCTACCCCTTTCCTCTCCACCCTTTTCCCTTTTGTTAGGTTCCATTTTTATATATTTTTTTATTATCCTTTGAATAAAAACCCCTTTAAAGTCCCGTTGTTTTTGTTCAGTTATTAAGGCACCCCAAAACTCAGAATTTACATATACTAAACCTAGCCAGGGGATCTTTACAAAAAGAAAATAAGCTAAAGGAAAGTCAGGGGTTGTGTGAAAAATTCCGTTTTTTTTTGAAGCTTGCAGAGAATTATTTTGTGAAATACCCTTTTGGCAGGGGGGTAGGTAGTTTATTCGGGGGACAAGCCCCGAAAAAATCCTTTCCCGTTCCCCCGGGCCAGCCCCCGGGGTTTTTAGGGAGCTGCTATGTCCTGCGCTCCGAAAGATCTCCCGATGTATGTGAATCCTCTAAACACACAGCTCAGAGCCATTATTCAGTGCAGGGAGGCAGAGGGATAGCGACTGCACCAGTTGCCGGTATTTAGCAGGGAGGAGGGGGCGCCTGTCACTCACTGTGGCTCCTGACTGTCAGGACTTCCTGTGCTGTAGTCGCGCTGAGCACGAGAGCCTGGCAGTCAGGAAGCAGTGAGTGAGGAGCTCCGTCCCCCGCTGTGCACTGCTCCCGGGTCCCGGACCATGCAACTACTCAGCCTTGGGGACAACAGCAGCATCATCATCATCATCATCCACAGGTGCCCAGGGAGGTCTCAAGTGAGTGAGTAGCCTCACTGTAGAGACCTATGCTAGATAGTATAATAAGGGCAACACCACATAATCTTCATAAATATGAATTGTACTTAATGTGTATATGCATATGTGTGTATATATGTTTGTGTGTATGCATGTGTGTATATAAGTTTGTGTATATGTGTATATATGTATGCATGTATGTGTATATGTGTGTATGTGTGTGTGTATATATGTCTATGTGTGTGTGTATATGTGTGTATGTGTGTGTGTATATGTATGTCTATGTATGTGTGTGTATATATATATATATATATATATATATATATATAATGGCAAGGAAAGAAAAGAAAGGGAGGGCGCACAATAGTGTAGTACAGTTAAAATAACTAGCCAATAAAAGAGCAAAGCTCACCTGGTAAGGTTGTGCAATAAATAGAGGCACAACACTCAAGAAGGCTTACAGGGCTTTTAGTGCTGTAGCCCTTAAGACAGCAGCCTGGATCCCAGGAAAAAACACAGGTCCGGTACAGGACTAGGTAGGAACTATCTTGAAGTATCCAAAATGGACGTGGATCCGGCGCTCCGAGGCAAAAACAGAGAGAAGCGATCTCTCGCTATAATCTATTAAAAAGACTAGCTTTATTGTTTAAAAGTGCAGCAGACTTATGCTGTCACACAATTAAAACCAAAAGACATAAATAAAAAGGCTCAACGCGTTTCCTGCGGCAAACCCGCCCCTTCCTCAGGAGCATGCATACAACTTCACATGGCTACAGGCTTTATATATAAAACATGGATGCCGGCAGGAAGTTGTCACAACGGCATCGACGAACCAAAGATCTTTTTAGTCCACGGTATCTGATTCTATAGTAAAGAAGACTCTGAATGGATGGAGGATCAGTCAATCACTATTCGTGTCAGGTCACATGTTTTTGAGCTTTAAAGACTGGTGGTAAAAGCTGTCAATCAAATGATGTCATTAGAGATCCGGGTTCTGATGTCAGCATGCCCAGGGACTGGTTAGAGATCCTGTCAATCTCCCAATGTCAACACTATGAGACGGTGAGGTCCCATGATTGTACTGTTACAAGTGAAAACGCATAACCTTAAGCCTGCATGATAACAGTCTCCTTATAAATATAAATATATCACAAATTAAACCTAATAGGCTGCTCCAAACAGAGATAATAAATATTAATATGTTAATTTACATTAAAAAAAAAAAAAAAAAATTGAAATACCTAAAAAAACTGCTACGCTATATAGTCCTTACTCAATTAAGAACTGCATTTTTATTAAAATTGTAATGCCTAAAAATGGACCAATGTTAAATAGTTTCGATTACTTCATTTAATCCCTTTGGCCTTAAAGTCTGTAGTGTGAAGATCCAGTACATTTCTTTTTTTTGAAGAATCTGGGAACGATTGGGTACATCACAATTAACACTGTCTATAGGGGTAATGTTGAAAACTGAAAAATCTTTATTATGTGCCTCTGTGCAGTGTCTTGCTATGCTTTGTAAAAGATCACCTTTTTTTGTGCTAGCACGATGACCATTTAAACGAATATGTAAAGGACAGGTGGTCTTGCCTACGTATTGCATTGAACATTTACATTCAATCACGTAAACAACATGTGTACTTTTACAGTTTAAAAAGTTTTTTATGGGATATGATTTTTTCGTTGCCTTTGAGGTGATCGTGTTCGTTGCCCTGATCATGCCACAACATTTGCATTTCGGAGTATTACATGCGAAGCTGCCCCGTTCTGAAGAAATGGATATGTCACTATTAAATGAATGTTTATTCCGACTAGGGGCAATCATACCTTTAATGTTTGGCGGTCTTTGAAATATCAGATTAGGATTTTTTGGTAGTAACGGGCTTAGATATGGGTCTTCATTCAAAATATGCCAATGCTTATTGAGGATTGTTTTAATTTGAGTCTAATGCTCTTACACAGTCTGAATGCCTACAAAAGAAAACATCCAATAACGTTATCTCCAAAGAAAAAACTAATAAAATACATTTTTCTCTGATAACTAGGTATAATTCATCTCATGCTCAAATTAAAACAATCCTCAACAAGCATTGGCATATTTTGAATGAAGACCCATATCTAAGCCCGTTACTACCAAAAAATCCTAATCTGATATTTCAAAGACCGCCAAACATTAAAGGTATGATTGCCCCCAGTCGGAATAAACATTCATTTAATAGTGACATATCCATTTCTTCAGAACGAGGCAGCTTCGCATGTAATACTCCGAAATGCAAATGTTGTGGCATGATCAGGGCAACGAACACGATCACCTCAAAGGCAACGAAAAAATCATATCCCATAAAAAGCTTTTTAAACTGTAAAAGTACACATGTTGTTTACGTGATTGAATGTAAATGTTCAATGCAATACGTAGGCAAGACCACCTGTCCTTTACATATTCGTTTAAATGGTCATCGTGCTAGCACAAAAAAAGGTGATCTTTTACAAAGCATAGCAAGACACTGCACAGAGGCACATAATAAAGATTTTTCAGTTTTCAACATTACCCCTATAGACAGTGTTAATTTTTGATGTACCAATCGTTCCAGATTCTTCAAAAAAAAGAAATGTACTGGATCTTCACACTACAGACTTTAAGGCCAAGGGATTTAAATGAAGTAATCGAAACTATTTAACATTGGTCCATTTTTAGGCATTTTCAATTTTAATAAAAATGCAGTTCTTAATTGAGTAAGGACTATATGCGTAAGTTTTTTTAGGTATTTCAATTTTTTTTTTTTTTTTTTTTTTTTTTTTTTAGAAATTAACTATTAATTTTTATTATCTTGTTTGGAGCAGCCTATTAGGTTTTTTTTGTGATTATTTTTTTTTTAAGGAGATGTTATCTGAGGTTAAGGTTATGCGTTTTCATTGTAACAGTACAATCAGGGGACCTCACCGTCTCATAGTTTTAAAAGGGAGATTACAGGATTCAAAAGCCCCGTGCATGTGACATCAAAAAACCCGGATCTCAAATGAATTTTTTGATTGACAGCTTTTACACGTTTTTAAAAAGCTAAAAAAATGTGACTGCACAAATAGGAGAGGATCCCCACCATTCGAGTCTTTTTTTCTATAGAATCGTTACCGTGGATAAAAAGATTTTGGTTCGTGTTGCCGTTGTGACAACTTTGCCGGCCCCATGTTTTTATATAAGCCTGTGCCAGTAAAGTGTATGCTGTCCGAGGAGTGCGGGTTTGCCGAAAAAAGGTTGAGCCTTTTTATTTTGCTTTTGGTTTTAATTGTGTGAAGCAAAAGTCTCTGCACTTTTAAAAAATAAAGTGTTTTTTAATTTTGTTATGGGCGAAGATCGTTTTCTCTCTGTTTTTGCCTGGGAAAGGGCCGGATCCAGTCATTTTGGATATTTCAAGATTATATATAAAATAATTATATTATAATTATTATTTATATTTTTTATATATTTTTATGTGTGTTGTATATTTTATTGTGTGCTGGGTTATATAATATTATATGGTTTGCATTTTTTTTATTATATTATTTATTTTTTATTTTGTAATGTGTATATATATTTATATATTGTGTGTGTGTGTTGTGTGTGATGCATTGGGGGTTTACATGTTTTTGTGAATGTGTATGTACTGTACATGTTGTTTATGTGTATAAAAACCCTTTTCCCAAATTTGCCCCATTTGCGCAAAAACTAATCCTGCTGTTCTGTCCTTTACAATGAAAACTACAGCTGTGATGAATTGTATCTGAATTTTTTTTTTATACCCGATTGTCAGGGTTGGTACGTTTTTAGCTGTGCAGCCCGAAAAGGGCGTTCACATGGCATAATTGCGGGGGGGGCGTTTTGTGGTGATTTTCCTTTAATACGCTCTTATAGAGCTAGGAATTTTATGTCGTCTTCTCCGGCGACAATCGATGGTATTGTACGTGGAGGAGAGAAGTGCGTCCCCCGATAGAAGCCCAGTTTTTGGGGGGAAAAATGCAGGTGAAACCCCCCCCCTATGAGCAAAATTAACACAAAAGGGGCCCCAGGCCCCGGGTGTTTGGGACCTAGCAACGCCCCCGCCTTAGGTATTTTGGGGCGCTTTCAATTATTTCGGGTATGCGCTCTAAAAACAAGTGAAATGGCTCCGTCATTTTCGAATTTCCCAAAGGGATCTAAGAAATATGGTTACGCCTCTTCCCCCCTGTACAAAAACAATCCCTATGTCCGCGGGGAGATAATTGACATAATGATGTCTTGGGGTCCCCGGGGGCCCGCAGGCCCCCCCCCCCCCGGGGGGACGCCTGATCAATGGAAAACCCGAAGACCCCGTGTAAATTTCGGGGATACTGTACGCCCGCATTAAGCCTTTGTGAAAAACCCCTTAGACTAACAAACTGAACAGGCACTGGATTTATCATCACTATAAATCTGCACTTTTGGGCTGTGTATTTCAAAAAATTTTTTAGACAGATTAATAAATTTCCTTTTGAGTTTTAAGTCTTCTTTTTACTGATTTCAAGTTATGTTTTCTTCTTTTCAAACCTGAAGTTTAACTTTGAGTTCTGCAGGTTTTCTCTTATTAGAGAGCAGTTTTTTTTTAAGAGCTCAGATGCCAGATAAACAGGTAGTTTTGAGTTGTTGGTCAATTCTTACAGAGGGGTGGGCTAAACAGCTGACTGCTTCCAAGGCAACTATATGTGTTTTTTAAATCAATTATGATTTTATTAAGTGAAACAATGTGAAATAACTGAAAATTAGGGGCAAAGCAAAAAAATTTATTTAAAAAAGAAAATTGTCCTTTTACATAGACTTATATGGTAAAATGTAATTAAAAGTGAAATTACCCTAAAAGTGTTATTTTGAAATTTTTAATTTTGGGCCTTTTAAAAGGGGAAAAAACTTTGATGGGAAAATTTCTTTGTACAGACAATCAAGTGACTTTTAAAAATGTATCAGAAAAATTTTAATGCAAATCAGCCCAATTCTTCCCATCTTAAAAAAATCATAGCCAAGCACTAAGAGCGGAGCAGAAAAATTTAAATGTGACTTACAAAATACACGTGTTTACTCTTCTGGATATTCACCTTTCTTTGAGTCAGGAGTTCAATAAATAAAGTAGAAACAATGGGATGTCTGGATAAAAAAAAACACACGAACATAGGGCGAATCTCGGGTCGGAGCGCCGTTTCGAGCGTTTCGAAGAAAAGCGCGCCCCCGAGGTGCGCTCTTACATGGGTGTAAAGTCCGCGCGCCTCGTCAGTGTTTGGGCGCTTGGGAATAGGTGCGGCGGGACGCGCCCAAAATTCGCTGCCCCAGGAGGTCGTCATACATGCGGTGAATAGTTCCCTGACCTCGCCAGTGTGTGGGGGTGCAGGGCTTAGGGCGAAGGTGCGCCAAAATGTATTCGATTCGAGAAGGCTGGAAATGAGCGAGAAATCATTAAACTGTTGGAATAGCAAAAAAAAGTGTCTTTTAATGAATGAAAATGAATAAAGTGAAAAAACAAAGCTGCTTAAAAAGTTAAATGTAGTAAAAAAGTGGCATTAAAATTAAAAGTGAAAATATATAAGATCCTCAAAAAAAAATTCAGCTCTAGTCCATGAGGCATGAAGATGAATCAAAAAAAAAGTTTTTATTAGGGGTAAAAAACATTTTCTGAAAAAGAGCTCCAACCTTCTAAAAAAATCACTTACAAAAAAATCAAAAAACGCGCACATAGGAATTGGGGAAAAGAAAATTGGGCCGGGGGAAAAAAAAAAAAAGAAGGGAGGTAAAAACAAAAAAAAAAAAAAAAAAAAAAAAATAAAAAAAAAAAAAAAAAAAAAAAAAAAAAAAAAGGGGTTTAAAAGAAATTTATGAAAAATAAAAAAAAAAAAAAAAAAAAGAAAAAAAACCCCCCCCAAAATTAAAAAAAAAAAAAGGGGAAAAAAAATCTAAAAAAAAAAATTTAAAAAAAAAATTACAAAAAAAAAAAAAAACCCAAAAAAAATTTAAAAAAAAAATACAGTAATTCAAATTCTGAAAGCATTCTCATTGGTCGGCATAAGCCACCCAATCGAATAGGAGCGACAGGACCCATTAAAAAACCTATGAAGAAGTTTTGCCCAATCAAATGAAAAGGGGGGGGGACAGCCAAATACAGTAAAAAAGGAGAAAAGAACTGTTTTGGTTGAGTAGGGGGGGTTGGTTCGGGCCCAATCAGAGTGCGAGTTACTTTGTTCCATTGTAGTCTATGGGAGATGGGGCAATGAAATCTCGACTTCAGCTCGTGCGGCAGGGAGTATGATTAAAAAATTTTTTTTTATTAGTTGTAAAAATAGAGCAAAAAACCCCTTCTAAACTAAATCAACAAACCCCCTAACAACGCGTTTGTGCCGTCCCGACGCTAATAGGAAATTGGGATATTGTAAATTGCCGGGAAAAATACAGTATTAAAAATTCGTAAGGTTTCAGGGTCGGACCCAACAGCAATCAAAATAGGGGGACAGTGCCCATTAAACTATGGAAAAGTTTGCCCAAATCAAATGAAAAGGGGGACAGTTAAAAAATACAGTAAAAAAGGCAGAAAAAGAGCTGATTGGTTGAACAGGGGGCAGTTTTGAACCCCACAATTTTATGTAGTGCGTCTATTTTGAGGGGAGCAATATGGGAAATTTTAGTAGTGTTGGGTTTGGGGGGGAGGGGATCGTTTGTTACCCAATCACGGGTGAGTAATTATTCATGGTTCTATGGGGAAAAGAAATAGGCGAGCTCTGTTTGTGATTGGCTAATTTTAAAAAGGCGGGTTTTTTGGGGCCCAAATTGGGGGGAAACGAGCGACGCTCTTTGGGTTTTTAAGCTTCTATAAAAAACTGAAATGGCCGAAATAAATGAAAAGACTACAAAAGTTGTGCGTGTGATAAAAATTAACATAATAGGGGGGGAAACGAATATAAACAATAAATATTAATTAAAAAAATTAATTTTTTTTCTTTAATTTCGTTTTCCCCTTTTATTGATCATTGGGGTAATGAAAAATTAAAAAAAATAAAAAAATTTTTTATTAGTTTATTTTCGTTCCCCCCCATTATTTAAACATTTTTTTAAATCGGCAGAATTTGTGGTTTTTATCATTTTATTTCGGCCATGAAAAGTTTTTATTATGATTGCATTAGAAAACCTAAGGGTCGCTCGCTCTCCCCCTTGGGCCCAAATAAAACCTCCCTCTTTTAACTTACCCCAAACACAAACAGAGCCGCTTGCATTCTTTTCCTGATTAGAACTTATGAATAAGTTGCTCACCCGCTTGATTGGTAAACGCGAGCCCTCCACCCCCCAACCAAACACAGTATAGAAAAATTTCCCATGACAGTAATAAATTTTGGGGCCCTTCTATACGCCCCTTTTTGCTTCCCCTCAAAAAGAACACACATAGATTTTGGGGGATTCAAAAATTTCCCAATGGTCTCAACCCCCAAAACGTTTTTCTGCCTTTTTTTTACTGTATTTTGAACGTCGCCTTTCATTTGTTGGTCAAAACTTCTCCTAGGTTAAGGGTCACTGTCGTCCTTTTGATTGGTGGTTTATGGCAATGGAAGAGTTTCAGAATTTGTTTTTGTATTTCCGGCAATTTTTATTCGCAATTCCCGATGTAGCACCCGGGGACAAAACGTTGTTTGGATTTTTATTTTTTATTTTTTAGAAGGTTTCAGCTCTTTTAGAAAAAGTTTTACGCTTAATAAAAACGATTTTTGGAATATATCCATGCCCCACGGGCTGAGAGCGTGTACCGTTTGGGGAACAGTCGACCCAGAGACTTTTTTTCCCTTCCCTTTTTTCTCGCTTCATTTCGCCTCCTCCGGCTCATTTAGCCCGCTTCAATAGGTCGTGCCCGGGGTGCGAGCGCTCAATGCGCCGACTTTTCCGACCCGCGTCATACATGCCTCGGAGTATTCGAATGTGTTTCGTCCCGCCCCGAACGCCCCCACCTGCCCTTTAAGTCCCCTTCATGTTAGGCCCTTGAAAGTGGCAAAGGTTGGCCTAACCCCGCATCATGTGTCCCCCTCCGACAGGGATTCGGATGGGAGGCGCGTTCTCGCCAGAAACCGGCGCAAAACCCGATCATAAAAAGTGCCCGTAATGTGAAGCCCCAGGATCACAAAGCATAATCTTTAAAGCAAAGCTGTCAGGTGGCTTATGCTGCCCTAAATGAGAGCAGGATCTTATAGAGGAAGGGAAGCTAAACTCATGATATGTAGTGTGCAAATATCTGGCCAGTGATCTTGTATAATTATACACTACTCACAAAAGGTTAGGGATGTTTGGCTATTGGTGAAATTGGAAATTTAAGCGATAAAGAAAATAACATTTCCAGATTTTTTTTTTTATATGAACCACAATAAGAATCATCTATGAACTTTAAGGAATGCACTTGTCAAACTGTTCAGGTGTTTTCCGTTCTTTTTTACACAACTTCCTGATCTCTAACAATGAGCTTAATGGCAAAATTCACAAGTATTTAAATCCCAATTCAAATTGATCCTAAAATTTATTGGGCAATTCAAGGATCAAAAGACCGTCACTCATCATCATGCTGTTCACACTTTGAAACCTCACAATTTTTTTTCATGAGACTCAAAGACAAACCTCTCACACCCCCCCCGTAAAATTGATCCGACAGTACCTGGCCACATTGGAGGCTTCTAGCAAGATGCTCTCAGATGGAAATAGCCAGTGAATGTAATCAGCAGATTGCAACAGAGATGCAGAGAGACTGAAAGAGTCACAGAAAGGCAAAGAAGGGGACATACTTTGGTCCATCACTCACGTGATGATGCTTTATTGTAAAACAATTGCCCTTCCGAGACCGGATGATGAATGCCACACACACTGCAGGGCACATTTAAAGGAAAGAGGTGAGAGGCAACCAAAGTGTAATGGTCAGACCATTGGTAACCTTTCATAATTCAGGTTGGTCTGACATAGCTAGAGGATCGCTAGAGATACCTTGACCAGGCTGAATGCATAAGAGCATCTCCTTGACATACGTCCAAGTATAGTTGGCGGCCATCGTTTCTGCTCAGAGGTGTACTTCGACTTTCATTACTTGTAATAGCATGAGGACACCTGCGGCATCAGTTCAACACGTCGATGCCCATCATACAATGATTCCTGTGGCTGGTGGTGTAGTCAGGTCGTCTAACATGCAGACCATGCTGATGTTTACGGTTACAATTGGTCTAATGTGACAGTTGGTTGCCCCTCACTTCCTTTAAATGTGCTTGGAAGTTAAATGTGGCATTCATCAGCCGCTTCTGCACAGCATTGTTTATAATGAAATCTGGTCATTGTTCTTTGTTACGAGATCAGAGTTGTGCAAAAAAAGTACTGAAACACTGAACACAGTTAGACATGAGCATTCTAAAGACTGAGATGGTCTCATTTAGTACATTTTTAAATTACTATCTCAATAAATGTTATGCTCATCCTGACATTTCAACCAAAAGTAGCAAGGGGCTGAAAGCATCTTATAAGTCTGCCATGTTAAGTTCTGTTAAAGAAATAGTTATAGTTCAGCATTGTTCCAGGTTAGGAGTCATCCGCAAAGGCAATGTAACTGGCATATGGAGGCCAGTGTCATTAGTGTCATCACGCCCACATATGGGGTCCCCTCCTGCCCTCCTGGAAAGGTTGGTGAAACCTCCTGCAGATATGATACTCAGTGGAAGGGGGTTTTCATGGGTAGAAGCAGCAGCCACTGACTGTGGCCACCAGCAGCACATTGTTCTGATAGCTTCCTATACAGGAAGCTATCAGAGTAATGGGCCCCAGTGCACTGCTGGGGGAGGGGGCCTGGCTTAGCGGAGCCTGTGAAGTTTCGCCCCCTCCTTCAGCAGAGTAATGGGATCCAGGCTCCCGGCAGCTGCACAGAAGAGAAGGTAAGTACATATCCAGAGGATGTGGCTGAGTGTGTGGGGGTATGGGGTGGCTGAGTGTATGGGGGTGGAGGGTGGGTGATTGTGTGTGGGTGGTGTGATGGTGGTGACTGATGCTCATGGACAGAGTGGGCTTTGACAATGAGAGTGTAGTGTGAAGGTCATTGGCTGAGTGTGTGGGGGTGGCTGTTTGCGTGTGTGGGGGGAGTGGCTGAATATGCATGGAAGGGTGGGTTGGCTGAGTGTGTGTGTGGGGTGGTGGTGGGGGGTGGCTGAGTGTAAGTGGAGGGGTGGGGGTGTGTATTTGAGTGTTTGAGAGAGGGGTGTGTGTATATTTGAGTGGCGATGTGAAGGGGGGGTTAGAGTATGCTTGCCAACCATCCCAGATTGATCAGGAGGTGGGTGTCATCACATATGGGGGGTCCCCCCTTCTATCATAGAACACTGCTCTTGAACTACGGTCTGTCTATGGTTAGTGTCTCAGAGGGTCAAGGCGGGCAGGCTGCAAGAGTTGCCCATTTGTCTCCAGCACCCTGTGGTCTATCTCTGGCAGGAGACAGGCCACAGGGGAAAGACTATCCAGTCTATATGTATTTAAATGTGTGCAATGTTTGTTTATTTACAGGCTCAAATTTGGACTACTTCGGATTCGGTGGACTACGTTGGATTTTTTTGGGACTTTTTTTTATTAAAATGGTTAAAGAGAGCTGGTGTCGGGGAGTGTCTATTTCAATAAATGTTTTTTGTACATTTTGTTTCTGTCTTTTTTTCCATGTAATTCCAGTGCTAGTAATGAAGACAGACACCTCTTCATTACTGTAATTTGGGCTTGGTGTCAGCTAGCAGTGTTTTATGGTTGCCCAAGTCTGACACTGACTCCATGTCACTGTTACCCCAGTACCCAATGTACCATGGGTTCTGGGAAGAGCCGGGTAACCATCAAAAGCGGAGAGGGTCCGCTTCTAATGGTTACCCAGCTCTTACCAGTACAACTCTATTAAACATTTTATTAAAGAAATCAATCCAACACTGGTCCCACATAGTCTCATGGATTATCAAATAGTCCTCTAAAAGGGGACGTATAAAATTAAACATTAAAAAAATTGAAGTAACTAAATCCATCTCCTGCAATCGCCGTAAAATTATATTTCCTGTGGGCTGATCTTCCAGTGTGCAAGGTTATGGAGTTAACTGCACAATATGATTCCTGGGAAGTACAGCTGTTTAGCGCCTGCATAATCTTACTCGAGGGATGGCCTACTGCCCCCAACCCAGCGAGATTGCGATGCTGGTGCTCTGTACTCCTCTCTCCCACCCCTCCCCCAACTTTGATGTTCTTATGCATCCTAGCCACCAAACACAAAATACAACCGCCACAATGACCCTCTACCTATCCACCTATCGGCTCATAACCTCTCACCTATTACAATAGTCCCATCACCTCCACCTACCATTCTACGCCAATCTATCACCCCATAACTTCCCTTCAAATGACAACTATTCACCCATACCTCCCAAACTTCTAACTCGCTTGTGGAGTTGTTGTACAGAGGTGGCCACAGGTAGGAAAGTGCTAGAAAAAATAGAATTCTAAGATGTTTGAGTGCTAAATTTCGCAAGGACAAGTCGTGGCTGAGAGACGTCAGCATGGTGGTTTGGACAGGATGTAGAAGAAAAGGGAAAGAGAAAAATTCCAGTCATAGAAGATGTCTCTGGTGAGTCACTAGATGTAACAGCACTGAAATAACTTAAACATCTGCGGAGCCTATGTACACTGGTGCCTACCACTGTATGGTCACTGTATGGTGGAAATATTGGCTGTAGTCACAGTTTGGAGAATAGCTCAGGTCTCCTGGATCCTGAATAGGCTATCAAACGTCCAGAAAAGCTGGGTGATGCTGAAACCTTCAATTAGCTTTCTTCCAGAGCCAGTACACAGTTAGGTGTAGTGGTCGTGACCCTTCAGTGAGAGGTGTGGCTTGAAACAAAGAGGGTGTGGTTTATGCAAATTTTTGGGGCCACATCTTCAACTCATCCTCATGATCACTTTCAAAAGTTGGCAAGTATGCGGTTGGCCCACATTGCCATCATACCACACACCTACATTTACAGTTCCCCTGAAAATCAGCATCTTAAGAAAAAAATATAAAAAAAATTAAAAAAAATTTTAATATTTTTCAAAATACTGCATATTTTTAAATCTCACTCACCCTGCCAAAAGACTTTTTCACCACTCTCTATCCCCCTGTCCCACAACCCCAGACAATTATTCAAAACCTTAACCTCTTTTCTTTCCCCGCTCACACCCTCCTACCTCTCCCTTCTCCCAGCCCTCACCCTCCTTAATAACCACTAAAAACCTCTGGCCCTTCCCTTTCCCTTTAAACTGCTCTTTAACCTCCAATCCTTTCAACTTGACCCTCCTTCGTCCAACTTTAGCCCCTCTCATGCTCCTTTTGCCTTCCAAACCCTCAAGCCATTCTATCTTCGTGTCCCCCACCCCCCCTCCAACTCCCCTTTTTTGACCCCCTCAAAACTGGGTTTTCCGACCCCATCACCTACCAAAACCGCCCTAACCAAAGGGCACTAATGACTTGTAATGCTAAAGCCCCATTCACTATCTGTCTCCCTTTAACCCTTTCCCTGCCTTTGACATGTCGACCATTTCCCCCCCCCCTACAAATCCCTCCCCCCTCGGGATCACGGACTTGCTCTTTTCCCGGATTCCTCGTACCCCCTGATCGGACTTTCAGCGTCTCCATTCTCACCCCCCCCTCCCCCCGGCCTCTCTTTTGGTGTCCTCAGGGGGTTTTCCCGGGTCCCTTTTCCTTTTTTTTATTACACTCTTGGCCTCGGTCAGCTCATAGCCTCACATGGCTTTCATTACCACCTGTATGCTGACAAAACCCAAACTCCCACATCTCCGGGCCAGATGTCCACTTCTCTACTCTCCCGGATCCCTGACTGTCTGTCCTCCATTTCCTCCTTCTTCTCATCACGTCTCCTAAAACTAAATGTAGAGAAAACAGAGCTCATCATCTTTCCACCGTCCAACTCTACCCCTGCCCCTGATCTCTCTATCTCAGTCAACAGCTCTACACTCTCACCGATCCCGCAAGTCCGCTGCCTTGGAGTAATCCTAGACTCCGCTCTATCTTTCAAACCACACATCCAAACCCTCACCTCTACCTGCCGTCTCCACCTGAAAAACAAACTCTCCCCACCCGCTCATTCCTCAACTATGACACTACAAAAATGCTGGCCATGCCCTTGTCATCTCCGCCTAGACTACTGCAACATCTTCTCTGTGGCCTCCCGATACCCTTGCTCCCCTCCAATCCATCCCTTTAAACCCGCTGCCCTCTTATCCACCCCTCCTCGCTACTCCTCTGCCTCTCCTTTGTTTCCAATCCCTTCCTGGCTTCCTATTGCCCAGCGAATTAATTTCAAGCTACTAACCATGACCTACAAGGCTCTCCACGACCCCCCCCTCCATACATCTTTTGCCTACTTTCCAAATATCTCCCCTCAAGCAATCTCCGCTCCTCTCAGGACCTTCTCCTCTGCTCCCCCCACATCAGCTCCTCACACAACCGTCTCCAAGACTTCTCCCGTGCTTCACCCACACTCTGGAACTCACTGCCCCCAAAACATCAGACTCTCCCCATTTTCACCCCCTTCAAAAGCAACCTGAAAACCCATTTCTTCAGGCTTGCCTATAACTACACTAACTGTTGTCACTATAAAACCCGTCATCTGTTTTTCCAAACCCTAACTGTTACCTTTTCCATCATGTACCGTTGATTTAATGGTAACCCCCTCGAATACAGCGCCCTGATTCAATGGCCTCTAAAAACTTAATAATAATAATAAAATATATATATAAAAATATATATATATATATATATATATATATATATATATATTTTTAATAGGTTTTAACTTGATTGGGAGTAGGATTTCTGAGTAAAAAGCAGAGACATCTGACAGGATTCCTAAAAGAGAGAAAGTACTGCTTACCCCACCCACATGCAGAGATTGACTGCTTTGTATACACACTGGTACAGTGATAACTGTATATGAGGGGAGGGGGGGGCAGGAGTTTCACTGTGTCTTTCAGTAATAGTTTTCAGCTTCTGAAAATTATCTCCACCTTCACAACCAAGTTATTTGTCTTTTTTTGTTACAATGCACCCAAGCAGAAAATAAAACTACTGTGAAACAGAGAACATAAAAAAAAAATCTCCTAGCATTTTGTGCATACAGCATCTACACAGATGTACGTGTCTCTGTGGTAACAACTACAAACAAACCCTGTGTAGTCTGGTCCTGCAATCATATTACCTTCCATTTGTCCCCTATTTTAGGCGACTGTACATTTGGTCGGTTTTCAAGCAGTGAGGTCCAAGAGAAAGTGACTGCAGGATAATTTTTCCCCAGGTTTGCTTGTTGTCAGTTGCCACAGAGATGCATAGGTGCCATAGAAACAAAACAGTAGGAAGTTTTTATTTAAGCCATACTGTCAAGTTGCTTTTCATATTGTAGATATACTAAGACAATAGATGAAAATCTGTCTGCTCAATTGAACTCAGCCTTTAAAGTGTTATTCCCACATTCCACAGCAAGTGCCATAAATGTCTGTAAGATACTTGTCTGTTTCCATGACTCCCATTGGCGTGAACCCTCATTCTCCATCTGGATGAGGAAACCAGTGACTGATTCACCAGGTGTGCTGGGGAACCTTGTTCTGGAGATACGTGTGGGTCCCAGAGACCTGCTGCTATCAGACATTTATAACATGTCACGGTATTGTGCATCCTTCTAGCAAACCTATCTCCAAAATCTGGTCATGTACAAACAGTAGCAGGAAAGAAACTTTCTCATGAAATAGGTTGTGTAATAATGGGTGGCTCCTACCAGAACCCATGGTGGCGCAGAAAGTGAGGTGACAGCATCCTTCAGCAGATCTGGAGCCATTTAAGGCAAACTATTATCAAAGCAGCAATTGGTAAATCAATAAAGAGACTATTTTTGGCTCTAAAGGGAAATGTGGCTTGTTTAAAACTGCAAAATTCCATAGGTCATAATATAAGTGGTAATAGTTGTAGTAGAAGTTGCTCTGTCTCTATTCGTTTATATTCTGTAATATCTTTATGATAGTGCTAGTAGTAGTAGTATAATAGTAATATTAGTAGTATAATAGTAGGAGTTGTAGTAGTAGAAATTGTTTTGTCCCTATTTTATTTAAAATCTTTATAATAGAAGTGTAAGGGGCCGTTTACACGGCACAGGACAAGTACCGGCCGGTTTGCCGGCCGGTATTTGTCCTGTTTTGCGGCCGTCCCCGCGATGAGCGGAGAATAGCCCTCCCCCCTCCCATAGACATGCACATATTCCGTCGAGAAACTGGACGGAAGATGATGCATGTTCTATGTTTTGCCGCCGGACCGCCGGCGACAAAACAATCGGGCGGAAAACCCGTGCAGTGGGGACTGCTGCACGGGTTTTCCATATAGCACAATTGTGCTCATTTTCAGGCGGTCTGAAAAACCGCAAACCGGCTGAAAAACCGGCCGAAAACCCGTGCCGTGGGGACATGGCCTTAGTAAGAGCTCCTGGGGGGTCAAGAATATAGCGACAGCACAATTTCCAAGTGGTTGGTTCTCTGGTCCCCTCCCCCAGGAGATTGTACCAGTAAGATGTGGCCTGTACCCTTTCTTCCGCCCTTCCCTTACCATTATGTATTTTACAGTCTAGTGCAAACACGAAATACAACCTCAACCTATCATTCCATAACCTCCCAACAACAGCTAGCACCCCACATAGAATTTGTACAGAGGTGGGGAACAGACAGAGAGGTGCTGGAAACATCAGAATTCTAAGATATTTGTGTGGCAAATTCTGCAGAGATGAATTATGTCAAGGAGAAGTCATCAGACAGTCTAAAGAAAAGAGAAACTAAATTACTCAGAAGAGAAGACATCATCTGTGAGTCAATGGCTGCAACTGTACTGTAGTCACTATAGTCTTCAGAGCACCTACGTAGAGCCATTATTTACCATATATGGTCACTGTATGGCAGTAACCTACGTAGAGCCATTATTTACCATATATGGTCACTGTATGGCAGTAACCTATGTAGAGCCATTATGTACCATATATGGTCACTGTGTGGCAGTAATATTGGTCTTTTTATACTGAAATTTATTCAGTAATAGTATAGTGGTATTCAGTCACTATGGCGTGGTAAAATTTGGTCATGCTCTAACAGCTTTATCTAGTCCTTATATAGTAGCATTATTGGTAATGCTGGTCCTGGTATAGTGGGATTTGTTGTTAGCTGACTGTTGGTAAGTTGTATGGTAAGGTACTTGCTCCTTATGATGGGAAGGTGGAATGGGGCATTCACAAGTTTTCTGTTTGCCCCAGCCTTCTCTAGGTACATACCTGGCCTTTGTGTATGTGCCTGAGATAAAGAAACTTCTTTGTAATCCTTTTTGGGTATGGGATGAGATAATAGTCTCTGTGAGGCAGTTTTCTCTAACATTAATCCTTAGGATATAGCTGTTCTACTGCTTCTATTTTCCTATGATATATGTGGTTGTATTTTTTATTAATCAGAAAACATTCACTTTATTCCACTTAGTAATTAGGAGTTGAGAATAATGAGCTCAAAATTATTTTGACTGATGGTGATTAGATCTGAATACATTGTGTTTGACTGAACTGCATTATTTTGAAAATCCATCCTTTTTAGCTCCATTCTATGTTAATTTTTGGATTTGATATGAAAATATGTAAAGCATTATGTTAAATTCAATATAGTAGATGTCATAAGATGAATTTGGATGAGGAGCCTAGGCTATGGCAACACTGGCAATCTGTAGATGTAAACAAGCAGGGTGCCGAAAGTTACATAGGTGACCACTGAACTAATAAAGAGGTCAGAACTGATTGCTTCAAATAAAGACCACAGAATAGACTCTGCCTTAATGCAGACCCCAGACCAAACTCGCCCAAAATACAGACCCCCCAAAAAATTCTTCCTAAATAAATACACCAGTCCAGATGCCCCTTAAAACAGAATCCAGACCAGAGTCCCTGGACCCTCAAATGAAGAACCCAGATTAACTCTTATTACAACCCCAGGTTATACTCCCCTTAAATAAAGACCCTAAACCAGACTCCAGACTCTATCTAAGTAAAGAACACAAAATATATTTCCCAAATACCCCAGCATCAAACTCCCCAAGAAAAAAAAACCCTGAACCAGACTCCCATTTAATAGCAATTCCAAGCTAGAATCCTCCTTAATATAGAACTCAGACCAAAATTTCCCTTATGACAGACTCCCTGTAAATAAAGAACCTCAGCAAGGCCACAAACTACAGACCACAATCCAGACAAGCAGATAATCACCTTTTCCCATACCTATATTTCTTTTCATTTCTGGACCTGTTGCAGATTATAATTATCTAAAGCCCCAACAGTTACTCGGAGTAAAAGAGTGCAAGATTGGAGAGAACCAAGTAATTTCTGTACCAAGGAGATTTGCCTGCACATTCAGGATACTGAAAGATCATGCCTTTTTCTTGGAGAATAAGTAACTATGAGTATTCTTGTTGCTATAAATCTGTGACTTAGTCTTCGTTGCGCCGGTTTCTAAATTAATATCAGAATGGACATATGAGCATTATGTTGGAAGATTGACGCTTGACATCAAATTGATTCAGGAGCTAAATTCTTTATTTTGGTAATACATACAAGTTTGTATACAGGTTTGTATACTCCTCCATACTCCTCCATAGATTAGAATGGGCCACTGTCGCTCCTATTCTGATTGGCTGGTTTATGCCGACCAATCAGAATAGCTTAAACAATTTTAATTACTGTATTTCCCGGCAATTCTCTCTATTGCAATTCCTTATGTAGCGCCGGTCTCGGCAACAAATGTGTTGTTAGGGATTTAGCTGATTTATTTTTAGAGAAGGTTTCAGCGCTTTATCTGATAATGTTACACTTAAAAAATTTTTTTTTTATTCTATCCATCCGACGGCGCGGGCGCCGAGATTGCATGACCCGATCTCTCCATAACTACAATGGGAGAAGTAGCCCCGGGCTCTGATTGGGCCCGGGGCCCAAAGCCCCCGGTTAAACCAAATCACTCTTTTCTGTATTGTTATGTCTTTTGAACTGTCCCGCTTTGATTTTGATTGGTAAAATTTCTCCATAGGATATAATGGGTCTTTGTCGCTCCTTTTCCCCGATTGGTCAATTCCCCTCCATAGCTTATAATGGGTCTTTGCCCCTTTCCTATTCTGATTGGCTGGTTTTATCCCCGCCCAAAATGGAATAGCTTAAAAAATTTTAAATTTTACTTTTTAGTTTCCCGGCAATTCTTCATTGCTTTCCCGTTGTAGCGCCGGTCAGGGCAAAAAAGCGTTGTTCGGGATTGAATTGTTTATTTTTTTTGTTTTTAGCAGCCCCCGCGTTCAACCAAACAGTCTTTTTTGCATTTTTACTGTATTTTGAACTGTCCGCCCTTTTATTTGATTTGGTAATATTCTCCATAGGGTTTACTGTCGCTCCTATTCTGATTTGCCCGGTTTATCCGACCAATAAATAGCTTTCAGAATTTGAATTACTGTTTTCCGGCAATTCCATATCCTAATTCTTGATATTGTGCCGTTCTAGATTTTTGGAAGTGATTTTTTTTATTATTATTTTTTATTTTTGAGGTTTGAGCTCTTTTCTGAGAATGTTTTCTGCCTTTATAAAGGCGATTTTTTTTATTCATACTCCGCATGGACATCTTTAATGATTTCTCGCTGTTTTCCAGCCTGTCTCGAATCGGAATACATGTGAGTCGCAGTCCCGCACAGCGCCCATGTCCCCGCACTGCGCCCATATCCCCGCACTGTGCCCCACACACTGGCGAGGCGCAGGGAACTTTTTTCCCCGCATGTATGAGCGCAACCCCTCGGACGGCGAATCTTTGGCGCTGTGCCGCACTGCGCCCATGTCCCCGCACTGTGCCCCACACACTGGCGAGGCGCGGCGGACTTTACATGGTATGTATGAGTGCACTACCTCGGGCGGAGAATCAAGACGCAGCGCCGCACTGCGCCTAAGTCCCGCACTGCGCCCCAAACACTGGCGAGGTGCGGCAGCCCTTTACTGGCGACGTGGCGAGATTCATCCATGTCGCCCATAATTTGTACCGAAAATTGAATGCTGTAAAAACTTAAACTCTAACAAAAAGGGCACAAGTACATTTTTTTTTTTTTTTGCACCATTAAGAATTTTTTTGCTATGGTATAATGAATGCCACCTTTAGAAAGTACATGTTGACCTACAAAATAAAAACCCTCATATGTCTATGTAGGTGAAAAAATAAAAAAGAGCCACGTTATTTTGACCGTGGTGGTTAAGGAGTTAAAACAAGAAAAACAGCTTATCTAACCATTGTTTTGATTATCAAAACTAGGAAAACATTTTGGTTACTGTCGGGGTAGCAAATTAATCTGGAGAACATCTTGATGGTCCCAGAGGATTCTGGGAAATAAGTGATGCAATGTTACGGTAATCATCTCTGTCGCCAGACATATATAAAAAAAAGTGTATTATCAGTAATTAGAAATTGAAGGAACAAAAGTCAATAAGAGTATAGGTTAGTTTGATAGCTTTAGATAAAAAAGAGACATAAACAAGTCCCTCTTGCAGCTGCTGCAAATTAAGAACAATTTTATTTAAGACTGAAAAACTAATAAATGTTTACTACATCTATAACTACATCAAGGCTAAGCATTCTCTAGGATAGAAACAAATTCCTAAGTCTTCGAAATATCAACAATTAATACTTAGCGAATGATAGAGAAATCACTTCACCCTATATTTTCTCTGACAGTATATAACATTGCTATAGCCTAGCTTCAGACATGGGAGGGGGTTGTGATTCTTCTGTGGTAGAAGTACTATCATGCCATGTGCATATAAATAGCCTTAATCCAAACACATTGTATAGAGGATTCAGGAAATGTCTAGTGATGGAGTCGGACAACCTCCGTGGTAGCTGCTTAGCTGCTAAACAGGGAATGGAGAGAAGGAACATTCACAGAAAAGGTACGGCCACACGACATATGACAAAATACTCGTCAGATTCCGAATCTTAAACCACGTTGTCCAACCAGTATTTTGATGTGGTTTTCAATGTGCATTTTAGGTAGTTTGCTTCCGCTGGATTTACGGTATGTTCACATGGCGTCTTGTGTCCATGTGAACATCCGCTTTAGTGATGCATGTCTGGGTCCATCTGAACCGACCCAGAGACACATCTAACAATTAGCAATGGGTTTATCACTGCCGGCAATGAAAGACACGCAGCGGCATTCACATGAGTGATCGCCACTGTGTGTTTGAATCGCGTCTGTCGGGTCCGTCTTTCAGATGCGATCCAAGAAATGACATGCAATTCTTGGATCGTATCCGAAAGACAGACCCGACAGACGGACGGACACGCATCAGAAAAGTCGATGTTCACACGGACACAAGACGCCGTGTGAACATACCCTTACAGTCAGAAAACAAGTCTCATTCATCTCTACAGGGCTTTGTATTTGACAGAGAAATGTTTGTGATGGGTTTTTTTTTACCTAAAATACAGCACTAGAATAAACATGTTCCAAGTTCCAACAGTTCCAAGTTCCAACAGCAGTTCTGAAATCCGACCTCAAGGTCGTGTGGACTACAGCTCGGATTTTCAATTTAGGTCTATAGGGATGGTTTTACAGCTGGTTTTTGACGGATTTAAAGATCTGAATTTGTGTCAAAAACCAACTGGAAATGCTTGTCGAGTAGAAGGACCCTTAGGATGAAACATAGATTCACTTCTAAATGCCATGTCACACATAGTTATATAGCCAGTGGTCATTTTATGAGTTAGATTTGGTAGCATTGATCATCTTGATAATAGTTTATTTTTGCTCTATGTTAAAACCAGTAAAGTCAAGTGATCATTGTATAGCCCTCTCTGACACTGGCTTCTGACCATGTACTGTGCACATTATCTAAAAGCTACTTCCAGCAGAACAATGTCATGAAGTTCACATAAGTTAGAGCCGGTTTTATGAACATGACATTGAGTTCAATGGGAGATTTGTAGCATTAATTGCATTAATTAATGTTAAACCGACAAATCTGCAGCAAATGTGTGATGTTATCTGTACTCAATGTTTTATGGGAGATTTTATGCTGCTCTAAGGATAAAAGATTTTAAATGTGTGCACAACTAGGTGTGATACCGACCAGTAATCCTGCAGTCTACTAAACTCATATCCAGGTTTTCTTCTTTTTGTATATGGAGCTTGCTTGGTGATTTCTAGTTTGATATGTGAAGTTACGCTCATCAGATGCATTATTATGTTCGTTATAGTGTATTTTAAAAAACATGGTTCATGTTAGGGCAATGTACTAATATCCACAAACTCTCCTTCCCCATTACATTTAAGCTCACTACATGTAATTTTACACTGTTCATATAGTGCTTGGTACTAATAGGACAACTATATATACACATATGCAGCAAGCTTCTCTTAGAGATCTGTAAACACATTATAACGCTGTAATGACTATTATGAACTGCCTTGGGTGTCAATCATTAATTCATTAATAAAGTACATGACATCCTATAATTACAAAGCTAATCAAGGATAAGCAGTAAATGATTAATGCTCTTCACCAGTCATGGTGCCATGAAAACTATGCATATCAGAGGCACAATCAGTTAAAGTTTATGCCACTTCTAGTGACACATAGTATATTGCCACTAGTGGGGAGGTCTTCAGTGAGCTGGTGTAAGACGACACTAAAGAGGCAATTTATTAAAGCTTGCACAAAGTTTAAAAGAGGGGCATTACCTACTGTCCCTAACAAATTTACTTTTTTTCACAGCAGAAAATGGCTTCATTGGAATTTATGCCAGGTCATACACGGTTGAGTCCCATTATTATAACCTCTTTCTACTTTCAATGTCACGTAGCTCATGAAAGAAGTCACGTGTGGTGATCTGTCTTGGTGGGAATATAAGATTTGTTTTAGGCTGTCTCTATACATATCTCTTGTTGCTGTCATGGGCAAAAGGGGGCAATTTATCAGAGTTGCAAAAAAAAGGATGAGATTTGGCTTTCAGGCTGAAATATTTGTGAAATATTCATGTGCGGTTGTAGTGAAAGTGTATCGTAAGTGGACAAATGGCACCAATGCGAATAAGTGACATGTAAATTACCATTGTGGTGAAAGATGAACGTTGGCATGAGGATATATTGACATCCTACAGTGGAGCAGCTCACCACCAAAATGATCCAATGGCTACCTGAAATGCGTCTAAAACAATCGTTCAGAAAACCTTACTGCATATGGGGTTCTGGCGGATGATCACTGCACCTCTATTAACATGATGGCAATGGCAGAAAAGACTTCAATTTTCACGGCAGTATGGGATTTTTATCTCTGCTGATTAGCAAACAGTTGCCTTCTCCAATGAGTCACATTTTCTGCTAGATTAAAATGTGATTGGTGTGTAAGTTGAGAAACACCAGAGAACAAACACCCTGAAAAAAAAATGATGGAAGAATACAAGCTGGTGGTGGAAGCAATATGGTCTGGGGAATTTTTTCGTGACATTTTTTTGGGCTCACTGATCCACATAGAAGGCACTCTGGACTGATCTGGGTATGAATTTATCTTCCAGCAAGACAATGCAATATGTCACACGGATAGGAATATCCAACATTGGTAGGAAGAACCTGACCAAGACTTCCAAATACTACCCTTGCCCCTTAATTCCCCAGACTTGAACCCAATAGAGCATTTGTGGGACCACCTCGATCGTCGTGCCCACTCTTAAACGCACCCTCCAGCAGCTGTGGAATGGAGTCAGCATGGCTCCAGATACCTGTGTCACCCAACCAGAACCTTATAGAATCACTCCCAGCCTATCTAGTTGCTGTCCATACTGCACACACTCTGTTGGTCATTATAAGGGCATGTCCCCACGGCACGGGTTTTCTGCCGGTTTTTCAGCCGGTTTGCAGTTTTTCAGACCGCCTGAAAAACCGTCCGAAAATGAGCACACTGGTGCTCTATGGAAAACCCGTGCACGGGTTTTCCGCCCGCGGTCCGGCCGCAAATCGTTGAACATGCACATTCTTTCGTCTGGTTTTCGGACAGAATCTGTGCATGTCAATGTGGAGGGGGAGGGCTTTTCTCCGCACATCACGGAGAAAAGCCGCCTCCCTCCCCCCCCCCCAGCAAGGGAAAGTTTCTTCCCTGATAACTACAGATCGAAGTATCTTTCCAAATCTTCACTCGTGATTTTCAGTTTATTGATGATCTGAAAAATTGTGTTTTTTAAAAAAAGCTTCAATTCTGCTTTAAAATGATCAAAATACATAACAAAACACCAGTAGTAAGGAGTTATATATAACTTTATTTAATTAGCAATAAGTAATGATGCAATTAGAATTAATGAGTTATATTTTATTACTATATATAATAATATATATAGTTATTAACTCCAGTTTTACTACCTCCAGCAGCATCTAATCATGTGATCACCACACAGGTCATGTGACCCTGGTATCCAGGTAACAGTAGTGTATGGAGGAGCAGAACTTCTCCAGTATTACTACCTCCAGCAGCGTCTTATCATGTGACCACCACACAGGTCATGTGACCCTGGTATCCAGGTAACAGTAGTGTATGGAGGGGCAGAACTTCTCCAGTATTACTACCTCCAGCAGTGTCTTATGTGACCACCACACAGGTCATGTGACATCTGGTATCCAGGTAAAAGTAGTGTATGGAGGAGCAGAACTTCTGCAGTATTACTACCTCCAGCATCTTACCATATCTGTCACTGTCTGTGAAGAAGCTCCTTGCTCATTTTTTTCTTACCAGATCTTTCTGGGCATTTTTGTTTGTTTGTTTTACTTTATTAACAAACTTACATCCTCTGAAGAGATAGCAGTTTTACAAGTAAATCAACACAGTGATGAAGCTGCTGAAATAACCAAATTAATTTCCTCCATTCTCCATCATTATTACTTTTCAGTTACCCCGTAGATGGCATGTAACCTCGCTGCTGACTGCTAGGAGCTCACATGACTGACGCCATGTTTAGTCCATACAGCTAGTCCGTGGTACCAACTACTATATACAACAATATGGGCTATACAATTGCATTTATTTTTTCTTTTCTAGGCAGGGGCCTAGTGCATTGGTGTAAAATAGGCACATGGGCAGAATTGAAATACACGTATATTTAGAAAATTGTGCAATTTCCTATGATACAGATAATAGGTAAAGACAATGTAAAGTGGACAATCCCTTTAAACATGCACTCCAGATACGAGTGTTATCCCACATTATCTGCAAATGGTGGCAAAGATAGCAAACTTCTGACTAGTCATCATCACTTCTTCTTTAAGGTGGTCAGTGAACAAAAAAAAAAATTTATATTGCTTGCCTGCGTCGTTATTCACCTTCCTGTCAAGTGTTCTGAGCTAGTTTATGGATATCTTCTGCCATATGTAGACTTCATTCTCTGCAGCAGAGCTGTAGCATTTCCTATTTGAACGTTTTTACCCTGTAAAACTACAAGCCCAGGATCCTTTGCTTTTTTTGTCTATCACTATGGAAGTAGCACATTTCTTTTTTTATGTTGTTCACCTTTTGGGTGAAATTAAGTTTATGAAATTTATACAGATTTATTGTTTTACTTCTTTTGCACAGTAAATAAGAAATCACAGTAATCACTTAAAAATAAAATCATGTTTTTGGTCAATTTATTCTAAGAGCCAGTAGTTTTTTTAATTATTCTGTGACAACCTGCCAGGACCTTATTGAGTCACTTTCAGACCATCTAGTTGCTGTTGGTGCTGCATGCAGCAGTTCAGTTACTTTGGATATTAGATGTTGGTCATAATAATGTAACTTGACTGTGTATGCACAGTTGAAACTAGATCTTTACATACACTATTTTAAAAGACACATATGCATGTTTTTCTCACTATCTCACATTAAATTAGAATAAACCTTACCCGTTTTAGATCAATTTGGATTACCAAAACTATTTATAAATTTTAACTGCCAGAATAATGAAAGAGAGAGAATTTTAAGGCATTTTTATTACTTTCTGCAAAGTCAAAAGTTTACATACATTTCATTACTATTTGGCAGCATTGCCCTTAAATTGTATGACATTGGGTCAAACGTTTTGGATCTCTTTCCACGAGCTTCTCACAATAGTTGGTAGGAATTCCTCCAGACAGAACTGGTGTAACTGAGCCATGTTTGTAGGTCGCCTTGCTCGCACCTGCCTTTTCAGCTTTGTCCGTAAATTTTCAATAGGATTGAGATCAGGGCTTTGTGATGGCCACTCTAAAACATTGATTTAGTTATCCTGAAGCCACTCTGTAACCAGTTTGGCAGTATGCTTGGGGTCATTGTCCATTTGGAAGACCCATTTCCACCCAAGCTTTAACTTCCTGGCTGATGTCTAGAGATGTTGCTTCAGTATTGCCACATGATCTTCTTTCCTCATGATGCCATGTATTTTGTGAAGTGCACCAGTCCGTCGTGCATCAAAACAACCCCACAACATGATGCTACACCCCTGTGTTCTGGCTTTCGTATGTTTCTTTTGGAGTATTGGCTTCTTCCTGGCAGAGTGGCCTTTCAGCCCATGTTGAAACTCGTTTCACTGTGGATAATGGCACAATCTTACCAGCTTCCACCAGCATCTTCACAAGGTCTTTTGCTTATGTTCTTGGGTTGATATGCACGTCGGACCCAAGCATGTTCACAGACACAGAAGCCGTCTGATGGCTGGACATTCCCATCTTATTTGTACTTGCATGTAATTGCTTGTACAGATGAACAGGGCACCTTCAGGTAACTGGAAATTGCACCCAAGGATGATCCAGACTTGAGAAAGTCCATAATTCTTTTCCTGATACATTGACTGATTTTTTTAGACTTTTCCATGATGTTACACACAGAAGCAGTGTGTTTCTGGTTAGTGCTGAGCGATTATAATCGACAAAGTTGAAATCGGCACGGTTTTTATGTTGATCGGAATTTTCCGATCACGCAAAATTTTTGGTGAGAATTGCCTTTAAATCTAATTATAGCGCCATTTTTCTGCGTTTCCCTGTCATTTTGGGGCCGAAAATAGCTAAGAGAATAAAGAGGGTGACTGGGTGTGAACGTCATGACTTGTGTGTATGGTTGTGATTGGCGGGAAAAAATCCATGATTCTTTTTTACATAAACCCCCCTTCCTGTTCGCATCAGTGTGTTCTGTATTCTTAAGAGCGGGACTTTTCCCTTTTCTCCTCAAAAGTAAGCCCCAAAAGTTCTCTTTTTTCATAGGGGCAATAGTTTTTAAAACGGTCAACATTAGAACATAGGTAGATTAGAAATTTCAGTTTTTGTATTAGGCTGAGACTTTGAAAAAGCATCTGGGCGAAGGCGCGGGGGAGGGGGGAAGGGGTGCGGGCAAACCAGGCAGAAGGTTTTTGAAAGGGAGTGTATATTGTGCAGTCCAACTGTTTTTAAATTCTGCTTGAAAGGCTTTTTATTCCCAGTTTTTGACCATTTTTGGTGAAAAGTACTTGTTTTTGTGCGCCGTATTATTTTAGGATACAACTTTTCTGTAACTGCAGGGTATTTGATGGTAAAAAAACCCACCTTTTATTACCCCGTACACATTTAATTAGGTTTTTTTCACTTTGTGCAGCCATTTTTGTTCAAAGCCCCATTTTGTACTTACAATAGGATACAGAACTTTTTAGTCCCAACGGGTGCATTTCATAGGTGCAAAACCACCTTTATTACCCATACCAATTTAAATGGTTTTTTTCCTTTGGCGCGGGCCTTTTTTTTGTTGAAAGACCCTTCTTGTACTTATATTACCATAAAATTTGCTATGATTGATGTTGTATTTAAAGGTGAAAAAAACCACCTATTATTACATACACAATTAATTACGTGTTTTTTCATTTTGGCGCCCCCCATTTTGTTAAAGACCCTTGTACTTACAAAGGATCAGAACTTTTCTAGTCAAGAGGTGTATTTCATGGGTGCAAAAAACCCCTTTTTTTTTCCGTTACATTTAAAATAGGGTTTTTTTTTATTTTGGTGCGGCCAGTTTTGTTCATAAGCCCCCTTGTACTTAAATTTAAATACAAAAAAGTTGTAGTTTTTGGTGTATTTCATTGGTGCAAAAAACCCCCTTTTGTTATTGTAATTTTTAAAATAGCTGTTTTTGCACGTGGTGGGGCCCCATTTTTTTTCCCAAAATACCCAGTTGTATGCAATTCTAAAAAAAAAAAAATTTTTCTAGCAACTGTTTCTTTTGTCATTGCGCAAAAAACGCAATTTCCATCCATGTAATTTGAATGTTTTATTGCGCTTGTTGAATCTCAGTTTGGGCGCGTAGGCACTTGTATGTAGTTTTTAAAAAACATAAATTCCCTAGCCCCTTCTGGCGTTGAAAAATCCCTGGGATAAAGGGAAAAACATTTTGTTTTTGGTTTACGGTTCTTACTAGCCGCATTTCACAGGTATTCGCTAGAAACATTCAGTTCTAATCCTATTGGCTGTAGGAAAATTGGGGGCTTTAAAAAAAAAGCTGTGATTTGCGTCTTTAATAAGAAACTGTCAAAAACTTCCACACTTTCTTAAATTTGTATCTTCTGAACTGGAGCGAAAAGCCGGTGGAAGCGAGGGGGGGAAAGAGGGTGTAGGAAATGGGGGTAGAGGTAGGAGGAAGGTGCTCCCCCAGTGTGGCACAAAAACAAGCCAGCTTTTCGGTTTCAGGACCCTCGGGCCCGTCACGCGGGGCAGGGCCCTTTAATCTTGTAACGAACAGCGTCATCAATTGTTCTTCAGTGGTTAAGCAACCTGTGTCGGTACAGGAAGGGGGAGTCAATGTCCAGTTCAAAAAGGTGGTTTAAAGACTCCTTTTTCGGAGTTTTTAAATTGGGGGGCTGCGGTTTGGGACTCATGCTGTGGCCTATAACAGGGATATCAATGTCCAGTGAAATAAAAAGGTGGTTTAAAGACCCTTTTTCCGTACTTTTTAATCTGTGGGTCAGACGGTTTAAGAGTCATGCTGTTTCCAGGAAGGGTAGTCAATTGTCCAGTTCAAGTAAAAGATGGTTTAAATCATACTGTTTTGGCACTTTTTAAATTTTTGGGGTCATGCAGGTTTAAGGGTCTGCTGTGGAAAAGACAGGGATAGTTTGTTCCCAAGATGTAGCCCATCCATTTGACTGTTTTTGGATGTTAATTTCCATTCTCCCGCCTGTTTGGGTGTAAGAAAAGAAAGGGGTTGTTCCTCTCCCTAACTTTAAAGGTCATCGGGATAATTTTTCGGAAAAGTCTTGATAAATTTTTCAATATACTTTCGATAATCGTCTCACTTTTTTTCTGGTGTTAATTAAGAACATCACAGCTGTTTTGTCCTAAAAGAAAAAACAGGAAAAAATATTTATCCTTTCCACCATCCCAAACTCTCCCTGCCCCCCTGATCTCTTATTTTTCATCAAGGCTCCACACTCTCAACCCGGGTCCGCAATCCTGCCTTTGGGGTAAACCCGGGGACTGCTCTATCTTTCAAACCACCAAAACCAAAAACCCCTTTCCCCTGCCCGCCGCTCCACCTGAAAAACACTTCCCCATCCCTCATTTCCCCAACTCTACACTCAAAAAACTGGGCCATGCCCCTTGTATCTCCCGCCTAGATACTGCAACATCCTTCCTGTGGCCTCCCAGCTAGCACCCTCGCTCCCCCCCAAACCACCCTTTAAATCTGCTGCCCCTCTTATCCACCCCTTTCCCCGCTCTCCTCTGCCTCTCCCCCCTTTCAATCCCTTCACTGGTTTCCTATTGCCCCCGCTATTAATTTCAAGTGTTAAAACCCCGCCTACAAGGGTTCCCCTGACCTTCCCCTCCAACATCTTGCACTCTCCCAGATACCTCCCACGAATTCCGTCTTCAGGACCTTTTTCCCCCTGTTCCCCTTATCATCCTCACACAACCGTCTCAAAAACTTCTCCCCTGCTTCACCACACTTGGAACTACTGCCCCCTCAAATCGGGCTTCCCCCCACTTTTACCCGCTTCAAAAGCAACCTGAAAACCCCTTTCTTTAGGCTTGCCTACAACCTCACTAAACTTGTCATACTTCCTCCAATACATGTCTGCCCCTCACCTCCTGTCTCTTTCCCCCTCCTTGTAGATTGTAAGCCCTCGCGGGCAGGGTCCTCTCTCCCTCTTGTCGTGCCAATTGTCATTATCCCTTATAAACTGTACTCGTTTGATTTATTTTAATGTATGAAAAACCCCCCGAAAGTACAGCCCCTGATTCAATACGCTCAAAAAAAAATTAAATTTAATAATTAAAAAAATAATAATAAATAAATCAGAAGCTTGGCATCATCATATGGGCTCTCCCAAATTGTTTTAAAGGCATATTAATCCCAGTGTATGTAAACTTTTGACTTTGCAGAAATTAATAAAAATGCCTTAAAAAATTCTCTCTCTCTCATTAGTCTTGCATTTGACAAATCTAAGTAATTTTGGCAATCCTAATTGACCTAAAATGGGTAAGGTTTATTCTTATTTCATGTCAGATAGTAAGAAAAACATGGATATGTGTCTTTTTATGTATTTTTAGTGTATGTAAACTTCTGGTTTCAACTTTATGTATGTGACTGGCAACTAATTAAACTCTGCCTCTGGGAAGATCGTGGGAGGGCAGATAGAAGGTGTTAAAAAATAACCCCCTCTTGACAAGCAGAGCCTGCATGATCAGTGCATGAAAACAGCCCAGACCAGAGTTTACTTAATTGCAACCATGTATCTAATAGAAAAACAGAGGAAAGAAGCTTCCTGTCTCCATCGGCACCCTGCTGTGCGATCTCTGGGTGCCATTGGCTGCCATAACAACCTGAAAACCTAACAAGAGCCTCAGCCTCCGGGTTGTTTGTGATGTCAACATCCACTTGGGCTGTGTTGTCCCCTATAAGGACAAGAAAGAAAAAAAAGTTGAAAAAAAGTTTTAAAAAACACAAAAAGTAAAAAAATATTCCCTAAAAGATAAAAATAAGAACGTACACTTTTTTAGTATTGCCATAAGCGTAATGACCTAACCTATGAATTTGTCATGTTACTTAACCCTCATGATGAAAACTGAAAAAAATAGAAGAATTGCTATTTTTGTTCATCCCACTGCATATAAACTGGAGTAAAAAGCAATCAAAAAGCCTTATATATCCTAAAGTGGTGCCAATGAAAACATCAGTTTGTGCTGCAAAAAAAGCCCTTATACAGCTCTATTTTTGGAAAAAATAAAAAAGGTATGGCTATTATAATATAGTAGTGCAAAAACTTTTTTTACACAATGAAAGACTTTTTTTTAAAGTGCTGCAAGATAAAATAAAGTACATACATTGGATATCACTGTAATCGCATTGTAAAGCTAAAATGTCAGGTGAGCACTGTAAAAAATACAAAATGACTGTATTTCATCCTGCTTTCCTAAAAATGGATTATACCAGACGATGACCGCTTTAAAAAACACTACCAGGATTTGTGTATTTTTTTCATCCTGCCAAAATCCTTGATAATAAAAGATCAAAGTGTCATATGAACCCCAAAATGAAACCAATGAAATGTCAACTAATTCCGTTTAAAAAAAAGCTCTAAAATAGCTCCGTATAAAAAAGTTATGGCTGTCAGATTATGACAACATAAAAACGCAATTTCTTTACAAAATCATATTTATTGTGTAAAAGTGATAAAGCATATATTCTATATAAAATTAATATTGTTGTAATTTTACCAACCTGCATAGAAAAGCACTGTAAAAAAAAGTGCTGTAAAAATGACGCCCAAAAAGCAATGGTGGAATTGTTACCCCCCTTTTTTATGGTCTAATGCTAATACACCCCTAGATGAATTCCCTGAAGGGCGTTGATTACAAAATAGGGTGACTTATGGAAGATTTCACCTGTTCTGATACTTTGGGGGCTTTGCAAATGCGACAAGGCTCTCACCAAGATCTGTGTTCCAAAAGCCAAATAGCGCTCACTTTCTTGTACACCCTGCCATGCTCCCAAACAGAAGTTTACACCCACATATAGGGTATTGCTATAGGGTATAGGGTATTGCTGAACATCGAAGAAATTGTGTAACAAGTTTCAGGGTGCTTTTTTTTTCCTGTATTCCATGTGAAAATGAAAACTTTTCAGCTAGAACTGCATATTATTGAAAGAAAATTTAATTTTTACTTTTCACAGACTCACGCTGAAAAAAATTGTGAAACACCTGTAGATCAATATACTCACTAGAGCCCTGGATATATTCCTAAAGGAGTGTAGTTTTCAAAATGAGGACTTTTTAATGGTGTTTATTAAGTTTTAGTACATTAGGATTTCTGTACATTTGAAATAGTGCCTAAAAAAATTAAAATGAAAATCAAACCCTAAAATCCAGTAGGTGCTTCTCTGATTCTGAAGCTTGTGGATAAGTCAAATAGTGCTCTAGGGATACCTCTAAAAATGACAATCAATATCTAGTTGCATTTTGCTGGTAACTACTATGTTCCAGTAAGTAAATAATGGATTAAAATTAAAAATCTGTGAAAAAAGTGAAATTTTACCTCCACTTTGCTTTAATTCCTGTTAAACAGCTAGAGTTAACAAACTTCCTAAATTTTGTTTTGAATACGTTAAGGGGGGCAGTTTTTTAGATGGAGTCATTTATAGAGCTGCCTGTCAAAGCCACAATAGAACTAGATTGTTCCCTAAAAAAAATCTTTGTTTCAAATTTTCTTGAAAATGTGAGAAATTGTCCAGACATTTTAAAAATGATGCCAACATAAAGCAGACATATGGTAGTTATAAACTAGATATAAAATATTTTGTGTGGTATAACCATTTTCTCAAAACACAAAAATTTTTTTGAAATTTAAAAAAGGCTATTTTTCTAAACATTTTCACATAAATGGCTTTTATTTTTTTTTTTTAAAAAAATGTCTTTTTTTTAAGCAACACAGAAAAAGTAAAAAACCCCTTTTTTTCCGTGCAAAAAAAGGCCTTCCCAAAATAATAAATTCAAGAAATACATTATTCAAACATTTAAAATCCCCACCCCTCTAAATTTGCCATTTTTAAATTTTTAAACCCAAAACAAAAAATATTTAAAAAATAAACCAGTCTAAGCCCTTATTTTTTCCCCCCGATTGTTTTTTCCTGTTCTAAAAATTCCAAAAAACAGTATTTTTTTTTCCGTGCAATATTTCCAGTCCGGGAAATAAATTTGTTTTTTAATTTTGATCCTAGACTGCTTTAAAAAATTAGTTCTTCCCTCCCCTTATCTTTTTAAATCAGGTTACAAACCTTTGGCCTAAACTGTAACACTACCCCTTTTTCGGTGAGGAAAAAAGCAAAAAAATCGCAAGGTTATGATAGACAATGTGCAAAAGTAGGCTCAGACAAAGCAAAAAACACAAAAACACATAATAACCCCTTAACGACCTTAGACTACCCCTTAACCCCCAAAGGTTTTTTTTGGGGGGTTGGGCGCGGGGTGTCAGCTGTTTATTACAGCTGACATCCCCCCAGCGTCGGCCCCAAACCCCGGATCGCTCGGGGGGGGGGGGCGGTTTAACCCCCTTAAATTTTTCCCGCAACGATCGGGCCCCAAATTTAAACAAAGAGGGGAACGCAAAAGGAATCGCTCCTCCTGCGTCTCTGTCGGGGGCAGCACGAAACAAATGGGCAAGTTTCCCTGCAGCTCCTGCCCTCTGACAAAACCACACGGAAGGCAAAAAACCTTTCCCCGGTTTGTCTGTGACGTCACGATCCCCGGGCCCGGTGCCCTGGGGGCATGCCCCCGGCATCGAACTAAACATTTGGGTCAAAAAGGAAAACCAGTCAAAATCAACAAGCTTTTAAAACTAAACCAATTGAATGAGAATTTTAAAAAGATTCTCTTTAAAATTTCCCCTAGGGGGGAAAAGAAAAATAAAAAGGGTAAAAAAGCGAAAAAAAGAAAAAAAAAAAGTGAAAAACAAATAAAACCAAACAAAAAAAAATAAAAAAAAAAACACAAACACCCCCCTTTTCCTCTTTACAAAACCCCCAATCACCCCAAAAAAGATAAAAAAATAAAAAAAGGTCCCCCTTTTTTTGGAAATCGCCGCTTTGCGGTAACGACCTGCCCCTATAAAATCTGCAATTTAATTAACCCTACGGTAAAACGCCGTAAAAAACAAAACAAAAACAATCCCAGAATTAAGAAAATTTGGGGGCCACCCCCCAGCACAAAAAAATTGGAAAAAAAGCGGACCCAAAAATCCTAAAACGCCAAATTTTGAAACCCAAATTTAAAAAACGTCATTTTCACCCGCAAAAAAAAAGGGTCCTTATACAGCCCCTGTATCGGAAAAAAAAAAAAATGTATAGCTCTCAAAGATAGCATCCCTTAAAAATTTTTTTAACACACTAAAAACCAAATTTTTTTATTTTTTTTTTTTAAAGTGCTTCAACATAAAAAAAAAAAATTTAAAATTTGGGGGATCGCCATAATCGTAAAAGACCCAAAGAGTAAAGCAAAACTTATCATGGAATGCACCGGGGGGAGGCCCCGTTAAAAAAAAAAAAATAAAAAACAAACTGGATTTCAGTATTTTCTTCACCCCCGGGCCCCCAAAAAATGGATTTAAAAGCGATCAAAAAGCCTTTTCCCCCCCCCCAAAAATGATACTAAAAAAAACGTTTAACCATCTCGCAAAAAAAAAAGCCCTACACAGCTCCAAGCACAGAAAAATTTTTAAAAGGGGGTCCCCCCAGACTAGGCGATTCAAAAAAATATTTTTCCCGTTTGAATAAAAGTTTTTTTATTGTATAAAAGGGGGGGGCACAGTAAAACTAAAAAAAATATACAAATTGGGTATCAGTGTAATCTTTTTGACCTGCCCGAGTAAAGGCTTTCCATGTCCCCTTTTAACTTTTAAATTTACCCCCTATAAAAAAAAAAAAAAACAAAATTTCTACCAAATTTTCTGGGATTTTTTCAAAACATCCATTTAAAAACCCTTTAAAAAAATGAAAATAGCATCACAAAAGCACCCCATAATGGGACCAAAAAAAAAATTTAACTCATCCCCCAAAAAAAAAGCCCCATACACAGCTCTTCACACAGCAAAATAAAAAAATTTTTGGCTGTCAAAAAGGAACAAAAAAGGGCCCAATTTTTTATAGACCTATTTCTACTGTGTAAAAGTAATAAAAAAAGAAAAAACTAATAAAATCTATACATTTAATTGAACCGACCCCCATAAGAAAAGTTAAACACATCATTTACACCCGCACTTTAAAACTTTTAAAATTAAAAATCAAAAAAATGACCCAAACTGCTTTTTCCCCTCATTTTTATTTCCCAATGGGAAAAAAAAAAAAAAATATGGAACACCCCGGGGCATCCCAAAAAGCACCCTTTCAAAACCCCCCCGATGAATCCCTGAAGGGTGTTGAATCCAAAAAGGGGGCACTTTTGGAAGGTTTCCGCCTGTTTTTGCTCTTTTGGGGGGCTTTTCAAAGGCCCACCCTGGCCCACCAAAATCTTCGTTCCAAAAGCCAAATAGCGCTCCCTTATACCCCCCATGCCCAAACAGCAGTTTTTTAAAAACCCACAAGTAGGGTATTTTCCGAACTTGGAAGAAATTTCTTAAAAATTTTTAGGGGTTTTTTTTTCCCGGAAATTTCCCTTTTATAAATGAAACATTTTAAAACTAAAATTGAGCAAATTTTTTTTAAAAAAAATTTTTTTTTAATTTTACAGCCCCTTTTTCTAAAAAAAAAAATTTTGAATCACCTGTGGGGTTCCCATATACCAAAGCACCCCCGGAATAAATTTTATTTAAGGGTGTAGTTTTTCCAAAAATGCAGTCTTTTTAAGGGGGGTTTATTTTAATTTTAGCACCTTAGGGGGGTCCCCCAAAACCTGGAATGGGGCCTAAAAAAAAAATCGAATTTAAAATGAGGGCCCCCAAAATATAAGTCAAGGGTCCCCTATTCTGGGGCTTTGGGTGAACCAAATAATCACTAAGGGGCCCCAAAATGGGATTTTTTCTCTAAAGACGGGAGACCGGGGGGTTTAAATTAAGTTTCATTTTCCTATCACATTTACCGTATTCCAAAAGGGAAAAATGGGTAAATATTTTAAAATCTTCAAAAAAAGTAAAAATTTTTAAAATTTTACCTTTCCCCTTTGCTTTTAATTTTTTGTGAAATATCTGAAGGGTTTTCAAACTTCCTAAAAGTGTTTTTAAATACGTTAAGGGGGCCAAATTTCTCAGAAAGGCGTCCCCTTAGGGGGTATCTAACATGCAGGCCCCCCAAAGCCCCCGTCAAACTGAGTGGGGCCCCCCAAAAAAAAAGTAATTGGGAAAATTTTCTTTTAAAATGTAGAAATTACTACTAAAAATTTTTAAGCCCTCTAATGTCCTGTTAAAAAAAAAAAAAAAAACATTTAAAAAATATGCCAACCTATAGTGGACATATGGGGAGATGCTAGTTATTAAAATATTTTGTGGTTTAATAATTATTTTGGGCTTGCACCAAAAATTTTTCAACTTTCAAAAAACGCAAAATTTTTTTCCCAAAATTTTTATGAAAATTTTTATATTTTTTCCCCAAACAAAAAAGGCTGTAAAGGATAAAAAATTTCTTACTAAATTAAAGGACCAAATTTTTCACGAGAAAACAAACCCCTGAACCCCATTTAAAGGTAAAAAGGTCAAAAAAACTATTTACACATAAATTACACCCTTTAGATTTCAAAAAAAGGGCTGTTCAGTAAAGGCCAAAAAAAAGGGTGGGTCCTTAAGCCCGGGTTTTCCCCATTTAACAAGGCTCCCCTTCCCCCAAGCCCCCCCCCCTCCAACCTCTTTTCCCTTTTTAGTATGAAATTTCCCAGTATGGTTTTCCCTTTCCCCCTGCCTCCTGGGATTTCGTTCCAATTTTTTTTAAAAGCCGAATCCCCGGCGGCTGAATAACAGGCTAAGGCTGAACAAATTTTTTTGTCCTCGGACAAAATGCAAACAATACTCCTCCAAATTGGCATTTTACCCGCTAGTACCTTTTTCCTGAAACCACGTGGAAAACTAAAACATTCCCTTAAAATGGTTTTCCGTATTCTCTGTGGAAGCAGAGGATAAAACTGCCCAAACTCGAAAAATTTTTTAAAAACATGTAACCTTTTACCCGGGGCCTAACCCAATCCATTTTCAGAAATAAAGAAAAATTTGTCCAAGAACATTTTAAAAGGAGGTGGAGACTTGTGATCCATGTGTTCAAAATATTTTTAAAAATCCCAGAAATCAGTACAGTAATTTTACCCCCCGGTTCACAAGGGTCCCTAAAGTCTATATCCCATCGAGCCCCCCCTAACCCTGGGGTGATTAAACTTTTTCCCATACCTACTTGAGGAAAGAAATTTACGGCTATTATCCAGCTGTAAGTAAGGTGGGGACCTCAAACTAGGGTCATCTCCTGCCCACTTCATGAGCGCCGGTTGATTCCCAAAGAAGTCTATTGGCACATGTAAAATTTTGTAATAGTGAGGGGGTCAACCCCTTCCTGAAGTGTTTTTGAGTAAGATTTTAATGTATTAGTGGGGTCCCACTTTTTCTCGTAAATAGGGAAAAAGCATCAAGAATAACGCGAGCACTCAAAAAAGGGGGAAAAAGAGTCTTTCCCCCCCGGGGTATTTGTTCTAAACTCTTCAAATTTTAAAAACCCTTACCGGTTTTGTATCAAGTAAACGAAAAACTGACAGGTTTCCCCTTTCCCCACATGTAAAAATCCTTAGTGGACCCCCCCTCGGAAATTTGGGATTACCTTTAAAAGGGGTGCAAACAAAAGGGCGTAGAATGTACCCCAAGAATTCCCTCATTTTTTTCCCAAACCCCGCCATGTTGAAAAACAAGTGGGTTTGCCCAATCAGTTTTTGGGATTGAATGAAAGGGAAAGTGCGAAAATTTCACCACAAGGCTTCCCCTAAAAATTATTGCTCCACTGAGTGTTTTGTAGCCATCCCGCTGCCATACAATCATCGCAGCCACATTGTATGCCCGAATATTCGGAAAATTAATACCTCCGTTGTCTCTGGACTGCTGCAAAATTATCAACATAAGCCGAGGTCTTTTACCACCCCAAATGAAGCGACAAAAAAGCGCATACATCTCATCTTTTCGTTATGCTTTTATTTTTTACAAATAAGGATTGTATGAACACAAAATTTATTACTAACTTAAAGCACAAAATGTCACAGGGAAACAATTTCTGAGTCATATGCATAGGTAAAAGCATCAAAAAGTTATTCCCACATAAAGTGACACGTGTCAGATTTCATAAATGGGGCCAGGAAGATCAAAACTGACTCCATTGGTAAGGGATTAATACATAGACCATCACAGATAAAGGACATAAGAATTAAACCTTTTATTACACTAAACCATTAGAGATATTTAACCGCTAACCCCTTCTAAACCACCAGGAATATTACAGGAATAGAATTACTAACCACCCTAAATTGAAATGTTTAACATTATAAATGTAGGAAGTTGGTGAAGTGGGAAAACTTTCGTCAACTCTGTCACGGGTACTTGAAAACATCTTTTTAAAAATTCAGTTTTTGCCTGGTGTGTTGCCTTATGAAACAGATGTTCATTAGTTTTAATATGTGACATGTTTTGCTTCATTTTCCCTTCAGGTATTCTGTAGGGGAAAAGGAATATCTTATGAGCCGATTACCCCCAGGGAAACTTTTGGCAGGAAGAACAGGGAATGTATAAATTTGTTAAGGCTTACATAGTGATATAACTTGTTACCACTTAGAATAACCTAAACATCTCAAGAACACCCATCGCCTAAGAGCAGAGAATCTGAAGACAGGAATCTTCTATGTGTAGGTGAATAAACTACTGTAACAAGAACACCCAGGCCCTTTAAAAGCTTCGTCTACGAAAGATTCCGCCCCAATTTTCACAAATTTATTGATTCTGTATTTTACACATTCTTAAGAAGTTTACCTTTTAAAAATGTATCTTTTTACTTTAAACTAGTCTTTTTTGTGTGTCTAGAGATGTCTGGTTGTCTTCTGATGTCTCCCGTGTCCCTTTGGGAAAGTCTTTACATGGAAAAAAATACTTTTCTGATCCTTTGAAAGGGTATCATTATACGGTTTTACTGTACAGTTTAATTAACATTATCTTTATTCTGTGGGTTGGCACATATAACTTCTCACAACTTTTTTTTCCAACTTATTTGGGAAGCAAGGCGACCAGCAGAAAGTCAATTCTGCATTTTTTTTTCTAATGGCAATGACCACACGGGATAAATAAGGTTATAAAGTATGGGACAGATTCCCAATAACTTATAATTAAAATGGTAAAACACACAGATTTTAACACAAAATGCTATTGGATTCCACGGCAAAAATTTACCTTAACATTCTACTGCATGATCAGACTCTAGACTCCTCTAGCAACACAGTCTAGTAGAACCCAGCAGATAATCATGACAAGCTCCACCCAACAGCCATTGCCAAAACAGTGGTGTTGTCTATAAAGATGTCTGCCGCCTCATAATACATTTTATATACATAAAAATATACAAATAACTATCACTATGTTCTATGTATGAAACTTCTAAATAACAATCGGTTACCAACTAATACTACTGTACAAGGAGAAAATATTAACTATATTGTTACCAACCAAACCAGTATACCAAGACCAATATTATCAATAACAATAATATACCAGGACCAAATAATACTATCACATTCATGATATATTGACTCACAAAACTGTTCCCAAAGATAAACCGGTACACTAAGACCAATATTACCACCATATAGGGACCATACAGTGGTGGATACCAGTTGTGCAGAGGCGCACTGCTAACTACAGTGCCTTGCAAAAGTATTCGGCCCCCTTGAACTTTTAAACCTTTTGCCACATTTCAGGCTTCAAACATAAAAAAAAAATTTTCATTTTTGTAAAGAATCAACAAGGGGGACACAATTGTGAATGAAACAAAAACTATTGGTTTTTTTAAACTTATGTAAAAAAACAAAAACGAAAAGGAGGTTGCCAAATTTATTCGGCCCCAAAGTTAATACTTTTAGGGGCACCTTTTGCTAAGATTCAGCTGCAAGTTCTTGGAGAAAAAAGGGGGCATCACTGACTACAGGGGCATCACTGGCTACAAGGGGGGGGGGCATCACGGGCTACAGGGAGCATCACGGGCTACAATGGGGGAACACTGGCTACAAGGGGGGCATCACTGGCTACAGAGGGGTATCACTGGCACGGGGGGCATCACTGGCTACGGGGGAATCACTGGCCCAGGGGGCATCACCCTATGTGGCAAAAATTGGGCTACGGGGGGCATCACGTATAGGGGGGGCTACTACCGGGCTTGGGGCTACTATGGGGCTACATGGCTACTACCTGGCTACCATATGGGGTTGCTATAGATGGGTTTTGTATAGGATGGAATTGGTAAGAAGTGCTGATAAATTGAGGAGTCTTAAAAATTTGTTTTGTAAACTTTACAGTAAGATCGAAGTATCTCAGGGGCCGTCGGGACAGATGAAAAAAAAAAGAAGAGAAAAACTCTTCAACCGCCCTCCGTGATTAAACTAATATAACTTTACGCAATCATTTATAGTCGCAGAGCCTTGTACAGCGGGTTTTCCAACACTGTTGGTCACTGTACCGGGAAATTTTGGTTGAAATTAAGGTTTTATTAAAATGGCCCGTTTTATTATTCAGTCACTATATGGTGAATGAATAACCTTTTCCCTCCCCCTGCGAAGAACAGCAGGCCCAAACCATGATGCGCCACCGCCATGTTTGACAGTGGGGATTGGTTTCAGGTATAGCTGTTTTGGGGTTTTTACCCCAAAACTATCTTTTTGGGCTTTTGGGGCCCTTCTTCCCACATTTTGGGGTGTCCCCAGGTGGCTTGTGAAACCCTTTAAACAAGACTTTTTTTATATCTTTACAAATGGCTTTCTTCTTCCCCCTCTTCCATAAAGGCTAATTTGTGCATGTACTGTCGACTGATTTTTGTCCGATGGACAGACTCTCCCACCCAGCGTAGATCTCTGCATTTTCATCTAGGGTGTCATGGGCCCTTTTTGGCTGCTCTCGATCATTTCTCCTTGTTTGAGATAAATTTTAGAGGACGGCTGGGCGGGGGAATTTGCAGGGGTCTGATACCCCTTTTTCCCTTTTCAATTTGATCGCTTGCCAGGCTCCTTGGATGTTTAAAGTTTGGGAAATCTTTTTGCATCAAATCTGGCTTTAAACTTCTCCACAACAGTATCACAACCTCCCTGGTGTGTTCCTTGGTCTTCATGATGCTTTTGCGTTTTTAAAAAAGAACCCTAGACTATCACAGAGCAGGTGCTTTTATAGGGAGACTTGATTACACACGGGTGGATTATATTTATCATATCATTTATTTTGGGGCAACATTGGGTCATGCAGAGATCCCACTGAACTTCTGGAGTTGGTTTGCTGCACTGAAAGTAAAGGGGGCCCAATAATATTGCACGCCCCCTTTTTTACTTTTTTATTTTACAAAAGTTTAAAATATCCAATAAATTTTTTATCCACTTCACAAATGTGTCCCCCTTTTTTTTTGATTCCACAAAAAAAAAAAATTTTATATCTTTTTTTGAAAACCTGAAATGTGCAAAAGGGGTTAAAAGTTCAAAGGGCTGAAACTTTAGCAAGCACTGTCATAAGTGTTACCAGGGCCGTTTTTAGGGGCGGGTGGGGGCGGGGGGGGGCGGGCGATCACTCGGGGGGCCGAGGCTCCCTCACCCAGGGGGGGGCCCCTGCCTCGGCCCCCCCGGAGGATGCCCCTGACTCTGCGCGACTGTTTCAAACAGTCCGCAGACCCCGCTCCTGCAGGAGGAGACGGGACGGGTCATTTCCCCGTCCTACTCCTCCCCTGTATCACTCGCAGGGGGCGAATGCTTTCACCACGCCCCCTGTGAAACCGTGCGCCAGCTTCCAGCCAGGAGACCCTGGGGCTGCGTACAGTGTAAGCAGCTGAGACGTCACCTCTTACACCCGCTCAACAGCTCCGACCGTGACGCGCGGACTAGTGAAAATTTTTTTGTTATTTTAAAAAATTACAGAGGGGGTTTATTTGGGTATGGGGGGGGGCATCACTGGGTATGGGGGGGCATCACTGCTACAAAGGGGCATCACTTGGGTACAAGGGGGCACACTGTTTTTCAAGCGGGGAAAAAACTGCTACAATGGGGCACACTGCTACAAGAGGGCATCATTTGGGTACAAGGGGGCATCACTGGCTACAGGGGGGATCACTGGCTACAGGGGGCATCTTCTGGCCACAGGGGGCATCTTCTGGCCACAGGGGGGCATCACCTGGCTACAAGGGGGCATCAACTGTATATAGGGGGGCATCAACTGTATATAGGGGGCTACTACCTGGCTATAGGGGGCTACTATGTGGCTACAGGGGTTACTACCTGGCTACCATATGAGGTGCTATAGATGGAGAGTTTGTATAGAAATAGGAATTGGTAGAGAAGTGCTGATAAATTGAGGAGTCTTAAGATATTTGTTTTGTAAATTTTACACTGAAGAGTCGAAAGTAGTCATCATGGCGTCTGGGACAGATGGAAAAGAAGAAGAAGAGAACAACTCTTCAGAGACGTCTCCTGTGAGTAACTAGATATAACTTTACTGTAATCATTTATATGTCTGCAGAGCCTGTGTACAGCTGGTATCCAACACTGTAGGGTCACTGTACGCTGGTAATATTGGTTGAAATATAATGGTTTGTATTCAGTAATGGTCAGTTTGTATTATTCAGTCACTATATGGTGGATATATGTGGTTATGGTGTGGTGGTATTATTTGGTCACTGTGTGCTGATGATATGTGGTCTTAGGATTTTGTTTGTTGTAGCAGTGTTATTTGGTAACTGTATGACTATAATTTAGTACTTTTATATGTAGCACATTGTGGTAAAGCTTTTTGTATATTTTGGCTTTGGTTTATGGTGATGCAATGTGGCGCACTTTGGCGCCATATGTTACGGGGGGTGGGGGGGAGAATTTCTTCACCTCGCCCTGAGTGAAATTTAGCCTAGGAACGGCCCTGGTGATTACAATCCAGTGACTCTCAGGTAATATCTTCTCTGATCTGGAGTCATTCTCTTTTCATCTTCATCATTAGGGCCTAGACCACCATGACAACTGTCAGCTACAACATGTCTCTGCAAAATGTGCCTCACAAACATTTTACAATATATGAAAAAACTTTGAGATTCTTGGTCCGCATATTTTTTGGCCAAAAAATGCTCAAGCCACCCCCGGCTTACAAGGGGATCTCAGTTGGGTGGTCCTACTCTATATTATCTCTCACCTGGGTCAACTTAAGACCTCTCACTGTGCCAAACGGCCTCCAAAATACAGAGAGAAAAATAAAAAAAGCACCAACCTTTCAAAGCATAGTGCATTGATATAACAGCCTGCGGAGGTGGGCGGGTGCAGGAAACCAAAATGGAGGTATCTACTTCTCCTTATATAGTTTAAAAGCAAATATGTGCCAAATACAACGTACATTTCTGAAAAAAATACTGCGAACCTGGGTGCCACTGGCCAAAAACATGCGGACCAAGAATCTCAAAGTTTTTTCATATATTGTAGATAGCATAGAATGCTTCTTTGGAGATTTCTATGTGGTTTTATTTCACAAACATTTTAGACTCCTAACTTTTCCAGCACCTGTCTACTTATTCATCACACCTATACAAACTCTCCATCAACAGCAGCATGGTAAAAATGTCTCCTCTTTGTGCTTCATACAATAATGGTATTCCTAAACTGTAAAGATGGATATAGGACCTTCTTTTGTGCCCCATGTAGATAGGTAGACCCCAATATAGTAGGTAGGTACATCCCTGCAAGGTCGTTTCTAGGCTATCTTGCACTCCTCCCCACGGCCCGCATATTAACATGTTGCGCCACACAACAGTTTCTGAACATCCCTCTCCCTTCCTAGCTTTACTCTTACATTTTCCATTTCCTTAATACATGCGTTTTTGAACTACATAACACTATCTTGCACTTGGTTATCCTACTAACTTTTTCACAATTTTCATGATATGTAAGGCTTTATATTTATGTAATTTTTATGTAGTAAGGTTTGTGATAGTCCACTCACATTTGGACGCCCTCCGGGACCGTCCAGGGGGGTACTTGGCTCCTGGATCGCCGTCTTTTTGTAGATCGGTATTGGCACATCCAATAAGGCACTTTGACTGCAGACTTTGGGTTCGCTGGCCTCGACCAGTTTTATTCAGACACAGCTATTACAAACAAACTACAAACAAAATCCTCGGCCGTCTGGCCACTAACTATACATGGAAATAGACCCTGTCTATCAATATTCTGGACCTAATGTCCAGCATCAACACCGTGTACTCTCCCGTACGTTATTGGCTTCCCTCCAGCCTCTGGGGGGGCCAGAGCCTCTTTCCAGCTCCTCTGCTGCTACACATCCAGGCAGCAGACCACGCCCCCCTGTACACCTGAAGGCCCCGGCTTTTTATAGGACGCCCGAGCCCTATCCAAAATGTGGCCTGGAACATGGGGAGTAGACGCCCACCCAACGCATTGTCTACTCCCAATAAGAGCCAACCCAGGAACGGCTGAAAAGCCACACTAATCGTATACAGTTGCCAACCACTTAGAGTGGCTGACAATACATACAGCTGGCTCTTATCCCACCAAGGCCAGGTATCCTTGGTGGCATGTTGTATATACCACTCTGGTATATCTCCACCTAGTGGCAGCAACAGGCAACTACATGTAGCCAGTCTGTCACAGGTTATTTTGTAAAATGGTAAAAAATATTCTGCTTATCACATCATTTAAATTTTATTTTTTCATTTTTTAACAGAAAAAGTGGCGTTTAAATAAGTTTTATAATTGTGTCATTTTTGATTACAGACATTCATATATAGGAGATATAAAGATTTGGCGTTGTCAGGGGTGGGGCTAAAAGCTGTTGTTTAGGCACTGTTTTTTTTATGTTTTTGCCTGGGGCTCACCAGAGGAGTTGATTCTAAGGGCCCACCCCACAACTACTGTACTTCGTCTCTGTGGCTCTACCAGCCAGCCTCGCATCAACTGATACAGACCAGTGTGTTGAAATCATCACAACAGCCTGTAATCAAGATCGGGTTCTGGGGCTTCTGAGTCTCCCTCACCTAATTGTAGGTGAGCTGAAACAGCAGGACAGTGAATAGTAAAAATAAAAGGTCTATAGCAATATCTTCCCCCTCTCCAAGAGATACACTTAAAACATATAAATAAATATAATACAAACAGCTATAAACAAAAGGCTATTTGTGTAAAACCACTAAATAATGGGCATACATTTATCAAATAACACTACTACACAAAACCAGAATCCCAAGGCCAATTTTACCAATACTTTCACTAGACCAAATGCCGCCTTACCGTGACCAGGGATCACCACCATATAGTGACTGAATAATACCACCACATATCATCAACAAGAGTGGCTAAAAAATACGGCCACATCAGGACCACATATCACGACCACATAGTGACTGAATAATACCGCAACACCATGACCACATATCACCACCACAGTGACTCAATTATACCACCACTACAGTAACTGAATATTACCACTATTCTGTTATTGAATAAAAACTGTAACAATATGACAAATTTTATTATACAGTGGTATATACCACTTTTATACATGCATTCTGTAAACATTTAAGTGATTACAGTAAAGTTACATCCAGGGACTAACAGGTGACCTCTTTAGCTTTTTTTTTTTTCCATTGGGTCCAAAATGACATGGAGACTTCTCCCAGTCATGGCTCATTACTGCAGAATTTACCATACAGACGTCTTAGAATCCTCACTTTTCCAGCACTTCCCTACCAATTCCTACCTCTTTAAAAACTCCCCATCCATAGGGCTCCTGATTGTAAAAATGACCCCCTGTTCTACAAACAGTAAAAGTGACCAAAAATGGCTATGGGGCTCTTGTTTATTCACCAAGTTTTAGTCTAAATGTAGTAGGTAGTTAAACCCCAATATAATAGGTAGGTATATCCCAATCTAGGTGGGCAGATAGAGGATTATCTACCTAAGAGGTGGTTTACCTATTAGACAAGTTGGTTCCCCTATTAGGTAATTATATAGCCCCAACCATTAGGTAGGTTGACTTATAGGTCTCCCAATAGGTAGGTATGTAGATCCCTTAATAGGTAGGAATATAGGTCTCAAGTAGGTAGTTATATAGGGCCCCTGTAGTTAAGAATGTAGGCCCCCCTGTAGGTAGGTATATTGGCCCCCCCTTTATATAGGTTGGTATATAGTACCCTGTAAGTAAGTAGGTATATAGATCCCCTTTAGGTAGGTATAGGCCCCTCATTAGGTAGGTAGGTATAGAGGCCCCCCTAGTGGATAGGTATATTATCCCCCAGTAGGTAGGTATATGGGCCCTCTATAGGTAGATAGGCACTCCTAGGTAGGTATAGACCACTATAAGTAGATACAGGCCTCCTGTGGGAAGGTATATGCCTCATGTAGGTAGATATAAGCCCCCTGTCAGTATGTATATGCCCTCTAAAGTAGGTAGATAGGCAGTTATTTAGGCAAAATGAAAAAAAAAAGAAAAAGATCTTCCTGACCTCTTCCCGTTCCCCTGCCAAGCAGCTTGCTCCAGGAACTCAAGTCTGGAAAGACGTGATAATATCACTGCATAATATCGCCTGCAATGCTGATCGGTATTTGCTAAATCCTGGAGAAGCAGCTTTACTAACTGCAGCTAGTAACTAGGCACAGTCATTTGAAAACAGCCATGCAGAATTAGATGCAGAACACACAGATTTATAAAATCAATGGGCGTTCAGCATCAATAGGAGCCCGGGCTGGGCACCTCTCCCATGTCTTAAGGTGATCGGCCTAAAGTAAAAAAACAACCTTGCATCCCCGTATAGTAGGTAGCGCCAAATTAAGCAGACAGCTAGGTAGACCCCTTTTAGGTAGGTAAACCCGAAATTAGGTAGGCAGGTAAGTAGGCAGATATATTCTATTAGGCAGGCAGACCTCTCATTAAGTAAATAGGCCCCCAAACTAGGTAAAAAAGTTATGGTTATCATAATATAGCTATGCATAAAAAAGTAAATATTTTTATTTTTGTAAAAAATTCTATAAACTTGGTATCATTATAATTGTATCAACTCAAATGGTTCTATATCAATTATACCACACAGAGAGCGCTGTAAAAAATTAGATTAAAAATTCTACCAAAATCTATTGGTTGGAATTTCAGTCTTCACCATTGCTTCGTTCCCTACCAAGCTAACTATTGACTTTTAGTATGAGAATACCCTTCGCAATCTAAGTCTGGATTTCCACTGAGACTTCCCACTCATCATGATCTTTTTTTCACTCCTTAACTTTTTCTATCTATAAATTCTGTGAAGAAAATAAACTCCTATCCCTTTACTTGTTATTTGATTTTGTATATGTATTTCTTTCCTCCTCAGGAGATTAGTCCTACCTGTACTACATAGCATGCTATATTGTATTGATCCCAGCTATATTGTATTGATCCCAAATATAGGATTATTTGTATTCTTCCAGGATTACTATATGTTGTTCATCATACTTCTACTTCTATCCTAAATTCGGTGTAAACAGGGATCAAAGAGCCAGACCAACCCTAAAATGGTACAATGAAAATGTCAACTCATCCCTAAAAAACAAGCCCTTACATAGCTCCATATACAGAAAAATAACAAAAAATATGTGGTTCTCAGAGTATGGCAAAATGAAGACCCATTTTTTTTTTTGTAATTGTATTGTGTAAAATTAGAAGTACTAAAAAGCTATATGAATTTTGCATAGCTGTAATTGTGCCAACCCACATAGAAAAGTTAACATGACATTTATTAACTGTCTCACGAACATAAATGTGTCTACTTTACCAAATAATACAGTGTGCAAAAAAGAACTGTCTCACATGTCTCTGTCTCACACATTTGTCATATCATCGATAGACACACAGCAAAGTAGCTACATCCATATCCCCCTCCATCTCCCACCAGCCGACATACAATATCTGCCTCCAAGTTTTCCCTTGGCCATGCATCTCAGCACTTTCTAAAACAAATGCCACTATAAACACAGTCAAGAAAGTAAAAGTGAAACCCACTAATCACAGGGTCAGGGACGGGTGTGCACTCACTTTTACAGTCAGGGACAATTCTACACTGCCACTTTACAAGTGGCGATATAACCTACAACAGAGGTTCCCAACCCTAGTCATCAAGGCACACCAACAGGTCATGTTTTCTGGCTTTCCTTAGCATTGCACAGGTGAAGTCATTATTGTCAGTGCATTCTGCACAGGTGATATCATTATTGTCAGTGCATTCTGTGGGAGATCCTGAAAACATGACCTGTTGGTGTGCCTTGAGGACTGGAGTTGGGGAACACTGACCTACAATAACACCTCATAGAGACCACAATATGGTCAGACACCAGCTCAGGTTGCATCACGTGAATACAGCACTGATCCAATATAGAAGCAAAATAACCCCTGACACCCATGGACTCACAGGAGTTGTCTTATCTGATGAGTTGTTCTCTCCTCTCATGAGTCGCTCTTTTTCCCTTCTCTTCTCCATCCAGTCCAGACCTGCATGATGACGTCTTCTGACCACCACTTGTCTGTGCAGATTTTACACACAAATATCTTAGAATTCTCACTTTCTCAGCAACTCTTTATCTATTCTCACCTCTGCACAAACTTCAAAGAGGTAGAAAAGCGGGTACAGGCCACAGCTTAGAGGAACAGTCTCCAATGGGATTGGAGTTAGAAGACTAGTCCACTGGAGACTGTGCTATGGCCTGTGCCCCTCAGAATTATATTATCAGTTAGGCAGACAAGGCTCAAGGTAGGTAGGTAAATGGGCAATGCCCCAGGTAGCTAGGTAGGCCCTATATAGGTAGGTAGACCCTTGTTGGATAAGTTCCTAGGCCCTAGGAAGGTAGGCCAGCTCCAGGCAGGTTGGTGGTTAGGCCCAAGTTAGATAAGTAGGCCCCAGGTGGGTCGGTAGATAGCCCCCAGGTAGATAAGTAAGCCCCAGTTAGGTAGGTTGATAGGCCCCAGTTAGCATGGTGGGCCCCTGTTAAGTAGGTTGAAGGTGGGCCCCAGTTATGTAGGTTGTAGGTAGATGGGCCCCAAGATAGGTAGGTGATAGAGGCCCCCAGTAAGGTAGGCTGAAGATAGGTGTTGGTGGGCCCCAATTAGGTAGGCTGTAGGTAGATGGTGGGTGGGTCCCAGTTAGGTAGGCCTACCAGGTTGAATAGCAGTGCACAGCAGTGCCAGACATTAGCCCTCGATTCCCAGCCCCATGTGACAATAAAGGAAACTTCCTATACTTCTTTGTATAGGTAACATGACGCCCACCAACCATTCCAGCAAAATATGTGCTTCAAAAGCCAATTAGTGCTCTTTAACTTTAAGCTCTGCCCTATGCACAAACAGCAGTTTACACCCACATATGGGATATCATTGATTTAGACAGAACCGCAATGGGGTTCCTATGTCCGAGTGGGGGGAGGCCAAGATGTTTCTCTATAGATTTATATTATTTCACATGCTGCACGGAGGAAAACACACACAACACAGTCGATGGTCTGGTGGCATTTCCTGTCCTTTATTAAATAATATCGAGTTATATATGCATCTTTTACGTGCCATGAAGCATTACATAGATATCATGTGGCATATATATATATATATATATAAAACTATTTCTATTTGTTCCCCATATCAGACACCATGTCCCCCACGCTTGCAGTCTTCTGTTGGAATGTGTGTAGTTCTGAGAGTCAGCACCATCTTTTAAATCAAGCACGTGTATTAACCCTTAACACATACAGGGTGTTATCTGGATACAGGAGCCATCTTGTGGTTAAAATAGACATTTCACCTACAGTAACACATTCCATAACATTACAATACTTGCACAATAAACAAGGATTGTTTATTTTAATGATATTCATTTGGAAAATGACAACATTAAAGCTAAAACTATATAATATTAGGGAAAAAAATAAATTTTATTTTCATTGTCCAACACTAAAATAGAATGTGTGAAACACTAGTGATATTAATATACTCACTATATCCCTGGATGCATAGGGTATAGTTCCCAAATAAGGTCTTATTATATCTATTTAAAAAGTTTTAACACCTTAAGGTGTCAGGAAATCTGAAATTGTGCCAAAAATATTCTAATAAAAAAGAGGCTGCAAAATACAGTAGATGCTCCCTCAGTTTTGAGGCTTGTTGTCAACTCGAATAGCGTACTATAGCCACATTTGGGATATTTCTAAAAATGGCAGAATAATGGGAATGTATATTAGGTCATGTTCCTCTGTTAACATCTACTGTGTTCCAATCAACAAAGGATTAAAACTGAAAATCTGCAAAAAACAAGAAAAAGAAAAATTGCATCTGCACTTTAATTCCTGTAAAAAAAACACCTAAAGGGTAAACAAACGTCCTATATGCTGTTTTGACTACTTTAAGGGGAAAAATTTATTTAAATGTGGTAGTTTATGAACTGTAAAATTAACTGTGTTGCAGTTTATTTTTTAAGTTTTAACAATTTCTACTACACTTTTAAGCCTCCTGACATTCTACAAACTAAAGACATTTATGTTTTTGGCCTGCTCCCTGCCGGATCCCCCAGCCTCTCCGGGTCTCAAAAGAAACTGCTGTACTACATATCAGCAGCAGCAAGAAAATCCATACTACACTGCTGGATTCACCCGTCCCCTCCGACACACAAACTCTTCCTAGAAAAACTCTCCTACCTATTCCAGATGGACTGGGTAGAAACCTCTTTATAGAAAGAACAAAAAGGTAAACAATTCTATCAACTATGGAGGAGCTTTATTCTGTTGCTCCCGGCACATATCAGGTCAAAACTCAAACAATGCTTTAATCTCACTACCTGGTACTTGGAATATCAAATATCAGGAGACGATCCCAATTGGTGAAATTCCTCTCATGTTGGGTTGTCAACACTGTGAGCACTGCTGGATCTACTACTCTTTCGCGGGTGTGCCAGACGTCGTCCCCCCCTAACCCCTGGGCTTCCCCTTCATGTTCCTCTTCTTTCTCTTTAACCCCCTCTCTTTGTCCAACGTTCCTCTCTCAGATATTCTTAGTCTCCCCCCAGAGCTTGTGGTTTCTCCACTAGACGCTACTCTTTGCCTTCAGGGCAACGTACCCATCTTGTGTTATGGGTGCCATGGTTCAACTTATCACAAAATGACAAATTCAGAAGCCCTATAAGGTTGCGAGGTAAGCTTACAATACCTCCCTCCCGCATCTCGCTCCTAGTAAATGGTCTGAAACCCAATGATTCTATCTATACAGTTTTTTCTTTGATAGCCATGGTGGTTATCACTATGTTATGGATATTGTGTCCGTTAACTATTTGGTAAAACTGCTTCTAATTCTGTCTTTACAATCAATTGTTACCACATGTTATGCACCATAACTTATGACTTTGTAACCACCAATTGTTGGGACTTTAATAATTGCTATTGCTGTACGGGGGGAAAATATCTGTTATATAGTTTATAACCTCTGTTTTAGGTTTGCTTTTACACTCTTGTGTTCTCAAAAATTATCCAATAAAAAAATGTTGGAAAAAAAAAAAAACTAAAGACATTTGAAAAATAATGCCAACATAAAGTAGACATTGTGGTAGATGCTAATTAATAACTGTTGTGTGGTATGACTATTTATCTTAGCAGAAAAATGCAGACACTGAAAATGGCAATTTCTTAAAAAAAAAAATTTTCACAAATAAACACGAGTTGTGCTGACCAGATTTTCTCACTAACTTAAGGTACAATGTGTCACAAAACACAATCTCAAAATGACATGGGTAAGTACCATAGCAGCATCAAATATTATTCCCACAAAAAATGTCAGAACCGAAAAATGGGGCTTTGCCAGAAAGGCTCAGACTGGCTGCAGCCTAAAGGTTTAAAAGCAGCAAGCAGCTGACTACGTCTAGTAGATATGTCACTACCATATTGAGCCCCTCCCTTGCTTTGCCAGTGACCCCCCCATAAACACCCCCTTTTTAATGCAATTTAGCATAAACTCCATGATCACCCAGGCAGGATATTCAGGCAGTAAAGAATTATCTATGATACAACAGCTGCTGTTGCCACTAATGATGTCATTAATGATGTCATAAAGAGTTCAAGGCTTTAGGTTTACATGAGCAGCTGATTTATGTTCACTTTGTACTTGACAATTGATCAGTGCATATCATACAGTAGGACTTGCTATATATTGGCTATTAGTATTATTTCTGGAAAAAAACATCTGAACCAGGAAGGTGATTGACTGATTGATCAGTTATAATGTCAGTGTTCTTTAATCATACATTTATGATAACCCAGAAGAGATTTAGTTAATTTGATGTCTATCCAAATTCTTCTTTCCTACCAGCACTATATGGTCCCACTACTTCAATCACTTGCAGTGTAAAAATGTCATGTCAGCTGACAGTGTAAAATCAGCTACTTGAGCATTAACCACATTGTAAGGGCGAGTCCACACAGCAGTGACAAAATACCAGTCAGATTCTGTCTTTAGAATACTGCGGGTGTTTTGTCATCTTTTACATGGTTTTGGGGGATGCTTCTGCCCACGGTTTGTGGATTTGCCCGTCCCCCTGACCAGCTGAAATGCACATCTTCCGCTCAAAAACCATGTAGAAGATTGAACATGTTCTAAGTTTTTCGGAATGCCAGCGGTGTAAAAAAACATCTGGCAGAAAATCCATTCATTGTGGACTGCTGAACAGATTTTCTATTAAAGTCTATGTGGATGGTTGACAGCTGGTTTTCAGACGGGTTTTCAAATCTGAAAACTGTCTGAAAATCCAACCAAAAACCTTGCCATGTGAACGGACCCTAAGAGTCTGAGGCAGGGATTGTTGTTATGCTAACTGGGAGGGGTCAGAATGTACTTTATATAAGTCTGTAGTTATTGATTACATGGGATGGATGATGGAGTTTTAGGAGATCCAATGTAACTGATAAGGCCTTCTTTGGTGTCTGGTCCAGGAGAAAAATTCAGCTGGTTCCTCACTCCTCTTCAGCCTTTTGAAACTGACTGAAACAGAGATCTAAAAAAAGAAAGAACTATTATTTTCAAGAAGTAAATTTCTTCATATTGTGGTAGTACATGAGATGGAATGCGAGTATAAAACTTACCCCATTGTCAGCTAGTGCCTAGATAATTTAGGACTAGCCCATCATTTCTACAGCTCAGAAAAGTCCCAGGCCACATGGGGTTATGAAATATGGTTCCTGCAGAAACTAAAACCCCTCACCAGCATTGGACGTACTAATACGTGGGGTCCCTTTTTCAGAACCAGCCAAGATAAAACTGACAGCTGCAACCTAATACTATCAGAATGGGAAGAACCATCGATACTGGTCCCTTCCCATTCTAAAAATACCAGTCCACAGCTGGTCCAGAAGTGGACCTTCACATTAGAGGTTCCGCTTCTGATGGTTACCCAGATCTTCCCAGTACGCCTGGTGCGTTGGGTACTGGGCTAATAGTGACATGGGGTTTGGGTAACATGAAAAACCACTCGCTGACACCAAGCCGAAGCGATAGTAATGAAGAGGCATCTGCCAGACACCTCCATTGCTATTACTGGAATTATATGGGGAAAAAAACACATACAAATTGCACAAATTTTTTTTTATTTAAATATACACCCCCCTATTTGACAAAAATAGATTCAAGGTTGATCCCACATAGTACACCGAATCCAAAGTAGTCCAAATGGGAACCTGTAAATGAACAAACATTACACACATACATACATATAGGCTGGATAGCCTAATCAGCATCCAGGAAAGCTAGGTGACACCCATCGCCCACAGGTAAAATCCAGATTTCCATGATAGGAATATTGGGTGCCACCTTTGAGGGATGGAGTGTCACCCAGCTTTTTTGGATGCTGAATAAGCTATTGCCATAGGCAATTGCCAGAGTCTGTCCCCTGCGGCCTGTCTCCTGTCCCCCTGCGGCTGCAAGAGACAGAACACAGGGGGCAAGAGACAAGGAAAAACTCCTGTCCCCTGTGGCCGCTGGAGACAGACCGCAGGGGGCAGGAGACAGGCCACAGGGGGTAGAAGTTGGTCTTTATTTGCAGGACCTTCCTGGCCAATCCCAAAGGGTTGGCAAGTATGATTCACACCCTTCCCCCACACTGAAATACAAACACACACCCTTCCCCTGCACACTCAAATGTACACACACACCTCACTCACACCCCCCCCCCTGCACACTCAAATACACACAACACACTCCTCTCCCAAACACATAGCATCATGCTGGCTCCAAATTTTCCCTCTTTTTATTTTATAATTGTAATTGCATATGTATGCCATTTAATTTTATTTTTGTACTCTAAGCACTGTAACTTTTTTCTATTAAAACTTAAAACTTTAATAAATTTAGTCCTTGTATGCACTAAGAATACATAGCCTGGAACTGCTGGAGAGCAGTGTTTGAATATAGCCTTTTAACCCTGCAAGTGCTGGTAAGTAGTGATGAGAGATCTAATCAAGAAAAGTTGAAATCGAGCAGATTTTCACGTTTATTGTGTTCTCGATTTGATATGATCTTTTTTCTTACAACCTTATCAAAAATCGTAATCACAGGTTCAAGTCGCGCCATTTTTGTAGCTTCCTGAACTTTTCACGGCCAGCCAATCAGCGCAGGGCACAGAGAGGGGTCAAGAACGTCACCAATGGGGGGTGTAGGCATCTCATTGGCTGCTAAAATCACATGACCCTGTTTTATCTATGTCACTGCACTTCCTGCTCGGTGCCATTAGCTTCCACACTGTGAACAGAACGGATCGCTGTCTCTCTGCTTAGCTTTTTTATAAGCTGGCAGACACTATTTACCAGCATGTTATTTGGAAACAGCTGCATTGCCCTGAACTGCCTAGCTGCAAGGGGAGTGGGTGCTTGGTTTGGGGGCGCAGCTTCTGCATCAGACATATTTCTCATATCAAATCACTGTGAGGTAGCACCATATTTTATTTCTGTATTGCCCTGCACTGCCTGCAAGCAGTGTCTGAAGAGGGGGGACCGCTTGGTTGTGGGGTGGACTTTTGCATCATACACAGCTGCGTTTATCTGTCATAAGAAATCACTGTTCTATAGAGTTTATTCTATTTGTACTCCTGGTTGTCAGAAAACACGACATTTATTAGGTCTTCCGTAAAAAATATTTCTTTTCCTACCCCTGCTTGTCAGAAAAGACTGCATGTCTTAGACAATCCATAGAGAAGTATTCTATTTGTACTCCTGGTTGTCAGTTGTGGAAAAAGACCACATTTATTATATATTCCGTACAAAAAATTACTATTTCTATTCTTGGTTCTCAGTTGTCCGAAAAGACCACATTTCTTAGATAATCCGTAGAAAAATATTCTATTTGTACTCCTGGTTGTAAGAAAAGACCACATTCATTAGCTATTGCGTAGAAAACATTTCTATTTGCACCCCTGGTTGCCAGAAAAGACGGCATTTCTTAGATAATCCGTCGAATAAAATTCTATTTGTACTCCTGGTTGTCAGAAAAGACCACATTTATAAGCTTTTCCCATAGAAAACATTTAAATTTCTACCTGGTTGTCAGAAAAGAGCCGCATTTCTTAGATAATCCTTGAAAAATATCTATTGTACTCCTGGTTTGTCCAGATTGTTGGAAAGGACCACATTTATTTCACATATTCCATAGAAAAAATTTCTAATTCTACCCGTGGTTTGTCAGTTGTCCGAAAGACTGCATTCTCTTAGATAAACGCACCGTAAGTAAAAGTATTCTAATTGTACACCTGGTTGTCAGAAAAGACCACATTAAATATCTATTGTGTAAAAAACATTTATATTTCTACCCCTGGTATGTCAGAAAAAACCCGGAGTCTGTCTTTAGATAATCCATGGAATAAAATGCTATTTGTACTCTTGGATGTCAGAAAAAGACCACATCATATTAGACTATTCTGATAGAAAACATTTCTATTCTACCTCTGGTTGTCAGAAAAGACCGCATGTCTTAGATAATCCCGTGGATAAATTACTATTTGAGTACTCCATATTGTTCAGAAAAGACCACATTCATTAGCCTATTACTTCCGTCGGAATATAATTCTAATTGTACCTCCTAGTTGTCCAGCAAAGACCACATTCATTAGCTATTACCGTAACAAAATAATTCATTTGTACTACCTTGTTATCATTTGTCAGAAAAGAACCACATTTATTAGGTATTCGGTAGAAAACATTTATATTTCTACCCGTCGGTTGTCAGAAAAGATTGCAATTGCTTAGATAAATACCTGGAAAATATCTACTTTGACTCCTGTTTGTCCAGTTGTGGAAAGACCACATTTACTCTACTTATTCCATAGCAAAAAACAAAATCATCTATTTCTATCCGTGGTTGATCTGTCCGTCCGAAAAGACTGCATTACTTTGATAATCCGTAGAAAAGTATTCTATTTGTACCTCTGGTTGTCAGAAAAGACCACATTTATTAGCTATGTCGTAGAAACAATTTACTATTTCTTACCCTGAGTTGTCAGAAAATACCACATTTCTTAGATAAACTTGCAAAATATTCTATTTGTACTCCATCCTGTTCTAGTCAGCAAAAAAACACATTTCTTACTATTGGGTAGACTATTTATATTTCTACCCCTGATCTGTCAGAAAAAACCGCAAGTCTTAGATCAATCTGTGGCGAAAATTTTTTTTTATTTGTACTCTGGTTGTTAGTTGTCAGAAAACGACCACATATATAGGTTATTTCGGCTAGAAAACATTTCTATTCTACCCCCTGGTTGTCAGAAAAGACCACATTTTCCTTAGATTAAATCCGTCGGAAAATATTCTAATTAGTACTCCTGGATTGTAAGAAAAGACTGCATGTCTGTAGATAACATCCGTCGGAATAAAATACTATTTAGTACCTCCTGTTGTCAGAAAAGGACCAACATCATTCACTATCGTAAAAATATTTCTCAATTTCTACACCCCTGGTTGTCAGAACAAAGACCTCATATTCTTAGATAATCCGTGGAAAAAAAATTCTATTTTTACTCAGGTTGTCAATTCTTCTGGGGAAAACAGACCAAATTTCAGCGATATTCCGTAGAAAACATTCTATTTCCTACCCCTGGTTGTCTATGCCCCAGATAATCCGTAGAAAAAAGACAATTGCAAGTCCTACTTGGAAAGTTGTAAATTACAGGGACTGAAGGAAGAAACACTGCTGATTTGGTGTATACAGTTCTTACCATAAGACCAGCATATTCACAGTATAATCATAAGAAATAGGGATAAGCGATATGTCAACTATCGTTATCGATTCGATAGTCCGATATCGGCAATTAATCATGATGATATCCGATAGTCCGTTAACCAGATTATTGCCGATGACCATTAAAGTCTATAGGAGAGGAACAAACACTCACTTGATTCTTACACCCAAAACAGGGCTGGATAAGCTGGAATTAACATCCACAACAGTAACACCTGCACATACGTGCTATATCTTAGCCAAGACAATTAGGTTATAAAAGCTCACAGACAAAAATCACAACTATTCATATCCCTGTCCTGTACCACAGATGACCCTTAAACTCATGACCCACAAATAAAAAAAGTGCCAGAAGGCAGTATTATTACTGAACCATCCATATTACTTGTACTAGACATTAACTATCCCTATTCCAGAACGCAAGCATGACCCTTTAAACCTGTCAGACCCACAGATTAAAAAGCTCAGGAAAAAGTAGTCTTTGAACTACCATTTCTAGTTGAACTGGAACAATGACTATACCCGTCCTGGACCAACAGTATGACCATATAAACCCTGCTGATACCCAGATCTTAAAGTGCCCGGAAAAGGAGTCATTGAACCACCATTTAAGTTGCGAACTCGACATTGACTATTCCTGTCCTGACCGCAGCATGATGCCAAACCCGCATGACCCACAGCGAAAAAGGCCCGGAAAAAAGGAGTCTTTGAACCACCATTTAGTTTCGCGAACTGGACATTGACACTGCCTTCCTGCGACCGCAAGCATGACCCCTCAAACCTGCATCGACCACAGATTAAAAAGTGCTGGAAGAAATGGTCTTCTTGAAGCAGTTATTTAGAGAACGGACATTGACTATCCATATCCTGTAACGCAGCCATGACCCAAAAACCCGCACAGGTGCCCTCACTGGACCATCAGCAGAAAATTTCGCAATAAGAAATAAATTATATTAAAAACAACCTCGATTCCAATAACTGCTGCTGCTTAGAGCTACTTGACATTCTGACTGGTGACATACGCTCTTTCACTGTGACATTAGAATGTGAAGCAAATGAAACAGATGTCCCAGTCAGTCAACGAGGCCTGTCTGAAAATCATCCGCATTCTACGTCAAGGTGGGTTTGAAGGAAAAATTTACACTGATCAAGAAAGTGAGGCTGTAAACGGGAGCACGCAGGTCAGCAAGCAGACCCGGACAGTGGAGGCAGTCGACTAGCGGGAGGACGAGGAGAAAGACTGCTGTATTTAAGTTGCATTAACCACTGAGAACAGAATTGGAGATGCTGTTTCTATACTGAGATTCACAGGGCAAACCGTCCCAGCTGATGACCAGGCCTGACGGTCCCGTGCAAACCGAAGAACCGCTGGCTTGCGTGTTGTCGCCAGCACTGAAGGTAGCAACTCTACGTCGTACCCACACCTCCATGTCCGACAACCCCTCTTCTTGTGCTCGCTTACCCACTCCATTTTCGCTCCATGTTCAAGAAAGAATATAAATTTTAAAAAGGCATGAAAGAGTTTTTTTGACAGTCCTCTTATTGAAAGACGGCACAAATCACAAGCTAATTCTTAAATCCCTCTAATTTCCCCAACTAGGAATTAGAAATAGAATTGTTCTATCAGAATACCTGTGAAATGCGGTCTGGTGGGCGAGAACCGTAAGACAAAATCACAGCGTTCTTACCCTTCAGTCCTAAGGATTTTACCACTGCCCAGTAGGACTTGGAATTAGATAAGATTTTCAACAAACTCATTCCAAGTGCGCTATCTGCGGCCAAACTTGGGAAAAAGATTCACCGAGACCAAATAAAACCATTACAAAAGTTACACGGACACATTGCGTTCTTCTTTAGCAATGACAAACGAGAACAGTTACTAAAAATCTTTCGATCAAATTGTCGTACTACGTGGCCTATTTGCTAAAAAAACTGGGGGCCGCACCACGTGCAATACAAGCACTATTTAAAAGTTACACGGATAACAAAAAAGGTGGTTTTTGCACCAATGAAATAACACCAACCTACTAGAAAAATTGCTGTATACCAAATTTAAGGTACAAGGTGGCTATTTGAAAAAAAACTGGCCTGCCACCAAAGTTGCAATACCCGCTATTTCTAAAAGTTATAACGGATATCAAAAGGTGATTTTTGAGCACCAATTTAAATACACCAACATTACTAGAAAATTTCCTGTATCCAAATTAATGTACAAGGTGGTTATTGAAGAAAAAAAACTGGGGACACACCAAAGGACACTAAACATGCTATTTAAAAGTTATACCGGATAGACAAAACGTGGTTTTTGCACCAATAAATACACCAAAGAATGCTGAAGCTACAAAATTTCTGTATCCAAATTTAAGTACAATGTGGCTATATGAAAAAAACTTTTGGGGGGGACGCACAAAATAAAAGTGTCACAATTTCACTCAGGTGAGAGGTGTGCTGGCAGATAAATTTAAAAAAATGCCATTTCATGCGTAGTTCAAAGGCATAGTCTGGGACTGCACAATGATTAGCAAAAGCCCTGCCTTTCCAAAGCCTGTCTGCTTCCTACGCAACCCCTCCCATCCTCCCCCCCCACCCCCCCCCCCCCCGCAGCTGGAACAGCGCTAATGCTTCTTTAAAAGTCTGTGTCTAACTACAATAAGAACTGAAAATCTCTAATCTACCAATCTAATGTTCACAAGCATAAAAGCATAGTCATTGCCTGTATAATACAAGAGAGAACTGTCTACTCTGAGCTGAACTGTCTTGATAGACACGCAGCACAACGTCTTGCTCATAATGTTAGACACAGAACAGGACTGTGCGACAGGAAACACTATCTTATCACAACTAGTTCAAAGTGATTTTTCCAGCCAATGACAACCCATACACCCATCACAGTCCAATGACCGTCAACGACACTCCAGCACACCCAGCACTATGCTCTAAGCTGATTTGCTCACCAAAAGACATGAGCGCCGAAAATGGTGCGATAGAATAGATTTATCAAGACAGATTGTTCACCTAAAATATCGCATGAACGGAAATCTTTCCGACAGCCAAAAATCGTGGCTTTTTGGGAAATCCTGGCTGCAATCTCTCACATGGCAGTGCTTGGATCTTTCTTTCCTTCGTCAACATGACCACGCATCAAAGGCAATCAAAATGAACAGTCACGATACTGGTGACCACCCTTCTTGATCCACGTCACAAAGCAAAAGTCAGCACTTTCCTTATACCCACAAAAATTGACAGTCGAATGCATGAATTTGAGACAGTGCTCAATGATCAACTTGAGACATCTGTTGCATCTGCTTCACATTCTACAACGTCAGCAACATGACAGCAGTAGAGTGTCAAGTAGCCATAGTAGCAGCAGCAGCAGGCATTGTGGCAGAAGCCTAATGGATGACCTCTGGCAATCGTTATTTACCACCTCACCAACGCCTATAAGGCAGGGCACAAATCAGACACACAGAGACCGCCTTAAGACCATGGTCCACGACTACCTGCGGCTCAACACCGATGTTTTTGGACATGGTCCGGACCCAATCGACTTCTGGGTGTCCAAAATGGATGAATGGCCCGAGCTTGCTCGGCACGCCATAGAAGTGTTATCCTGCCCAGAAGCCAGCGTTATCTTGGAAGAGACCTTCAGCACAGCTGGAGGAGTGATAACTGACAAACGTATCCGGCTTTCCACTGAGAATGTGGATCGTTTGACTTTTATCAAAATGAATCAAGCATGGATCTTGATGATTTTTTTGCCCCAGTTGCCGAGGTCACCGATTAGTAGCAGGTCTACTTCACAATGTGAACTACACATTCCTCTTTGAAAAAGAAATGATTTTATTGAAAAAACTTTTTTCAAATACTCATTTCTTATTGCTAATTGTATTCAGAGTGTCCAAAGGTCATTTTGCTGGTTTTGTGATCAGGAAACTGTAAAAGATACCAATAGTAAAAGTTTTGTTGAAAAAAAACATATTACAATTATTAATTTATTCTTGAAAATTTTTATCAGTGTCAATGGTTTTGGGGTCATGCTGCTGTTAAGAGACAGCGATATTCAAGGTCCTATTCCAAAAGATGTTGTTTCAAACAGTCATTTCTTCTTAAAAATTTTAAAGAGTGTCCAAAAGGTCATTTTGCAGCTTTTGTGGTCATGCTGCTGTAGAAAATAGCTATAAACCAGGCTCTATTCCAAAAACTGTTTTTTTAAAAAACTCTTTTATTCTTGCTAATTTTATAGTGTCAAAAAGATAATTTCTGCTGCTTGGGGTCATGCAGCTGGAAAATACAGCGATATTCAAGGTTCTATTCAAATAAATCTTGTTTCAAATACTCATTTCTTCCTGCTTATTTTTTTCTCAATGTCCATAAGGGCATTTCTGCTGGTTTTGGGGTCAGGCTACTGTGAAAGTTGTGCCAGGGGTGCCAATAGGGCAGTACTCCTGTCAGGGGCCCTAATCAAAAACGGGCCCATTGATAGGTTACAAATAGGAACTAGTAATGGGTGCGGGCCCCATTTGATTTAGCTGCATGGGGCCCTGAAACGGTTGATAGATGACTGACGGCAGCCCTGGCTACAACCGCACCCACTCTAACTACAACCCTGTCAGCTAAACCTCCGTGTTCCCCGTTGGGATATTCTTGCTGCCATCACATATATGACACACATGTTCTTTGTCCCTGGTGCAAAAAGGCATAAAGGGCTCCTGCCAGTTACCATGTGCCATATCCAATACCGGCGTCTTCTTACGTGTGAAAGGGACCCGTAGCCGCTGCTACCGCTGCACTTACTATGGCTACACAGTCCTTATCTGTTCAGTTCCTTGCTGCAGTTATGGAGGAGCAGCCAGTATACCAGACCGGTTTCTTCAATAAGACGATTTCACACATAGTCGATAGAAACATTTTTGTTTTTAATCCTAGTTACCAGTAGGAAATTATAGGGATTTAAGAACTCTGGTGATTTGTTGTCTTTGGAGTACAGTTCTTCAACAAGAGACTGTGAACCAATCTTCCAGACCTTTTTAACCTTTATATTTTTGAACATGGCCTGTCATCGCTTGGTCGGTCCGTCTCATTTCTAAAGAGCGGCGCCAATCTGTTTTTCAGTGGTTAACACACCCTGCATCCAGAGGTTTTAACTCCTCTTCCTCTCAGTCACGGCCACAAATATGGTCATCATCCTCATTAGTCCAAACTGAAGCAAAGACGCGCCAAATGTCACCCAATAAACAAACCCCACTGGATAATCCATATTCTGAAGAGCCCTTTGATGATGCAATGCGGTTGGGGTCAGAAGGCATTTCAAAAGGTCAAGAGGCCCAAGAGGATGGTTTTCAAAATGTAAAAGGCTGTGCACATCTAATATATACTTTGAAAACGTAAGCATAGGTGCACACTGAAAGGCAATGACATACATCTAATACATAAATCAGTGACACACTAAAGACTAAGTAAAACCTCAAGTTATATAGGAATATAGGAAATGCTTTACAGCTAAGGAAAATATGAAAAACCTGGGACTCTTAGTTGTACAGTATTTGATCAAAGATTGTATTAAGCTCACCTCCCAAACGCGTCAAGGGGTTCCCAGAGCAGGTGAGTCCCTACACTAAAACATGTTACCTTGCTAGGAGTCCATTCAGACTGCCACTTCCCAGAGTGATAGGAAACTGCAATTGAATTAACCTGCACGGAATTAAATGAGGTGGTTGAGTGCAGCAAGCCAATGAGATTGCCATCTCCCAAATAACTACAAAATGTAAAAGGGCCCGTGCACATCTAATATATACTTTGAAAACGTAAGCTAGGTGCACACTGAAAGGCAATGACATACATCTAATACATAAATCAGTGGCACACTAAAGACTAAGTAAAACCTCAAGTTATATAGGAATATAGGAAATGCTTTACAGCTAAGGAAAATAGAAAAAACCTGGGACTCTTAGTTTACAGTATTTGATCAAAGATTGTATTAAGCTCACCTCCCAACACGTCAAGGGGTTCCCAGAGCAGGTGAGTCCCTACACTAAAACATGTTACCTTGCTAGGAGTCCATTCAGACTGCCACTTCCCCAGGAGTGATAGGAACCTGCAATTGAATTAACCTGCATGGACTTAAATGAGGTGGTTGAGTGCAGCAAGCCAATGAGATTGCCATCTCCCAAATAGACTACAAAATGTAAAAGGCTGTGCACATCTAATATATACTTTGAAAACGTAAGCATAGGTGCACACTGAAAGGCAATGACATACATCTAATACATAAATCAGTGGCACACTAAAGACTAAGTAAAACCTCAAGTTATATAGGAATATAGTGAAATGCTTACAGCTAAGGAAAATATGAAAAACCTGGGACTCTTAGTTTACAGTATTTGATCAAAGATTGTATTAAGCTCACCTCCCAACACGTCAAGGGTTCCAGAGCAGGTGAGTCCCTACACTAAAACATGTGACCTTGCTAGGAGTCCATTCAGACTGCCACTTCCCCAGGAGTGATAGGAACCTGCAAGAGGATGGTTTTGTCTGCTCTGATGCCCAATTGCTGATGCCCTCAGAGGAGGAGAAAGAAGCCGGTTCCTCTCTTTGGGCTGGACTCGCCATTTTCAAGGTGCAAAAATGACAAACACAAGAGGCAAAAGGCATGGAACCCGGTCTATGTTCTCCAGACCCTTGCCTTTGTTAATATACATGCAAATCTAGAAGAAGGGCGACATTGTTTACATTAAGGGTATGGGCACCATACAAAAAGGCATGCCACCTAAATGCTATAATGGCAATACTGCGAGGATCTACAATGTTAAAGAGCATGCTGTTAGTATAATTGTGAACAAGCAGATCAATGGTAAAACCCTTGCCACAAGAATCAACGTTCATGTGAAGCACATTCGCCACCCCAAGAGCAGAGAGAGTTTCCTCCAGCACGTCCAGGAAAACGAGAGGAAGAAAAAGAAAGCCAAGGAAAAGGGCACCTGGATGGAACTGGAGCGTCAACCAGCGTTTCCAAGTGAAACTCACTTCGTCCGCACTCACAGGAAGGAACCTGAACCCCTAGAGCCCATTCACGACGAGTTTATGTGACAATATCCATTGCAAAATATTCCATTGTTGCTTAAGCCTAAGGATGTAATGGTGCTACCTCAGACTTTTTCGAACTTCATATGGAGGGACAAGCGCTCTCGTATAGACATAAATTTCTCAAGCGCTACCCAGGTCTTGACTGTCTTCTAAGGAAGGTTCGAGGTCTTAGCTCACACTTCCGGCATTGGCACACTGCTTCGGCCCGACTGTCAGCATTGCTGAGTCATCTGGACCTCCCCATCAACCGTCTTCATTTCTTCGTGCAACTTTTATTGGGTGTGTGCATAAGGGCATTTTGTCTGGTATTAGGGTTATGCTGCTTTAAAAGACAGCGATTGTCAATGTCCTATTCAGAAAACTCTTGCTTGAAATAATCTTTTCTTCCGGCTATTTTTATTCTGATGGTCAGTAACAGCATTTTTGCTGGTTTTGCGGTCATGTCACTGTAAAAGACACCAATAGTAAAGGTTTTATTGAAAAAAAGTTTATTTCACATACTCATTTCAAATGTCACATGCATCAAGGCAATCAAATTGAACAGCGGTTACTGGGTGGCCACCCTCCTTGATCCACGTTCCAAATCAAAAGTCAGCAATTGCCTTCCACCCACTTAATTTGACAGTAGAATGTAGGAATTTGAGACAGTCCTCATTGACCAACTGGAGACATCTATTGCGTCTTCTTCACGTTGTAATATCACTGTGGAACAACATCAGCAACTTGACATCAGTAGTATGGCAAGTAGCCGTAGCAGTGGTAGCAGCAGCATTGGAAAAACTCTTGTTTGAAATAGTCAATTTCTTAGTGCAAATTTTTATTCTGAGGGTCCATAAGGGCATCTGTGCGGGTTTTGGGATCATGCTGTGGTAAAGGACAGGGATAGTCAATGTCCTGTTCACTAAAATATTGGTTCAAATACTTTTTTCTTCTGTCACATTTTGTTCTGAGGGTCCATAAGGGCATCTTTGTGGGTTTTGGGGTCATGCTGCGGTAAAGGACAGGGATAGTCAATGTCCTCCTATTCACTAAAATATTGGTTCAAATACTTTTTTCTTCCGGAAAATTTTATTCTGAGGGTCCATGCCGCTGTAAAAGAAACCAATAGTAAAGGTCTTATTGAAAAAAAACGTATTTCACACGCATCAAGGCCATCAAAATGAACAGCGGTTACTGGGTGGCCACCCTCCTTGATCCACGTTCCAAATCATGAGTGAGAAATTTCATTCCACCCACACAAATTGACAGTAGAATGCAGGAATTTGAGACAGGGCTCATTGACCAACTGGAGACATCTGTTGCATCTTCTTCACATTCTAATGTCACGGTGGAACAACGTCAGCAACGTGACAGCAGTAGAATGGCAAGTTGCAGCAACAGCATTGGAAAAATAGTTTTTTGAAATAGTCAATTTCTTATTGTGAATTTTTATTCTGAGGGTCCATAAGAGCATTTTTACTGGTTTTGGGGTCAGGCTACTTTAAATTGGATGCCAGGGGTGCCAATAGGGCAGTATTCCTGTTAGGGGCCCTGATCAAAAAGGGGCCCGGTGATATGTTAAAAAAAGGAAGTAGAAGTGGGGGGGGTGCCCCATTTGATTTAGCTGCATGTGGCCATGAAATGGTTAATAGATGACTGACAGCAGCCCTGGCTCTCACCGCACCCACTCTAACTACAGCCCTGCCAGCTGAACTTCCATGTTCCCCGTTGGGATGTTCATGCTGCCATCACATATATGACAAGTTCTTGGTCCCTGGTGCAAAAAGGCATAGGGGTCTCTTGCCAGTTACCATGTGCCATTTCCAATACCGGTGTCTTCTTTTGTGTTAAAGGGGCCCGTAGCAGCTGCTACCGCTGTACTTGCTGTGGCTATGCCATCCTCATCTTTTCGGTTAGCCATTGAACGGAATGTATCATTTTAGCCAGTGAATTTTTTTCTGTGATCTAGTGCCACATGTATGAAAACTGTTAAGGTCTAAAACTCACCTTTTTACCACAGCAATCAATGGGCAAAAAAGGGAGTTTTAGACCTAAACAGTTTTCATACATGTGGCTCTTAGAGCTTAATTGTCTTGACTAAGATGTACCATGTATCCAGTTTACTGCTGTGGATGGTAATTCCATATTCTCCTCACATGTTTGGGTCTAAAAATGAACCTGGTCTTCCTCTTCCATAGACTTTAATGCGGATCGACGATCAATCGCAATCGTAAATCGCGTGATATTTTCCAAAATCAGCAAACGCCTAGATCGCAATATTTTTACTGATCGCTCATCATCACTACTGGTAAGTGGTGTTTGTGTGTCAAAGTCCTTCCGTCCGATTTATTTTTCTTTTGATTATTGAGGAAGTTGGTGGCAGTGGATATTTTGGGGTGCTTGGACTATGTCGGGGTGTGATTTATGCTCAATTTGCCACCTGAGTGAGAGGTTAGTGCAAATAAGACTAAGTGGAAATAAATCAACTTCATTACAGTGACCCCCATGTCATATGCTGGTAAGTGTGTACATGTAGGAGTTTTCAGTATGTTTTTATTAAAAACAATAAAATACTTTAAATTTATGCTGCAGCACCATTTTCTGAGACCGACAACTGTTTAATTTTTCTTTTGGTTAAAGTATAGTTGCATTGAAATCATTTTAGGATAAATGCAAGTTTTAGTCTATGGTGTAGACCAGGGGTCCTCAAACTTTTTAGACCGGGGGCCAGTTCACGGTCCCTCAGACCATCGGAGGGCCGGAATATAGTTTTTAAAAAAAGTTTTACTTTGTGGGTCGATACAATTACAGTGATACCCAATTTATTATTGAATTTAGGTCCCCCAGCAGACGTAGGTGAATTTGGGCCCCCCAAAGCGGTCTGTAGGTAGAATTAGGGCCCCCCGCAGGTCTGTAGGTAGAATTAGGGCCCCCAGCAGGTCTGTAGGTAGATTTAGGGCCCCCAGCAGGTATGTAGGTAGATTTAGGGCCCCCAGCAGGTCTGTAGGTAGATTTAGGGCCCCCAGCGGTTCCTGTAGGTTGGGAATTAGGGCCCCCAGCAGGTCTGTAGGTAGAATTGGGCCCCCAGCAGGTCTGTGGGTTTAGATTTAGGGCCCCCAGCAGGTCTGTAGTGGGAATTGGGGGCCCCTAGCAGGTCTGTAGGTAGATAAAAGGGCCCCCAGAAAGGTCTGTAGGTAGTTTTTAGGGCCCCCAGAGGTCTGTAGGGTAGAATATTAGGGCCCCAGCAGGGTCTGTAGGTATTATTTAGGGCCCCCAGCAGGTCTGTAGGTAGTTTTTAGGCCCCCAGCAGGTCTTTTAGGTAGATTTTAGGGCCCCCAGCAGGTCTGTATGTAGATTTAGGGCCCCCAGCAGGTCTGTAGGTAGATTTAGGCCCCCAGCAGGTTCGGTAGGTAGACTTAGGCCCCCAGCAGGTGTAGGTTTAGAATTAGGCCCCAGCAGGTGTGGGTTTAGAATTAGGCCCCCCAGCAGACGTAGGTAAAATTTTAGGCCCCCCAGCGACGTAAGTAGAATTAGGCCCCCAGCAGGTATAGGTACATTTAGGCCCCCAGCAGAATGGGTTTAGAATTTAGGCCCCCAGCAGGCGTAGAGATAATTAAAAATAAAAATTGACCACATTTCACTTACCTGGCTCCTCGCCGCTGTGCTGCTCCCGGGCTTCTTCTTCGGAGGCGTGACATCCCCGGGCCGTGCCGCCAGCGTGATGAGGCTGACGACCGCCCATGCTGTGGACTCTGGTGAAGCGCCTCCTTCCTGCGCCTCACCAGAGAAACTCTGTAGAGCGGAAAGAGCCCCTGCTCTCCGCAGAAGCATCTATATGTGCGTGCGGGGACACACATACAGTTAAGGTCCCGGCGCCGCTGCCATCAAACCCATCGCTACGGTCCTAAGTCGGTACCTTCGGTATTGACTTAGGACCCTAACGATCGGTGGCGGCGGGGACGACTGTGGGTGGGGGGACACTCTGCAGCGGACGGGACGTGCCTGAGGGCGGACACTTACAATATATGGGAGGTGTCTGTGAGGGCAGAGGGCGGACCATTCTGCGTTTTACATTGCACAGTGTCCACCTTCTGCCACTCACAGGCACCTCCCATATATTGTAAGTGTCCGCCCTCAGGCACCTCCCTTGCGCTGCAGAGTGTCCGCTGCTGGCCCCTGCTGTCGCCTGGCTCGCAGTGGTTTTCATATTACCTGTCACCGCCCACGGCACCTCCCATCATGTGGGAGGTGCTGTGACCGGTGACAAGTGATGTGAGGCAGTGCGACAGCAGGGGCCAGAGTGCACAGTAACTCAGAGGACTGCGGCTCTGCCGCTGCCACCACTGGTGCCGCAGGTGGCAGCGGCGGGCCGGATAAAAATCCTCGGCGGGCCGTAGTTTGAGGACCCCTGCTGTATGGTCTACAGGTAATTCTACCTATGTCTGCTGGGGGCCTAAATGTACCTATACCTGCTGGGGGGCCTAATTCTACCTACGTCTGCTGGGGGGCCTAATTCTACCTACGTCTGCTGGGGGCCCTAATTCTACCTACACCTGCTGGGGGCCTAATTCTACCTACACCTGCTGGGGGCCTAAATCTACCTACAGACCTGCTGGGGGCCCTAAATCTACCTACAGACCTGCTGGGGGCCCTAAATCTACCTAACAGACCTGCTGGGGGCCCTAAATCTACCTACAGACCTGTGGGGGCCCTAAATCTCCCTACAGACCTGCTGGGGGGCCCTAAATCTACCTACAAGACCTGCTGGGGGCCCTAAATCTACCTACAGACCTGCTGGGGGCCCTAATTCTACCTACAGACCTGCTGGGGGCCCTAAATCTACCTACAGACCTGCTGGGGCCCTAAATCTACCTACAGACCTGCTGGGGGCCCTAAATCTACCTACAGACCTGCTGGGGGGCCCTAATTCTACCTACAGACCTGCTGGGGGCCCTAAATCTACCTACAGACCTGCTGGGGGCCCTAAATCTACCTCAACACCTGCTGGGGGCCTAATTCTACCTACAGACCTGTTGGGGGCCCTAAATCTACCGACACCTGCTGGGGGGCCTAATTTTACCTACAGACCTGCTGGGGGCCCTAAATCTACCTACAGACCTGCTGGGGGCCTAATTCTACCTACACCTGCTGGGGGGCCCTAATTCTACCTACAGACCTGCTGGGGGACCTAAATTCACCTACCTCTGCTGGGGGACCTAAATTCACCTACGTCTGCTGGGGGACCTAAATTCAATAATAAATTGGGTATCATTGTAATTGTATCGACCCACAAAGTAAAACTTTTTTTTAAAACTATTTTCCGGCCCTCCGATGGTCTGAGGGACCGTGAACTGGCCCCCGGTCTAAAAAGATTGAGGACCCCTGCCATACAGGACAAATGATGTTATATTTTAATAGATCTGACTTTTACACCCGCTGCAATACCAATTATGTTTAACTTATTTTTTTCTGTGTAAAATGGCAAAAGAGTAGTGTTTTAAACTTTTATTTTTTTTATGTTCTTGAAACATTTTTTTTTACTTGTACTTTAAGGCCCCCTGAGATACTGACGAACTAAGATGTCCAATCGCTTATACACTATTCTACAATACATTACTATTGCAGAATAGTGTTCTAATTTTGCTCTTAAGTTGTACTGGGGACGATCAGGGGACACAAAGGATTATAGCCCCACTTTTTTTAATTATTTAGATTACCACAGAATGCAAACAGTCAGAGTTATATCTGATCCTGACTGTTGGCAGGTCCTGGGTGTAATTAACAGCCATTTACTGGTGCATATGGAGTCGCCTTAGCGAAAGAGCCTGCTCCCTACCCCCTTACCGACAATATGTAATAAGTGGCAAATGTTAGCAAGGATTAAAACCTTTCATTACACTAGACCACCAAAGATATGTATCAACCACTAACACATTCTAGACCACCCGGACTATTTCAGAAATTCAGTCACAAACCCTTAAACCCCCCTAAGTTGAAATGTATGACATTATACATATAGGAAATTTACAGAGTGAGGAAACTCGGGAGGAATTTTGCCATCTCTGTCATGGTCACTTGGAAACTTTCTTTTAAAAAATTCAGTTTTTGCCTGGCGTGTTGGCTCATTAAACAGATGTTCACTAGTTTCAATATGTGATATGTTTTGCTTAATTTTCCCTTCAGGTATTCTGTAGGGGAAAATAAATATCTTACGAGCAGTTTACCCCCAAGGAAACTGTTGGCAAGAAGAACAGGGAATGTATAAAGTTTTTAAGGCTTACATAGTAATATAACCTGTTATGACATAACTTTATCATAGTTTAAGAACAACCAGCTCTTAAGAGCTGAGGACAGGAATCCTGTTTGTGTTACTGAATAAACTAATATAACATCCAGGTCTTAAGAGCTTACAATCTACAGAGTATTCCTGACAATCACACTGAATGTCCAGTGTTGCTTGATTCTAATTTGTACACGTTTCTAAGAGGCTTACAGTCTAAAAAATGTATCTCCTCACTTATAACTAATCTTTTTTGTGTATTTTGAGATATTAGGTTGCTATCATATACACGTGGGCAAAATTGTTGGTACCCTCTCGTTAAAGAAAGAAAACTCACAATGGCCCCTAAAATAACTTGAAACTTACAAAAGTAATGATAAATTTACTGATAATTAACTAATTAAAGGGGTTTTGCCAGGACGTGCCTTCTCTGCTAAGAAGCAAATGTAAACAAGCCACGAAGCTGAAAGAGAGAGAGACACAGCCAGAGCACAGAGCTGCATAAGGGATCGTGTGACATGTTCACTGAAATAATCAAACTACAACTTGTGGATTCTGTATACAAAAGACAACAGCTTTTCTCCACAGCAGCTTGAAAGATTCTTCATGTTCCCTGTCATCAGATAAAGCAGGGATCTAATCACACTACAACTAGTTTATTCTGTATACAAAAGAAAACATATTTCTACCCGGTGCCTTGAAAACTTCTGCAGCTCAGTCTCATCAGATAAGAAGCTTTCTCTGCGCAAGCCCGGCCAGCAGACAGCAGCTCTTGTCCGGTCGTATCTAATAGAAGCTTTGAAGTAACCAAGGGCTGGTAAGGCAGCCTGTAGCTCTCTCAGGAATTCTGGTATGCTTCTTTTTTTTTTTGTAGTGTTCACTGTTTGGATTGAATAACAATTATAGGAACGCAGCAATACCTATTTTCTGCACTGTTTTTTATTGGGGAATTAGGAGTTTTGTGGGGGTTTTTTATTCTTTTCATTTGTATAAAATTTTTATTTATGTGCTTGTTAATTATTTTTTTTTCTCTAGCCTCTTTTACTCTGTATTATAGTGTACGTGATAGACAGCCTATTAGGCTGTGTCTGTGACAGAGCCTAATAGGCTCCTGTATATAGCCGACTCAGAGGCCATTATTTGGCCTCTGGGTGTCAAGGCAACCATGGGCACCCTGGGACTGTTTGGCAGGGAAGCCTCTTCCCTCTGTTTAATCAGATGACACAGATGCTACTGACTGCAGCATCTAAGGCAGGGGTGTCAAACTCATTTTCGCCGGGGGCCACATCGGCCTCACGGCGTACCTTAAAGGGCCGGCCCTAATTTTAGAACTGTGTAAATGTAACTTCCTAAAAGTTAAGAGAGCTATTAAGGAGAAGTTTCATTTGTACAGTATTCCTGTTACAATCAGCCCTTTGATGGTAATCAGGAAGAAGGTGAGGCCCACAGAGGGAGGCAGGCCAGATGGTGGAGGCCCAGAGAGGGAGGCAGGCCAGATGGTGGAGGCCCAGAGAGGGAGTCAGGACAGATGGTGGAGGACCATGGCGGGAGGAGCAGGTCAGGGGGGGATGGTGGAGAACCAGAGGGGGAGGCAGGCCAGATGGTGGAGGCCCAGAGAGGGAGGGCAGGCCAGATGGTGGAGGCCCAGAGAGGGAGGCAAGCCAGATGGTGGAGGCCCACGGCAGGGAGGCAAAGGCCAGAGTGGTGGAGGCCGGCTAAGATGGTGGAGGCCCAGGAGGGAGGCAGGCTAGATGGTGGAGGCCCAGAGAGGGAGGCAGGCCAGATTGTGGAGGCCCAGAGAGGGAGGCAGGCCAGATGGTGGAGGCCCAGAGGGGGGAGGCAGGCCAGATGGTGGAGGACTATAAGAGAGGGAGGCAGGCCAGAGGTGGAGGCCGGCCAGATGGTGGAGGCCCAGGGGGGGAGGAAGGCCAGATGGTGGGGCCCAGAGAGGGAGGCAGGCCAGATGGTGGGAGGCCCAAGAGTGGGAGGCATGCCAGATGGTGGAGGACCATGGCGGGAGGCAGGTCAGATGGTTGAGACCCAGAGGGGGAGGCAGGCCAGATGGTGGAGGCCCAGAGAGGGAGGCAGGCCAGATGGTGGAGGCCCAGAGAGGGAGGCAAGCCAGATGGTGGAGGCCCACGGCGGGAGGCAGGCCAGATGGTGGAGGCCGGCTAGATGGTGGAGGCCCAGAGAGGGAGGCAGGCTACATGGTGGAGGCCCAGAGTGGGAGGCAGGCCAGATAGTGGAGGCCCAGAGAGGGGCAGGCCAGATGGTGGGAGGCCCAGAGGGGGAGGCAGGCGAGAGGGTGGAGGCCCAGAGAGGGCGAGCAGGCCAGAGGTGGAGGACCGGCCAGATGGTGGAGGCCCATGGCGGGAGGCAGGCCAGATGGTGGAGACCCAGAGGGGGAGGCAGGCCAGATGGTGGAGGCCCGGAGAGGGAGGCAGGCCAGATGGTGGAGGCCCAGAGAGGGAGGCAGGCTAGATGGGTGGAGGCCCAGAGAGCGAGGCAGGAATGTTGGTGGAGTCCAAGGGGGGAGGCAGGCCAGATGGTGGAGGCCCAGAGAGGGAGGCAGGCCAGATGGTGGAGGCCCAGAGAGGGAGGCAGGCTAGATTGTGGAGGCCCAGAGAGGGAGGCAGGCCAGATGGTGGAGGCCCAGGGGGAGGCAGCCCCGATGTGGACGCAAAGAGAGGGAGGCAGGCCAGATGGTGGAGGCCCACAGAGCGAGGCAGGCCAGATGGTGGAGGCCGGCTAGATGGTGGAGGCCCAGAGAGGGAGGCAGGCTAGATGGTGGAGGCCCAGAGGGGGAGGCAGGCCAGATGGTGGAGGCCCAGAGTGGGAGGCAGGCCAGATGGTGGAGGCCCAGAGAGGGAGGCAGGCCAGATGGTGGAGGCCCAGAGAGGGAGGCAGGCCAGAGGTGGAGGCCGGCCAGATGGTGGAGGCCCATGGCGGGAGGCAGGCCAGATGGTGGAGGCCCAGAGGGGGAGGCAGGCCAGATGGTGGAGGCCCAGAGAGGGAGGCAGGCCAGATGGTGGAGGCCCAGAGAGGGAGGCAGGCCAGATGGTGGAGGCCCAGAGAGGGAGGCAGGCTAGATGGTGGAGGCCCAGAGAGGGAGGCAGGCCAGATGGTGGAGGCCCAGGGGGGAGGCAGGCCGATGGTGGAGGCCCACAGAGGGAGGCAGGCCAGATGGTGGAGGCCCACAGAGGGAGGCAGGCCAGATGGTGGAGGCCCAGAGGGGGAGGCAGGCCAGATGGTGGAGGCAGGCCAGATGGTGGAGGCCCACAGAGGGAGGCAGGCCAGATGGTGGAGGCCCCCAGAGGGAGGCAGGCCAGATGGTGCAGGCCCAGAGGGGGAGGCAGACCAGATGGTGGAGGCCCAGGGGGGAGGCAAGCCAGATGGTGGAGGCCCAGGGGGGGGGGCAGGCCAGATGGTGGAGGCCCAGAGAGGGAGGCAGGCTAGATGGTGGAGGCCCAGAGAGGGAGGCAGGCCAGATGGTGGAGGCCCAGGGGGGAGGCAGGCCAGATGGTGGAGGCCAACAGAGGGAGGAAGGCCAGATTGTGGAGGCCCACAGAGGGAGGCAGGCCAGATGGTGGAGGCCCAGGGGGGGAGGCAGGCCAGATGGTGGAAGCAGGCCAGATGGTGGAGGCCCACAGAGGGAGGCAGGCCAGATGGTGGAGGCCCACAGAGGGAGGCAGGCCAGATGGTGGAGGCCCAGGGGGGAGGCAGGCCAGATGGTGGAGGCCCAGAGAGGGAGGCAGGCCAGATGGTGGAGGCCCAGAGAGGGAGGCAGGCCAGATGGTGGAGGCCCAGAGAGGGAGGCAGGCCAGATGGTGGAGGCCCAGGGGGGAGGCAGGCCAGATGGTGGAGGCCCACAGAGGGAGGCAGGCCAGATGGTGGAGGCCCACAGAGGGAGGCAGGCCAGATGGTGGAGGCCCAGAGGGGAGATAGGGGGCCAGATGGTGGAGGCTCAGAGGGGAGGGAGGGGGCCAGATGGTGGAGGCCCAGGGGGGGGATAGGGGGCTAGATGGTGGAGGCCCAGGGAGGGGGAGGCAGGCTAACTAGTACGACCTGGGGGGGGGGTTAGAGGACTAGCTGGTAAGGCCCCAGTAGTGAACCCAAACTTACCAGCCTCAGTGAACGGTCCTCCGCAGGAGCAGGTATCTTCTCACCAGACAGGACGCTCCTCTGCTCAGCGTCCTGCCAGGCCTGCAGGGGGCGGGGCCGGAGCACTGAGCAGGCGGAGCCAGGCAGTCTGTGCTCTTCTGCTGTGCACTGAGCTGCCGGCCCCGCCCCCTGAGCTCACTGAGCTGCTGGCCCCGCCCCCTGAGCTCACTGAGCTGCCGGCCCCGCCCCCTGAGCTGTGCTGCTCCTGCCTGTTCCGGTCTCACTGAGAGAAGCAGCCGCTGCGGAGCACAGCTCAGCAACAAGTGCCGGGCCGGATAACACAAGGCATCGGGCCGGATTCGGCCCGCAGGCCTTGTGTTTGACACCTGTGATCTAAGGGGTTTAATGGCTGGGATCATAGCTAACTTCATTCCCAATTGCTGCAGTGGGAGCCCAACTGTACATAACAGATGGCTCCTGCTGTGGATGGTACTGGCACCTTTTAGCCCGCACCAGCCGAGCATTGTAAGGAGTGGGCTTAATTCATCAAACAGTAAGACTGTCTTTGTTGCCAAAGCAGCCAATCAGAGCTCAGTTTTCATTTTTCAGAGCAGTTTAAAAAAGAAGAGCTGAGCTGTGACTGATTTCTATGGGCAACAAAGACAGTCTTAGTATTAGACAGTTTTCATACATGAGATCCCATATGTTTATGTGCTAATTTTCTGTACATCCATATCAATAGGATGAAGACAGAGATAAAACAATGGCTCGGCTCATCTCTTATTTGCTGTTTCCTTGATTGACAGCTTAACTGCCTATTTTCCATACATAGAGGGGAAATATTTAGAAAATAGAAGCTTAAGTGGGTAATTAAGGTTTGTGACATCCCGTTGCTTTTGTGGAGCAGTGTAGAAAGCCGCACTCAATGAAGTCATCAGGTCCTTTCATTCTATCTCGTATACCATACCAAGTTGAGCACAACTGCACTTTTTTTGTATAGATTGCTAACAGCACAAAATTGTAACCAATGTCTAATCTGAGATTTGCACAGCCCAACCCTAACCTGAAGAAAGGCAAGGTTTAGAATAATAGCTGATAAGTGTATTACAGTTCTGTACAACCTCTAATTTGTAGGAAGCAGGCGCTAGGAGGGTTAAACCTGGCGATCGAATTACTACATCTGGATTATGGGTTTGAGATCTGAATTTTAAAGTCTGGGTCTAAATTATTTGTGCAAACATATTTTTAAGTGTCTGCCATGTAATATTACATTTGCAGGGAGAATGCATATAGCTATTGCAGGGAGAAGGCATATAGCTATTGCAGTGAGAATGCATATTATACTGGCTATTCTTGGAGTCCTAGACCTTCAGTGATGAGGTGATCACTACTGTAGTTCTCAGTTTAAAGACTGTTCAAGTCAAAAGACTTGAAAAAAGCCACAAACTGTTTAAAATAGCAAGCAAAATGTACTCCCCTTTTTAATCTGCAGCCAATTCAGATCTGGTAGTCTATCTGCTGTTTGATTACATCTGGTCGGCACGCGACTACTTTAGTCAGTCAGTGGCCTCAATGCTTACATGGCATTCAATTTACATGGCTGCTCATGATATAAAAAGCATGTGAATGGTGATGTTAATGAAACTCCACATTATCGCTGAGGCCTCTGACTGTGTGCAGTAGTCACATACCGATCAGGTATAAACAAAACCAGATCGACCGCAGGAGCTTCGTGCTGGATTGGCATTGGATCAAGAAGGGAAGCACATTTTTTTTGCTTATTTAATAAAGCTATTTTTACATTGTTGGGAGGTTATGTCATCTGTTTGTGACATGCCCTTTAAAATTGGTTCCAGACTAAGTGATGCTTACACCTCTCAAAGTACTACTTTAGGTCAGACTTAAATCATCTGGTAAGGGAATTCACTTTGGTTTTCTAATTAGTATAGCGCACTTGAGAAAGAAGAGTCAAACACACAGAAGTTTTCAGTGTACAGAGAATCTGCTTGCTCTCTCAAGACAAAGCCTCAAGCCAGTTTCCATAGTTCATACAAAAAGAGATAAGGAGTCAGGCACAGAGTAAATTAGTTAGAATTAGAAACCTTCCCCCCATGTAGGGGTCTTTTAATCTATTAGTTAAAGGAGTTTTCTCACTAGGCTGTTTCACTGACTCATAACAGCTTTCCAGTCGCTCTTTCTTCTCAGGTTGTGGGTAGTTCTACAGCAGTGATTAGCATATTTACCTTCTGAGCTGTACTCTGACAGTGCAGGAGTTTGTTATCTCTTCATTAAACACAAGGTACAAGTGCTGTGAGGACTAAATACAATGCCTTTATCTGTAAATTGGAGCTAATCTTGTTAGAGTTAATTAGCTCAGTCTGTCAGTGTCTAATATGCTACCCCCTGTCCCTGCAATAGGGGCTAAGTTACGGGAAGAATTTATGGGCTCGCGGTCAAGGCTCCCTGAGAGTCTTGAATTAATCCCTAGAGCTCTCAGCCCCAATTAGAACTCTACAGGCAGGTCACAACTGGCTGCAGCACACAGCTGCACTCAACTGCCTGGAAGGAATCTATCCAGACACAGTAGCTAAGAAGCAGAGAGCAGGGTTCAGTATCACATAAGTTTTGGGCCTGTACCTGTCTTCCAATGGTCCTCTTCAGCAGTGGGCCCTCTTGCCGATGCTCCAGTCGGGGGGCGGCCAGTTCAGATTGTCGGTGTCCAGCAGATGTGTCCCAATAGCAAACAAAATGTACTCCCCTTTTTAATCTGCAGCCAATTCAGGTCTGGCATTCTATCTGCTGTTTGATTACATCTGGTCGGCACACGACTACTTCAGTCAGTCAGTGGCCTCAATGCTTACATGCCGTTCAATTGACATGGCTGCTCATGATGTAAACAGCATGTGAATGGTGATGTCATGTGAATGGTCCGATGTAGCCTTAAAGACAGCTTTGGATGGCACATGGCAGTCAGCTGGCCCTTTTCTTCATAAAAGTCATAATACGGAGTCATCATGGGTCCGGGCATCTCCATCTCCTTCTTTGCTGCCTTACCATGATGTCATGAGTGTTGTTCCAGCAATCCTTGAAGTGCCGAGTTGAGATTGTGGTCCATATGGTTATTCTAGCAATGTTGTGTTTCATCAGGATTCCACTCATCTGGCTGATGGGCTCACAGAACACGCGCAGCCCAGTGATTATATGGGCTGCGCAATATCGGGTGTCTACTTCAAGATGATCAGTTCTTTTGTTGAGTGGGTAGTTCATTATTCGGCTGAGGTGCAGTCCATTATTCATTACTTAGATGATTTTCTGTGCATTTGTCTGATTCCCTGTTTGGAGTATGTTTCTAAGGTCGTTGGACAGTGCAATGGTTTGGGTTACTGTTGGCTCCTGAAAAAACTGGGGATCCCGTCACGTCCTTAAAATTTCTGGCCATTGCATTAGATTTCGTGAGGATGGAGTGCATATTTCCAGAGGATAAACTTACAGCTTTACGGTAAGAAATTGGGTTGGCCTTATGGAGGAAGAAAATCTCTTTAACGGGAATCTGTCACCAATTTTTATTTTCTTTTACTAAATCAAGACCCTGATCCATATTCTTTTCTACTTAGCCATTTTTATTTTCTGATTGTAGATTTCTAAATTTGGACATCTATATACTATAGTGGGGACAGCATTCTTGCCTGCACTGCTTTAACAGCAGTCATAGAGGTACTTTATAGCAGCTTAATGCACATAGGAGTCTTAAGACTGACCCAGTCCCATAGACTTCTACATGAGAGTTTTGTAGGCATGCTCTGTGACCTGGGAAGAAGTCAGTGTACAGGGAAGGGGAGAGGGGGAAGCTGTAAAATTTCCTTTGGTCACTGGTGGATCCTGTGTTATCTATACACATTAGTGTCTCTTTTCAGTTTGACCCTGCTTGTGCCAATAATGTACAGACTACTGAGTATCTCTCTCTACAGAATAGGAAGTGTCAGACTATTATTAGGCTTAGTGGCCAAAGTGAAAACTGCAGGTCTTAAGAATGATGAAAAAATATTGAAAGTGATATGGAAAATTAAAAACATAACCAAAAATTAATACAAATGTGTTTAACATAAAAACGGACATAAACAATGTGTCATTTTTTGATGACACATTCCCTTTAAGGAAATAACCGTTGTTGCTGGGCAACCTTAATTCTGAGTATAGGATTATGCCTACGGGATGGATATTTGTAGATATATGGCGGGGGCGACTGGTGGAATTAGAGGTTGATGTGGGAACACAAAGCGGATTTGAGGTTTTGAAACCATAAAATGACCACTCCAATTCGTGATTAAAAATTTTGATGTGGAAATCTTTATGGATGTGGCTGGAGCCTGTGGTTTTGGGGCATACTGAAAGGGGCTGTAGTGCAGGATCTTGGCCCAAGAGTTGCGTTTTGGAGGTATTGGTGTGGAACTGATTTACAGGAGTTGTTCTTTATTGTTGTCGCATTGTCAATCTCGGCTGATTGTTTCCGTGACAAAAAAGTGCAGTTCCATTGCGACAACCTTGGGGTAGTGATGGCCATTATTAGCATGTCTGCTTTCTCCCCTTCTGTCATACGTCTTTATTAACGGTTGATTTTGGGCTGACTGCGCATGGTCAGTTGCAGTTCACGTTTCTGGATTTCGGAATTCAATTGTGGATGCCGTTTCTCATTCACAGTGGGATCGGTTCCAGTCATTGGTGCCAGAGGCAGAGCCCGTAGGAGATGTTTGCCCCTTCCACCTGTGGGATCTGGTTTATGAGCAGCAGGACAACTGATTCAGAATTCCTTGTCTGTGGGTATGTGGGCAGTGTACAAAGCTGTCTGGAAAGAGTGGGAGGATTGTTTGTGTCGTTTGGGTGATGTGCGGTCTGATAGCTATAAGGTGGGAGCTTTTTAGGGCACGCAGCAGTTTTAGGTTGGTCGGTTTAAGGGTAAACAGGTTCATTTTGGCCCTTGCATTTGGTTTTCGTTTCAGTGGTTGCAAGGATATTACTAAAGTTTTTGTGGTGAGTAGAGCACTTATTGGTTTTGGACTTGGCAGGATTACGGTTGATACTCGCTAACCTGTCTCATTTCATTTATTGAAACGTTTGGTTTTTTTGGGACTTTAACGATTAGTGAATTGGTCTCACCCAGTAAGAACAGGGCTGTGGGGTTGCTGTGGGGGATGTTGTGGTATTGGGGGACAGGGTGGAGTTCTGGATTAGGAGGTCAAAAACGGATCAAGGGTGTAGAGGAAAAAGGGTTGTCCTTCATCATTGTTCGGTGGCATCAATGTGCCCCGTTAATTGCTATGGGAATTATGTGGCTATAAGGTCAGGTGCTGGAGGTCCTTTTCTATGCCATGACAATGCTTCCTTTCTATCAAAATACCAATTTAGTGTTGTGTTTAAGTGTTGTTTGTCCGCTGTGGGTTTGGACCCGTTGCATTTTGCCCTCCCCCTCCCCCCCTTTATTTTAGATTGGTGCAGCTACGGGCCGTTATTTTGAGTTTGAAGCCTGAAGTGGTTAAGAAAATAAGGAGATCAGAGTCAGACAGATTTTGGCCGTATGTTCGGCCTCATCTTGATTATGCATGTTAACAACTTTTATTGGTGTTTTTTTTTGCAAGTCCGGCTGCTTGGTGTTGCATGATATTGTACTTTTGTACTTAGTTTTTCCTTCTTTTATAAGTCATCCGTGTTTGGTTTGATTTTTGGGCATTCTTTCGTGCACTGGGGCAGGGTGCGGATATCCATCGAGATGGGCAGCAGCTGGGTTTTGCAGGAGACGCGGTGGTTGGCAGGTGGGTCTGGGTTGGAGGTATACTTTGGTAACGGTTCTTCCTGTTTTTCATCAATTTGCTACTCTGGATAGACCATCTGACATCTTGATTCTACATGTGGGTGTTAATTTTATGTTATTTGTTGGTTAATAAACTGGCCAATGGGGCCACTTAAATCTAAGCAGCAAGTATGTATCCATATTGGGTAAAACAAAATAAAAAAGGGGTAATGGGTGATTTTTTTTCCTTGGTTATTGTTGGTGTGCAAACAAGACAAAGATCATCGTCCTTGGGAGTGACTACATGGTACTAGGGTCAAGTGTTAAAGAAGATAAGTGGTCATCAAAAGTGATATCCCAAATGGCACCAGTACCAGTTGTTTCTTAGTAACACCAGGATCCTACTACAAAAGGTGTGGGACCCCCTGCATTAAAGAAATTGAGGAACAAGTAGAAATGGCCCTATAAACAAGACCCCTAATGCTTGCATGTCAAGTGTATATCACAGCCGAGACATTTAGTCACTGAGGTCAGAGATTATAGTACTCAGTAATACCCCCAATGTCTGTTTAGTGCAGTTTTAGAATCATAGCATGCAAATGAAGCCTCTGTGGACAGAATCATTGCAGCTCCAAATCTTTTATTTCTTTTGTGAATTAATCTATTTAAAAAGTAATTTATTATCAACATCTGGTGTGTCTGAAATAGAATTCGCTGGCTCCATATTAGAGGTGCCAGATGTCAGTATAAATTTGGCGTGGATTTGACTGTATAAATGTTTTACTTATTTGGCATCCAAAATAAACAATAGGAAAGATATAATGTTCTCCATTACTTACAATGCTAGTATGCCAAATATATTACATTTCTCTCTGCAAGCCTGATCATTGAAATAGCCCAAATAGCCCTCTCAACATCAAAATTGCAACACTAAGGCTAGGTCTACACAGCAGATGACAAAATACCGTCGGAAATCCAACAACATTTTTTCATTGCTGGGCCATGGCAAGACCACAAGTTTTGGCACAGATTCGCACAAAGGCCATGGTCAGTTTTCAGATTTGTCGTCGGACAATGGAAAATCCGAGCAGAATGCAGCAGAATATACAACATGTTGCATATTCCACCAGATTTTTAACGCGAAGATAAAAAAAATTGTGCTGTATAGACTACAGGACGGGTTTTTATTGCTGTCTATGCAGCACAGTGTACTGTCGAGTTTTCAGCGGTTTAAAAAATACTAAAACCACCGAAAATCCGATGTAAAACCTGTGCTGTGTAGACATAGCCTAAAAAGGACCAGCTGTAAGGTTCCACAAATCTAGAACGTGGCCAATGTCCCTAAGATCTGCAAATGATCACATTTTGAAGCACCTAGTTCCAATCTGGAGAGGCATAGAAGCCACATTGAATGCAAAGGTTTTTAGCCACTTGAAACCTCAAAAATTGGATAAAAGGGTGTGGGATGATTGTGTGATGCCTCCAGTCGACGTGCCAATTTTCACCATTTGTAGCAAACCGAGCGGGAGAGAATCTATAAATTGAGAGACCGTGGTTTATCAGTCCAGCAGATCGCTACATGTCTAGGCCAAAATGTCAGCACTGTTAAACGTTGCGTTTCCTGGTGGTTGGTAGAACAATGATGAACTGGAATGATGGCAAGAGGTGCACGGAGGAGAACCTCTACACAAACAGATGGTCTGATTGGAAGAATAGCGTGTAGTGACCCATTCTGTACTGCAAGTGAAATTGAATATCACATCCAAGCCTTGGGTGACAAACAGTGAAAACAGAAAACATCAGAAGGTGTTTTTATGATACTGGGCTACAAGTCAGACATTCAGCTACAGGTGTTCCATTGACATCATACCACCGCTCTCAAAGGCTGGTGCACAACAAGACAGCACTATGGGCTGGAATGGAGGCTTATATCCTCTTTAGCATTGAGTCCCGCTTTTGTCTTGGATGCAATAATAGAGATTGATTTGGAGACCAAGTGGACAATGCCTTTAAGTGGCTTTCACAATGGAATGTCATACTGGTCCTACTCCCACAATAAAGATGTGTGGTGGCATAATGCACGTATTTCTGTGTGTGGCGCTGATACTTAATACTGAATAAATTGAAATAGTTTGATTATTCTGTTTCAATTTTTTTCATTTGCATATTATTAACATGTCTAACGGTCCTGTGATTTCCATCATTACAAGACTTTTCCTTCTTGGTGTTGCAATTTCAATATGGAGGATTGTATATTTGGAAACGCATTGGAAGGGCTTAAAAGAGCTGTCTAAAATAACTCCTTTCCATATGTGTTATTAGGTCAAATGAATTTCAGAGAGGTCCTCTGTTTTGCTATAAAAAGTCATTTTCTCTCTCTAGTCGTCACGCTCTTACTAGAATGATTGTCATGTAATACTACATTTCTCCTATAGGGAGGGAGATGTGGGGAAAACATATGCAGAAAAATTTATGGTCAGCTTTCTCTAGCAAATCCTTAATGGAAAAAGGGAATACCTCTTATCATACCAGCCACCCTATTGAAACTAAGCCACTGTAATATGGAAGCATATTAATTACAATCATCAAGGCTGGTTTACAGTTGTATGATGTGGCCTCTAAAAGTTTTAAATAGTGTTTTTAAGCGTCAGAGAGCATGGCTCTCATAAAGGCACTTGTCAGATTCTAGAAATATTCAACTAGTGCTGAAGGGCTTTCTGTGCTTTAGATACAACAAGGACATTAGGACAATAGAGAAGGTCTTGAAATAAATACCATTACCAGTTGTAAATGTACTCCTTCCGAGCAAATGTTAATAATTTTTACCAACAATAATCAATGTCCCTTTATAAAACATTGAGTAGGGACAGGTCTGTATATGGTCACAAATCTGACACTGTGGGAATTATACATATGTCTCCTTAGACATGTACAAGTAGAAGTTAGAACATCTTCAACAAAGACCCTCAAAGAATCATAAGGCCACAGGTCAAGGCTGGCAATGAGAAGAATAAAGGGGGAGAAGAAAAACTGATCAAAATGTGAAATAAAAACTTTACCTGTATAATCAATATGAACAGTACAATGGTTCAGCAACATCCAGAGCTAAAATCAATCATTTATGGGGGGTCTTTCCAACTTGTGGCTGCAGCTATACCTCCAGTATGTTCTAACAGCACTACAAGAAGTTCATACTTTAGCCAGTGTAAACATATCTGTTCCTGCATGGCAATAACAGAGTATCGATTCATTCAATTCATACTAAGCATGGTAGTAGTGAGGTTTTCTTTGCTGCTTTATAGCACTTTGGTTTTAGGTTTGAATCTCACAATGAGCAACAACTGCATTGATTTTTTAATGTTCTCCTTGTGTATGAGTGAGTGTCTTCCAGGTATACCTACACTCTTAATCTGATCGATTAAAAGAGTTGTACATGGCTAGGACCGGACTGGGAAAAAACTCCCACAAGCTCACTTACAATAACAACCACTGAATTTTGCATTGGTCACACTCCTTACCACTTTCTAAAAGAAACAATACTATAAACACAAGCAAGAAAGTAAAAGTGGTGCATAGAAACTCCTAATCACAGGGTCAGGGACGATCCTGCTCTTACTTTTACAATCAGGGACAAGCGTTAATATTACCTACAATACCACAATATAGTGACCACATAGAAGTCAGATACTAGTTCAGGTCACCATCACATGACATGGAATACATCACTAATCCAACACTGAAGTAAAATAAACACTGCCATTCAGGGACTCACAATAGAAGTCTTCTGTGACTGGAATTGTTATTTAACTCTTTTCTTTTTCATCTGGTCCAAGCCAATATGATGACTTTGCAGAATTTACCACACAAACATCTTATACATCTGTAGCGAACCAAATGGTAATAATGTGCCCCTATTCATAAAATTATCTCCAAACAAAATAATTGCCCCCAGATGACTAAGGAGCTCCCATTTGTGTAACCAGTTTTAGTCATCTTTTGTGTCTCCCTCAGGGCCGCCGATAGGGCAGTACAGCCAGTACTGCTCTACCGGGCCTGGGCGGTTTGTGAAGCAAGGGGGGCCCGCCGCCGCCGGCAGGCTCCGCCCCCTTGCTTCACAGAGGTTATCTTAATTGTATGCACGTCCATGCGACCTGCATACAATTAAGATGAACGGCTGGGCAGGAAGAGCTATGCGCTCCCTGCCCGTGCCGTACCTAGCTCTGCAGGCAGCGCGGCGGAAGTGACATCATCGCGCCGCCTGCCGAGCTTCCTGTCCTGGGCCCCAAGTCTAAAGCAGCAGGCTTGGGGCCGGGATGAGACGGAGACGCCGGAGGAGCGAGCTGCCAGGTAAGAAATTAGCTACGGGGGGCCCTAAAGATGGGGGGGAACTATTTGCCTACAGGGGGCCCTAATGACTGGGGGGAACTATGCCTACAGGGGGCCCTAATGACTGGGGGGGGGACTATGCCTACAGGGGGCCCTAATGACTGGGGGGACTGTGTCTACAGGGGGCCCTAATGACTGGGGGGGGAACTACAGTATGCCTAGAGGAGGCCTTAATGACTGGGGGGGGCTATGCCTACAGGGGGGCCCTAATGACTGGGGCGAGGAACTATGCCTACAGGGGGACCTAATGACTGGGGGAGGAACTGTGCCTACAGGAGGCCCTAATGACTGGAGGGAGGGAGACTATGCCTACAGGGGGCCCTAATGATTGGGGGGGAACTATGCCTACAGGGGGCCCTAATGACTGGGGTGGGGAACTATGCCTACAGGGGGCCCTAATGACGGGGGTGGGAACTATGCAAACAGGGGGCTCTAATGACTGGGGGGAACTATGCCTACAGGGGGCCCTAATGACTGGGGTGGGGACTATGCCTACAGGGGGCCCTAATGACTGGGGGGGAACTATGCCTACAATTGGCCCTAATGACTTGGGGGGAACTATGCTTACAGGGGGCGCTAATGACTGGGGAGGAACTATTCCTAAGGGGCCCTAATGACGGGGCGGGGGAACTATGCCTACTGGGGGCCTAATGACGGGGAGGAACTTTTCCTACAGGGGTCCCTAATGACTGGGGGGGGGGACTAGCCTACAGGTGGCCCTTATGACTGGGGGGGTGACTATGCCTACAGGGGGCCCTAATGACTTGGGGGGAACTATGCTTACAGGGGGCGCTAATGACTGGGGAGGAACTATTCCTACAGGGGGCCCTAATGACTGGGGCGGGGAACTATGCCTACAGGGGGCCCTAATGACTGGGGGAGGAACTATGCTACAGGGGGCCCTAAAGATTGGGGGGGGGGGGACTATGCCTACAGGGGGCCTTAATGACTGGGGGGGACTATGCCTACAAGGGCCCTAATGACTGGGGGGGACTATGCCTACAAGGGCCCTAATGACTGGGGGGGAAACTATCTTACAGGGGCCCTAATGCTGGGTGGGGAACTGCCTACGGGGGCCCTAATGTGGGATGAACTTGCCTGGGGGTCTTATGACTGGGGGAAACTATGCCTACAGGGGGCCCTAATGACTGGGTGGGGAACTATCAGGGGGCCTAATGCTGGGGTGGAACTATGCCTACAGGGGGCCCTAATGACTGGGGTGGAACTATGCCTACGGTGCCCTATGACTGGGGGAACTATGCCTACAATGGCCCTAATGATGGGGGAACTAGCCTACAGGGGGCGCTAATGACTGGGGGAGGAACTATTCCTACAGGGGGCCCTAATGACTGGGGGGACCTATGCCTAGAGGAGTCCCTAATGACTGGGGTGGGGAACAATGTCTACAGGGCGCCCTAATGACTGGGGGGGGGGGGACTATGCCTACAGGGTGCCCTAATGACTGAGGGGGAACTATGCCTACAGGGGGCCCTAATGACTGGGGGGGGGGGGAACTATGCCTACAGGGGGCCCTAATGACTGGGGGGGACTTATGCCTACAGGGGGCCCTAATGACTGGGGAGGAACTATGGGTACAGGGGGCCCTAATGACTGGGGGGGAACTATGCCTACAGGGGGCCCTAATGACTGGGGGGAACTATGTCTACAGGGGGCCCTAATGACTGGGGGGAACTATGTCTACAGGGGGCCCTAATGACTGGGGGGAACTATTTGCCTACAGGGGACCCTAATTACTGGAGGGAACTATTTGCCTACAGGGGGCCATAATGACTGGGGGGGGGAACTATTTGCCTACAGGGGGTCCCTAGTCTACAGGGGGGACTATTCTGCCTACAGTGGGGCCCTACTCTACAGAGGGGGGCTATTCTGCCTACAGGGGGGCCCTAACCTACAGGGAGGGACTATTCCGCCTACAGGGGGGCCCTAATCTACAGGGGGGACTATTCCACCTAGAGGGGGGCCCTAATCTACATGGGGGGGGACTTTTCTGGCTACAAGGGGGCCCTAATCAACAGGGGGGGGGACTTTTCTGGCTACAATGGGGCCCTAATCTAAAGGGGGGGACTATTCTGCCTACAAGCGGGGCCTTAATCTACAGGGGGGACTATTATGCCTACAAGGGGGCCCTAATCTACAGGGGGACTATTCTGCCCACAAGGGGTACCTAATCTACAGAGTGCCCTATTCTACCTACAGGGGTGGCCTAAGCTACAGGGGGCCCCCATTGAACTTACATGGGAACCCTAAGCTACCGCCTGGGGGCCCAAAGCTGCCAAGCTACCTAGCTACTGCCCGGTGGGTGCCAAGCTACCTAGCTACTGCCCGGGGGCCCCGTTGTACCTACATACCGACTGGAGGAGCCCCATAATTACCAGGGGGTAATTATTACCATTTGGGCCATTATAAATGGGGAGTTTGTACATGGGGGGAGGGGGCACTCAGTTGGGAAAACAATAAAAAAGTGAGGAGTCTCAGGTGTTTGTTTTATAAATTCTACAGGGATGAGTGGTCCATGGAAGTCATCATGGAGGTCTGGACCAAATAGAGAAGAAAAGGGAAAGTGAACGACTCCTCAGGCAAGATGTCACCTGTGAGGCCATTAATGTAAGTAAACTATTTGCAAAGCACATGTGTACCTGGTATCTACCACTATAGGGTCACTGTATGGAGGAAATATTGGTTTTGGTGTGATGACTAACAGTATGGCGGTATTATTCAGTATTGTTATGTTGGTAATATGTGGTGATGATGTGGCGGTATTATTAGGTGCTTGTATATTGTTATTTTGTGATATTAGTCTTGGTATACTGGTTTAGTCAATAACATTATGATGGGACTAGTCAGTATATGGTAGTGATAGGTGGCGGCATTATTTAGAATTTATATATTGTTGCTTGGTAATATTGGTCTGGGTATACTGGCTTTGCCAGTAACATTATAATGGTGACATGTGGAGGTATTTGCTGGACTTTGTATAACCCAGCAAGAACTAAATCCAAAAAGAATGGCACAGTTGCATTTTTTTTCTCGTGACCCCAAGAACCATTTTTTATTTGTCTGGGGTGGCGGTGGTTGTGGGGTGGGGGGTGGGTGGGGCTCTGTCGGGACGTCCGGGGATGGGGAGGAAGGGAGAGGAGCAGGCGGTTGGGTCAGCCGGGGGGTGGCCCTGGTCTCCCTATAGTAGGCAGGTAAGCCCTAATATAAAAGGTAGGTACATCAACAAATTAGGTAGGAAGATGGGCAGGCCTTCCATTAGGTAGGTGGACTTAAATTTGGCAGGTAGGACCCCTAGTTAATATGGGAAAGTTAGCCTCCCCATTGGATTGGCATATGGCCCCCTTTAGGAGGGGATATGAGTGCTGCGAGCATTGCTGCAGAGGTTAAAAGGGTGGAGGGGCCAGCCTGTCAGTACTCAAACTATACACTGTACACTGCATTAAAATGGTCTGCAAACAATTTGCTGAAAATCAAGAAGATTAAGGACATGAATTATTGGAACCATGTCCTGTGGTCTGATGAGACTAGGATAAACTTATTTGGTTCAGATGGTGTCAAGGATGTGTGGCAGCAACCAGATGAGGAGTACAAAGGCAAGTGTGTCTTACCTACAGTCAAGCAGTCAAGCAGGGTGGTGGGATTGTCATGGTTTGGGGCTGCACAAGTGCTGCCAGCTGTGGGAAGTTACAGTTTATTGAATTAACCATGAATGCCAACATGTACTGTGACATACTGAAGCAGAGTATGATCCCCTTACTTCGGAAACTGTGCCGCAAGGCAGTACTCCAAAATGATTACCACCTTCAAGATGACCACTGCCTTGCTAAAGCAAATTAGAGGAAAGGTGCTGGACTGACCAAGCATGTTTCCAGACCTAAACCCTACTGAGCATCTTCAGGGCAACCTCAAACAGAAGGTCTCTAATACATGGGTCCCCAACCGCCGGGCTGCGAACTGGCACCGGGCCGTAGCGCATGCTCTGCCGGTCTGCGGTCATGGCTACACCTGATGCCGACCGCCCGGTGACTTTAGTCTGGGCAGTTGGCACCTGCTGAGTTAGAAGCTGCACACAGCGTGCGGCTGCATCAGCAAGGAGAAAGCAGGGACGGTTCATTACCATCCCTGCTTTCCCTATTGCTGTAGATGTGGCGCTCAGTGAGCTCCGTATTTACAGCAATCATCAGCGGCGCAGGGGGGGATGATGCAGCAGTGTTGTCACACCCCCTGCGCCGCTCGGTCTCGCTGGACGCTGGGTCCTGGAGGGAGCAGCCCTTCTGGAATCAGGAAAAGCGAGTAACTTTCTTCTTTTTTTTTACTAGCCTGGCCAACTACAGGGGAGCATATATCTATTATCACTACTGGGGCCATATATCTATTATCACTACAGGGGAGCATATATCTATTATCACTACTGGGGCCATGTATCTATTATCACTACTGGGGCCATATATCTATTATCACTACAGGGGAGCATATATCTATTTATTATTGCTACAGGGGGCATATATATATATATATATATATATATATATATATATCATTACTACAGGGGGCATATATATAATGACCACAGGGGGCATATATATAATGACTACAGGGGGCATATACACTCACCGGCCACTTTATTAGGTACACCATGCTAGTAACGGGTTGGACCCCCTTTTGCCTTCAGAACTGCCTCAATTCTTCGTGGCATAGATTCAACAAGGTGTTGCAACGATGCTCAATTGGTAGCAAGGGGCCCAAAAAGTGCCAAAGAAAATATTCCCCACACCATGACACCACCACCACCAGCCTGAACCGTTGATACAAGGCAGGATGGATCCATGCTTCTCATGTTGTTGACGCCAAATTCTGACCCTACCATCCGAATGTCGCAGCAGAAACGAGACTCATCAGACCAGGCAACGTTTTTCCAATCTTCTACTGTCCAATTTCGATGAGCTTGGGCAAATTGGAGCTCAGTTTCCTGTTCTTAGCTGAAAGGAGTGGCACCCGGTGTGGTCTTCTGCTGCTGTAGCCCATCTGCCTCAAAGTTCGCCGTACTGTGCGTTTAGAGATGCTCTTCTGCCTACCTTGGTTGTAACGGGTGGCTATTTGAGTCACTGTTGCCTTTCTATCAGCTCGAACCAGTCTGCCCATTCTCCTTTGACCTCTGGCATCAACAAGGCATTTCCGCCCACAGGACTGCCGCTCACTGGATGTTTTTTCTTTTTCGGACCATTCTCTGTAAACCCTAGAGATGGTTGTGCGTGAAAATCCCAGGAGATCAGCAGTTTCTGAAATACTCAGACCAGCCCTTCTGGCACCAACAACCATGCCACGTTCAAAGGCACTCAAATCACCTTTCTTCCCCATACTGATGCTCGGTTTGAACTGCAGGAGATTGTCTTGACCATGTCTACATGCCTAAATGCACTGAGTTGCCGCCATGTGATTGGCTGATTAGAAATCAAGTGTTAACGAGCAGTTGGACAGGTGTACCTAATAAAGTGGCCGGTGAGTGTATATATATATATATATATATATATATATATATATATATATATATATATATATATATATATATATATATATATATATATATATATATATATATATATATATATATTATTACTTCAGAGAGCATATATTTATCCATCATTACTACAGGGGCCATATATCTCTATAATGACAGAGCTGATTACATATGTACATTATATACATGTATAATGCTGACCCACAGAGCGGATCAATATAACTGCAGACTGATGGTCAGCTCTGTGGGTCAGCGTTGCAAAGATGATAGAGAGGAATACTTAAGTCAAAATTGACTATATGTTTTTCACGGTATACTGGGAAGTTCATTAGGCATATATCTAATGACTACAGGGGGCATATATCTAATGATTACAGGAGGGCATATATCTCTATAATGACTACAGGGGGCATATATCTATAATGACTACAGGGGGTATATATATATAATTACTACAGAGGGCATATATTTATCCATCATTACTACAGGGGGCATATATCTCTATAATGACAGAGCTAATTACATATTTATATTATATACATGTATAATACTGACCAACAGAGCGGATCAATATAACTGCAGACTGATGGTCAGCTCTGTGGGTCAGCATTAATAGTATAATACTGACCCACAGAGCTGTCAATCAGTCTGCAGTTATAAAATATTGGTTACCCCATACTATACCCCTAAATGACACAATATACACTTTGTGTTTTTTTTTTCTGTATATGATTCTAAACATCCATAACCCCGCCCCTAATAATCATGCCCCTGATAATACCGCCCCCACTGGGCCGTAGGAAAATTTTTGTGCATCAAACCGGTCCCTGGTGAAAAAAAGGTTGGGGACCGCTGCTCTAATATTCTCAGTTCTGTGATGTCATCATGGAGGAGTACAATTCCGGTACAAACTCTGAAAATGTAGTAATAACTCTATGCCCAAGAGAGTTAAGGCAGTGCTGGAAAATAATGGTGGCCACACAAAATATTAAAACTTTGGGCACAATTTGTCCATTTCCACTTAGGGGTGTGCTCAACATGTGTGTGGAGAGCACATCAAATTTACACTCTTATACAAGCTGTACACTGACTACTTTACATAAGTGTTATATCTTCAGTGATGTCCCATGAAAATACATAACACAATATATACAAAAATGTGTGGGGTGTACTCACTTTTATGAGATACTGTATATAGCCCCCACTCTGCATTAGGTAGTAAGGAATATAGGCCCCCCATTAGGTAGCTAGGCATTTAAGTCCCCCATTAGGTAGCTATATAGGCTTCCCAGCAGGTAGATAGGTAGTACCCCCCAATCCTAATAGTGACCTCTTTCTATTAATTGAAAATAAAAACTAGAAGCTGTTCCCTCACTGAACAGCTCTCCTCTTCTGGCTTGTGTTCAGAGCGGGTGGTGTGACATCAACATGCCGCTCGCTTTGTGATGGCATCTTGTAGGCCGCAAAGCTATAGCAGGCTGCATTAGGCTTGTGACCTAAAAGAGGCAGTGGCTCAAGCAGCATGATGACACCTCTACATCACAGGACCTGTAGTGCTTACTTATGTAGGCTGCAGGGCTGACCTGTGGATCACAGGAGTTGTCTGCGGGGCAGTAGGCTGATGGCTCCTTGTTCCACCATAGTTTTCAACTGTATTCACTTGCCAAGAAGAACTATTCCTCGCTCCGATAGGCACCCACTCCACAAGATCATGGGGTGCCGATCAGTTGCCATGAATGTTGAAACCTAATAAAGCTTCCATAGCCACCATGTAAAGTAGTAGAACTGCCAACTTGATACACCGTTCTGCATTATTAATATAATCGTCTAGATATCAAGTTCCCTAGAGGGACTGCTTGTACAAGGATAGCATAAAAAGTTGGTATTGCCGTGTCCATAAAAGTTAGATCAATTAAAATATAACATCATTTTTACTTTATGCTGAACACTAAAAGAAAAAAAATTCCAAATGTCAAAATTGCCGTTTTTTTGCCATTTCACATCCCCAAAATATTGGAATAAGAAGTGATCAAGCAGTCACATGTATCCCAAAATGGTTCCAACTGCAGCCTGCAAAAAATGAGACCTCTGCTATGTCCATAAGTGGAAAAACCGAAAAGTTATTAGTTGCAGAAAATGGCTCTGCAGCGCAAAGTTAAGAGAGAGAAATGAAAACCATATATACTGTATTTGGGATCACTGGAATTGTACCAACCTGCAGGATACAGATAACACATCATTTATACCTAAGAGTGAACGCTATAAAAACAAAAAACTGCTGTAAACATTGTGCTCATTCCTTTTTTTTTTTTTTTTTACATTCCACCACACATACATTTTTTTCAGTTTCTCAGTACATTCTATGGTACGGTCAATGGCTCCATTAAAAAGTAGATCTTTTCCCACAAAAAACAAGCCTGCAAATATCTATGTAGGTGTAAAAATAAAAAAGTTATAGTTCTTGGAAGATGGGGACAAAAAAAAATCAAGAGTCAAAAAAATTAGGACCATGCGTGGGGAAGAGGTTAAAGGGGACGTGGGATCCTCCAAAATGGGTATTTAACCACTTTTCTAAATATATGTGATTACAAAAAGTGAAGACTGAGAGCTACAGCATTTCTCAATCCCCCTTAGTTACCTGAAAGCTTGCATTAGACACGACCAGAGGACCTGACAGGCCATCACGCTTGTGTGAAACACTTCTTATCTGATGACAGGGAAAATTAATGAGCTTTCAAGGGGCTGGGTAGAAAGAGCAGTGTATGAGGCTGTGTCTTGCTGTTTAGAGAATCCACTGTTGTAAAGTTATTATTTCAGTTAAGTTTTGAGACGCTCCCTTATTCCTCACTCCTTGCTCACCCCCTCTCTCTCACCCCTGCAGCGTTCATGACTCAGCATGATTTGTTTATATTCTACTCCCGTGCTGATAAGGAGGTAAGTAACTCATGTCCTGGCAAAACACCTTTAAGGAAAAAAGATGGAAAAAGAGAGGCAGAAGTCATGTGCAATCATGTACAGTAGCTGTAGGGTGGGCCCCAAGATTCAGCCCACTAGTCTGTACCCAAGCATCTCAGTCCAACACTTAGTAAACCATTATTGGCTTTGTAGGAAGATCCAATCAACATCTTTTTCTGGAATCTTAGCCAACTCTGAGAATTAGATTTTCTTTAATAGTCTCTAATGCTGTATTAATATATAAATGGTAATGTAATTGGATTGTTTTGTAGGAATTGGGCTGAGTGACAGGGGGCCTGTAATGGGGATTATTGCTGTAATTGTTGTATTAGGTTTATATTGGTGCTGTCCTCTATCTGTTTACTTTTTCAATATCTTGCTTTATCCTAGCACTGCCACCTGGGAATGTTAACAATCAAGTAAGAGGTGAACCGTAGGAATGATTTTATGAGACATCAATTGTTACCTCGGGTTAATATGTGTTGACTGAATAGCGCAGGAAGCTCCCGCCGGTATTTTCAGTATCATAAAGCTCAGAGTGCTTTGTAAAAAGTGACTGATCTTATCAGTGAGCTCAGAAGGTAACCTGTCTGAATCCAGATATGAAGTGCATACTTATTACCTTCAAACACATATTCCTCATGGCACAAGCCACATTTAACCCTTCAGATACATCAGAACACTTGAACCGGCAAAGACCATTTCTTAAGCCTTTTATTGTATAAAGTTATGCTCTTTTCTCTTCAGAAGATAAAAATCTTTTGTGGTCATGTGATGATCACACAGGCCCAGGGCTTGAAAGTTATGACAGATCTGTTTAACGGTAACGGATCCTAACAGATACTGTCAGAGCCCACTGACTTATAATTGGTCCATTGGGACTTCCAACATTTTTACTGCACAGAATATCACAGGAGACTATTCTATTTAAGTGTGGATAAAAGCAACAAAGTGTGAACAAAGGCTAACAGTTCAGAGCTCTATGTTGTAACAAGTCATGACCTGTGTGATCATCACTCATGCTCCTGCGTGATCTTTTCCTTATCACACTAAAACCCCAACCAGATCGATTAATGACAGTTATTGGCTGCTTGCTTTACCAGGTCCCACAAGTCCATGGCCTCAGGATAACCTTTGATTCTTCATTGCCTTTTAAACCATCAAGCCACACATCCAAGTTCTTACCACTTCTTACTGCCCTAACCTCTAATGCATTTCTCAAATTCTCCTTCCTTAACCTCAAGTCAAAATAATACTTGTGCATGCGCTCATCATCTCTTGCCTGGACTACTGAAACATCCTCTGTGGCCTCCTATCTTATGCTCTAGCGCTTCTCCAAGTCCCTTCAACCTTGCTGCCTGGTTAATCCACCTCTCCAACTGTTCATCCTCTGTCTTTCCCCTGCCAATCCATTCATTGCCAAGCAAATTCAGTTTTTAAATATTAATATTGACCTCAATGCTGCCCATAACCTGTCCACAATACCACCAACTGTGCTCTCCTCTTGCCTGCTCCTCACGTAACTGTTTTTAAGATTTTTACTATACATTCCCCATACTCTGAAACTTAGTATTCCAAAATATCAGACCCTTCCCTACTTTCAGAGACTTCACAAGCAGCCCAAAACCCGATCTTTTCCTGAAGGACTAGAACCTACAATAAACCAGGTGCCATATCACTACTACCTGCTTCTATCCTCAATTTCTGTCTGCTTCCTCTCCCCTTATAGTTCTTCAGCCCCCACAGGCAGGGTTCTGTGTCTCCCCCGTACCAGTCTGTCACTTAAGTAGTCAATGTTTATTGTGCTTGTTTTTTTCTCTTGTATTATGTATCAATGCCTTTTTCATATGTACAGTTCCTTTAAATTAATGTTGTCTTAAAATTATTAATAATAATACCCTCGTATCAAGGCCATGTGTATTTTTATTATTTTACTTCAACAGTTGAATTTGTGATACAACCACAATATTACTATTTAACCCTGGCCGCGCCCGCATTAATTCTCAAGAAGTGGCACCTATCAAAGGCAATCTTGTGTGCAGTACCACCCATGTCTAAGGGAGACATGTATGATCATGTTTGTCACCCTTTTCTGACATAAATTGCGCCTAAGTGAGCAGTCTACAATATCTGATGCGCCTAATGAATGTGTAAGGCGCATTGTTCATAAGATGACACTTTATAATACGCTGAACATTATGGGGCGTTTTTGGGGGCATGTTGCACCACATTCATATTATTAGACACATATGTGAATGTGGTTCAGCAAAACTAGGCGCATTACTGCTTGAACAGGCAGACCTGTGGTCTGCCTGAGCCTAAGGAGTCGAAGTGGAGCGAGATTTGCCGTTAGGGCAAAAAATGCCCAATATTTCTCAACTTACACCAGTACAATAATAAAAAGTAATTTATGATAATTATCAAACTATATAAAATGTAATTATTTTAATTTAATAAAATAAAATATGTTATCATATAAAATTAATATAATATATAATGTTCCAAAAATCTCCTATAAAATGCATTTAAATTGAATAGAATCTAAAACTAGTTTTACATTAAATAACCATCTAATGATATTGTTCAGATTTTACCATTTTTAATTTTTACTACATTCAATTTGAAATTTATTTTTGGTGCTTTCACCCTTTATTCTACATACAGCAAGCGCCAGCACACCACAGGTATTGTTGGGACCTGTGGTCCACCAAGCAAGATCAGTAGCATAGTTTCTATTCACAAAAATGGTATTTTAATGTCTTTTCTTTTATTTCCAGCCTATCTATAGCCTTTATAAATGAAATAATGAGAATGACCTGAAGGTTAATCCCAGGGCAATCTTGCACTGTTCTTCTTATACTGGTTAGCTAAAGTTTTAAATGTACTGGAATTAAGGATGCTGCACCCCCATTAATACATTCAGCACCATAGTGCACAGCTATATTTATACATGTTAGGCGCATTAGTAATGCGCCTAAGTTCCATAATGCGCCCAACACATAGGCGAGGCACGTCAAACACTTTCATACATTCAGGTGCATTATACACTGAAAACGAGACTCGATAATTCACTTCGAAGCGTCTTCCTTCATACATGTCTCCCTAAATTGGAATATGCTAATCTTTGAAAAACTCTTCAATATAGTGATGCATATCTTTAAGAAATCCATTGTAAGGCTATGTCTACATAGCACAGGTTTTGGGTCAGCTTTTTGGTGGTTTCAGTATTTAGAATCCGCCAAAAATCCGACTGTAACCTGTGTTGTTTAGCCCTCAATAGAAAATCAGTGCTATGTATACACAGCACAGATTATTTACTGAGGGAAACCTAAACTGCTGGCCATATGGTGGAAGATAGAACATGTATATTTTCAGGACCGCTGTCGGATTCCCACAGCCCCAATGTACTGGGTCATCGGGAATCTGAAATCCGACTGCCGTTTTTTGCGCAAAAACTGCACACAAAAAACAGTGGTGCGGAATGGTCCAGCAATGTGAAAATCCCTGATTTTGGATGGCATTTTCACTTTACTGTGTGAACCCAGCCTACGTGTCTCTTCTGCACATCTGCACTTGTATATGTAACAGAACTCTACTTTAGGATGATGTGACTGGCACTACCTGGCAACAACCATTGTACGTGTCTCTTCTGCACATCTATGAGAAGGGGTACTAGTATAGGTTACAAAATTCTACTGTAGGATGATGTGACTGGCACTACCTGGCAACAACATGTACGCCTAAAATAAATCTGCAGTTCTTATCCGCATGGAACAGATGCTCTGATAAGCAAACAAAGATAAACATAAGTGTGATTTGCTGTAATAACTCTTCCAGATCTGTGCATGAATTTTAAACATTCCCTGAGTTATCTCTGTTTCCAGCAGCTGCTTCTTCTATTAAACTCCACACCAACAAATTAGGACTGCGAGAGAAAGGGAGGAAAACTGCTCTTGATTCACTGTCTGCATTTTTAATGGCTATTAAATCCGGCCCCTATCTTATTACAGGTCTAACTGAATTAAGAAGCTTTTCCATACAGACAGTGAATTAATTTCTATGCAGACTATAGTATGTCCTTTGGAAACATTCCAGCTAACACATTCTGGAAAGGTATAATTTTGTCCAAATTTGCTACTAAAGATGTACTTTGGAAGTAACTGACTTACAAAGTATGAGATCAAAAACTGTTAAAATATTTTGCTTAGATCAAATGAACAAAGAAGACCCCGTTCACATTCTGTTTAGGGCCACAGCAATAGGTATTTGCCGAGATAACTTGAAAAAAATTTCCCACCGGATACTGTGGCGCCGTTGTGGTGGAGCCCTTTGTGGGACCTGCAACACATCAACTGTATTTCAATGAAAAATAGAGCAAACCAGGCCAAAAGAGACTATGTTTGCTTTATAGATTCCTATGGCTTCATCGTGGTATACATAAAGAGATATTTTTTTCAAGTTCTCCCATTGAAGACCTAGAGGGACTACACTTTGACACTTTGAAAAAAAAAAGAGCTGCATTAATGAGAATGACCTGAAGGTTGATCCCAGGGCAATCTTGCACTGTTCTTCTTATACTGGTTGGATAAAGTTTTAAATGTACTGGAATTAAGGATGCTTCACCCCCTTAATACGTTCAGCACCATAGTGCACAGCTATCTTTATCAGTCTAAAAGAGTGAATAGATTTGCAATGCGCACTCTCATCAGCTATCCAATTCAGATGTGGGATTCAGGTTCTCTGTTCTAATGATCAGTGGAAATTCTACTAGATTGACCACCAGTGATCATACATTGATCTATAGATGAGAAATGTTAGTGGTGCGACAACTGCCTTAATGCATTTTCAACATTACCTATTCTAATGACAAAGTACATCAGTCCAGGGGCGTAGCTATAGGGGATGCAGAGGTAGCAGCTGCTACCGGGCCCTGCAGCTTGAAGTGGCCCCAAAAGCCCTTCTGTTACAGCATGGTTAATGGCACATGGTAACTAAGGGACCCCATTTCACTATTTGCACTAGGACCCAGAAGCTTCAAGTTACGCCTCTGCATCAGTCGGCATTGTTGTTAGGTCTTTTCTTTACTGGTCCCTCTACCTTGTCTTTGTATATTTCTATTGTCTTAAGTTAAAAAGTAGGATTTCCTTATTCTGGGGGAAAGATTCTGTTTGCCTGTCTTGAGCTGACAATAACCTAATAAATAAATGCTTTACCCAACCGGGCCACTTAATTTGTACACCTTGCCTAGTGGGTTAAACAGGTTTTATGGCACAGGACAGTGTCGGTACATTTAGCACATAGGCTAAAGGAATGAGAATGACCTTTGTGTTTACTCATCTTTATATATGATACATGTAGCCCTATGATACATGCAGAGCATACCATTGTGTGGACCCTTCTTTATGGAAAGGGTCCATGATTAATAGCTGATCACAAGACGTCCTGCTGCTGGGATCCGGACAATCGGTTGTAATCTGTATTGAAATATGGCAATTGGTTTTTAAATACCCTAGAGTGCCACCATAAATGAAGCATTGTCACGGTTCATGCCGCGGTCCCTGCCTTGGACCGTCAGCCTGTCTGTGCCTGCCTTGTTTCTGCTGGGGCTCCCTGTGCTGGCGTCCTGGCAGTCTGTGTTCTGTTGTTACTTGTCCTTTCTGCTGCTCCTGCTTCCTGGGGTCCTGTATGTGCACTGCGCCACCTAGGGTGCGCACGCAGCAGCTTCCTGCCCTTTATAGGTCCTCTGTCCTGTGCACCTTCCTCTTGACCTATGAACCCTGGATATAAGAGGAAGTTCCTGTCTGTGCTCCGGTGTCAGTCCATTGCAGTGTTGCAGTCTGTGTTGTGCAGCATGCTGAAAAGGTTCCAGCTGAGCTCCTGCCAGCATCTCAGTTCTGGATTTATCCCATACATGCCAACTCTCCCGTTTTTGGCGGGGGGGACCCGCTATTTGGGGTCCCCCCCCCTGCCCTCCCGGGGGAGTTGGCATTCCTCCCGCCGCCAGCAGGCGGCGGGGGTCCTGGTGCCCTACTCTGGCGCTGCCGGTCCGTTCCCACAGGCGGGTGAAGCAGGCGCTGAGCCCGCTTCACCCGCCCGGAACCTCACTGTGCAGGGAGGAGGCAGGAGGGATCGCTCCCACCTGCCTCCTCCCCCTGTATGTCCGGCGCCGCTGTGCGCCGTACACACATGTCAGCGTCACAGGGGAAGTGACGCGCGGCTGCACACCCATCCCCAGTGACACTGCTGTGGAGATGTCCAGGAACGGGCCGCTCTGCGGGAGCCTGGTCAGGTAAGTGGATTTTATTATTTTATTTTTATTAGTTTTAGGGGGCACGGTCTGCTACATGGGGGGTCTACCTGGCCTACAATGGGTGGTCTACCTGGCTACAATTGGGGCAATACCTGGCAACAGAGGGGGCACTACCTGGCAACAGAGAGGGCAGTACCTGGCTAAAAATGGGGGGCACTACCTGGTTTAAAAAGGGGGGCATTACCTGACTACAATGGGGGCACTACCTGGCAACAATGGAGGCACTACCTGGCTACTAATGGGGCAACTACCTGGCTACTAAAGGGGGTACTACCTGGCTACAATGGGGGTCCTACCTGGCAACAATGGAGGCACTACCTGGCTAACAATGGGGGCATTGTGGGGCACTACCTGGCTAACGATGTGGGCACTACCTGGCAAACAATGGGGGCATCAACCTGTCACCAGAGGGGGGCACTACCTGGAAAGCAATGGGGGCATCTACCTGGCCAACAATGAGGGGGCACTACCTGGCAAACAATGGGGGCACTACCTGGCAAACAATGGGGGCATCTACCTGGCAAACAATGGGGGCATCTACCTGGCAAACAATGGGGGCATCTACCTGGCAAACAATGGGGGGCATCTACCTGGCTAACAAAGGGGGCATTTACCTGGCTACAAATTTGGCTCTACCTGGCTACAGAGAGGGCCTCTTTTTGGCTACTAGGGGGCATCTACCTGCCTGTATGGGGGACTACCTGGTTATGTGGGGCTACTACCTGGCTATAAGAGCATCTACCTGGCTTTCTTCCAAAGCCATTATGCAGTTAGGTGGAGTAGGTGTGGCTTTTTGAAGGGGCGTGGCATACCATCAAGATGGGCGTGCCCATGCAAATTTTTGCCGCGGCGCGCTACGCGCGCCACCCACAGAAGTCTCCGGCTTTTTCATTTTCAAAAGTTGGCAACTATGATTTAACCCCCGTGATGCTGGTCCAGTTCCTGCTATCAACCAGAGCTCCTGACCACCTTGTCTGTCGTGTTTGCTGTCTCTGCACCTGTTCAGTAACCTGCTGTTTACTGCCGTGTCAACTGTCCAGTACCTGCTATATCCTGATGTTGCACCTGTTCTGTATCCTGCTGGATACCTGCTATGTGTAAGTTTTTTCCTGCTGAAACCTGCTCTGCATTCGTTACCCTGCTGTACCTGTTTACCACTACTTCTGTACCTGGAGGTCCTGTCCTGCACCTCGGCTGTCACCGCAGGTAGCCACGTCAGGGGTAGTGACCTGGGGGTTCCCCATAGCAAAGTCCGTCCTGCTTTGCGGCGGGCTATGGTGAAGACCGGGGTGCCCTTAGACTCCGCTCCCTGGTGTGGACTCCATATACCATCTCGCCTGCGGTGATCACAGTGGATCCACACCCGGAAACCTACGATCGGCGCTTCAGCATACGTTGTTGCCGCCGGATCGTTACAAGCATTACATGGTTTTAACTGAAATTGTACTGTATAAGATACAATTTTGGCAAGGAAAAAATATTATATATAGAGTTCAGAGGTGGAATAATCGACATAGCAGGCAAAGTTGTTATGGTGGCCATCGACGGGCCCGACAGCGGAGCATACCTCCAAATGCTGGGGTTGGCTGGCTGGAGGTTTGCTCTTGTTCCCTAGGTATGCATTGGTAATTTAACTGATTGTGCATCCTCAGAATGCACAAACATTTAAGAACCTTAGCGGAACTGGGAGTCATCAGGTTCCTGCCCAGCTAAACTTTGTAGGTCATATGCTTCATTAGGCTGACGCAGGTGGCATGATAACATCACAGCATCATGCTGCCTGTGCTGGTCTTCACAAGCAGGAGTCTGCTGCTTGTCAGTGGAACAAGGAGAGGTGGTAAAACCCCTTTAACTCCTTAATGACCGCGCACCGTCATTTGACGGCGGCCGGTGCGGGTCGTTCGTCTGCAGCGACGTCTTTTGGCATCGCTGCAGACATCGGAGTTTACGGCGCCGCAATTGCGCTGCGATCGGGGCTGTACCAAACAGCCCCGATCCCAGAGCATGTCCTGTGAGCATCGGGGTACGGAGAAAACCTCCGCAACCCGATGCTTTAACTCTTTGATTGCAGCGGTGCGTTACCGCAGCGCAATCAAAGGGTTTCCCCTGCTCTGTCGGGTGATCGGATCACCCGGTGACCGGACAGAGCCCGGGGAACGGCTGCACAGTCAGCTCTGGGGACCTACAGTGGTCCCAGAGCTGTCTGTGTACTAAGCCAGTGACTAGGACACACTTTGCTGTGTCCTAATCACTGCCTGTGTCAGACTGACACAGATTATAATGTATTAGCATATATGAATATGCTAATACATTACCAAGTGTAAAAAAACAAAACAAATGTAAAACAGTTCTCCCTTCAGGGGAATAAAAAAAAAAAAAGTAAAAAAAAAAAACATAAAAGTGTAAAAAAAAAAAAAGACTAAAAGAATAAAAAAATAAATAAAATAAAAATAAATATTTAATAAAAATAATTGTGCAGAAATTACACACACAAAAAAAACCTACACATATTTGGTATCCACACGACCGTAATAACCTGTAGAATTAATCTAACAAGTTATTAAGTGTGAAATGTGAATGGTGTAAAAAAAAATAAAAAATAAAATTAAAAAAATACTGCAATTATTTATAAGGGAACTTAATCTATTCCCCCATAAAGTACAACTTGTCTCGAATAAAACAAGGCCTCATCCAACTGCGTCATTGAAAAAATAAAAAAGTTACAACTGTTGAAACGCAAGGAGGCAAAAACTAAAAAAAATGTTCTGGTCATTAACTACTTTTCAGGCGTTTGGCTTAAGGGGTTAAGGATGCACAGACAGTTGAATAAGTAGCACAAACCTGTGGATTCAGTGCACGAGTCCTGGATTCTCAGGACATTTATCAAATCACCCGTGGCCCCTATTCTCTTAAGACCTCTGGGCAACTGTCTGGTATGCGAAATGGATAAAACAGCCTTATCCGTGTTGACCATTTTATTAAAATGATGAATCCAACGCTGGTCTGACATAGTCCAATGAGTCTATCAGAGTCCAATGGGAAGCCTGTAGAAAAACAGACACATTACAAAAATCATGACAGCACTAAACTCGATGCCCAACACTCCCTGAAAAGCATAACTGAAGTTGATTTTCTTGGGGCTCAGGGGATGGAGTTCAGGCTGCAAAATATGATCCTAGGGGGTACAGGCCCCAGTTGTTACACAATCTCCAAAGGGTTGATCCTCTGTCCTAACCCACAGGAAATTGTGCCTTAAGCTATGGTCTGTACCTTCTCTCCCACCTCTTCCCTCCCACCATTGTGTTACATAGCCTAGTGCAAAAAAGAAATACAGCCCCCTACCCATAACCCTACAACTGACTCTTTTATCCCATTGGGGAGTTTGTAAAGAGTTGTGGAACAAGTAGGGAGATACTCAAAGAGTGAAGATAGTTGTGTGGAAAATTATGCAGGGAGATGTCGTCATGGTGGGTTAGATTGGATGGAGAAGAAAAGGGAAAGTGAATGACTCATAAAAGCAAATGTCACCTGTTAGTCACTGGATGTAACGGCACTATAAACCACTTGTACATCTGCAGGACGTCTGTGTAGAGCTTTTATCTACTACTATATGGTCACTATATGGCAGTAACATTGGTCTTTGCATATTGATCTTTATTTAGTAATAGTAAAGAGATATTGTGCAGTCACTATGTGATGCTAATTTGTGGTCGTGTTCTGGCGGTATTATCTGGTCCATATGTAGTAGTGTTATTGGTATAGGTGGCCTTGGTTTGGTTTTGTAGCAGTATAATGGTAAAATGTATCCTAGGGAATGTTCTCCTTATTATTTATAAATGAAAGGACTATAATTGAGAGATACTGGTAGATATTCATAGTTGGGGGGAGTATTGGTTAGGGGGATCCCATTCAAAAGTTTGCTGTGGGGCCCAGCCTTCTCTAGTTACACTCCAGCTTAAAGGGCTGTTTATGTCTTAGGCAATTGTGGTATATCCACAGTATATGTCGTAAGAGCCTGGAAAGTGGAGATTACACCCAGATCACCCTCCACTGTCATCACATTCTATACAGACTTCGAAGGAGAGGCCATTGTACTCACTTTTGCAGTCAGAAAGGTGAAGGTCAGGCATTTACAGTATTTGTGTCACAATTTCTGGAATTTGCTCTTTATGCCAATATTTACACATGAAGCACTTAACTGTAATGCCCTGCCCCCTCTTCTTTTTGTTTTAAACATAATATATTGATATTAGTGTTTTTATATCCATAGTACCAGGAAGATTTGAGTAGGAAAGGTCTTGTCTGATTAAATAGGGCACATTGGCGCTTGCAGAGAGTAAAAGGTCAGTCTCCATTTACCACTCCTCTTTCACTTGGCATCAGTGTTCCTTAATTAAAATTTCTATGCAGCCTATTAACTCCTCTGTATATGCAGCTTTTTGCTTCTACTTGACATCCAATTAGCCCGTAATCTCCTGTAACATCATTAATATAATGATCATCTCCAGTATAGCTTAAAGGGAGAATACATAGACGCCGAGACTATTAGGATTACGCAGTTACTAAACCAACTTTTGCAAAAGAACAGTTGTGAATAAGAGACATTAAAGGCCAAATCGTATCTAGGTTTCCGATTAAAACGTCTATGGCCTACATTTGTACTTTAAAGGGATTTTCTCACCATGCAGTTTCACAGGCAGCTTTAGAATCACACCTGCTGTTCAGATTGTGGGCGGGCTTATACCAGTGATTGACACATCAGCTCTGCTGTTCCTAGCTATTCCTCTGCGGCTACGTCCACATGGCAGAAAACATCTAAATCAGAATACAACCAGTATTTTACACTCCGTTTTAGTTTTTTTGGACTGGGTTTTGTCCCTTTTTGCCGCGGTTTTCAAATTTCTGCTGTCCCATTCAACTGAACAGTACTATAATCCGACTTTTTCAAGTGAAATACAGTGGATTATAGAATATGTAATAAGTTTTTTGACCCAGTTTTCAGATTTGAAATCTGAACTCAGAAAATCTGAGTTGTATAGACTACAGCTTGGATTTCCATTGAGGTCTATGGGGATGATTTACAGTTGGATTTTTGTAGATTCTAAAGACCGAATCCACTTAAAAATCCGACAGTAAATCACTGTCGTGTAGACATAGTCTTAGGCTATATTCACAAGGCTTAAGCTAGGACATATCTCCCCCCATATTTCGCTAAATACACTGCGCTAAATACGGGGCAAGATACTTCCCTGACATTATGGTAATCCACAGTTCTCATAGAGAACTATTAATTACGTCTCCTCTCCCTGCTCGCGAAATACGGCGAGTGGGGAGAAAGTGACATGTCAATTATTCACAGTGTATACGCGCCATGAATAATTAATGTCTATGGGGCCGGCGGGCTGCCGGCCCCCCACCCCGCTCCTGCTTCCAAACACACGGCGTAATTGCAGGCAAAATACGTCCCGCAATTATTGCCGTGTGAACATACCCTTACACTGAGATGGCTGCAGGAAATTTATAAAGTGAAGTTCTCAGGCAGCAGGGCTCTAAAGGGTGTGTACTTAGCAAAGTCCATTACTAGAGATAAGACTCTGCAGGAGGTGACTTACCACGGACAGATTGAGTGACTGACAGCAGCTTACAGCAATGAGAGATAAAAGACAACAGGGAGAGATGGTTGTTACCAGAGAAACGTGTGATCTAAAAATCTTCTTTATCTCCTGACCAAAGAAAAATCAAGAAAGCAAAGTGTTTAGAAAAAGTCTACAATTATTGGTCCCTACATGTTAAAAGCTAATCACTGAAGTGAGAGAACCTCTTTAATTCTGGTAATGTACTCTGTCCTGTGCTCAGTTACTGGACTATCACAGATACTCTAATCTCAAAAATGAACAATAATTACAATAGGAGTTAAAAGTTTTTCTGGTTTCATATGGATAGATCTTAAAGGTGTTTACTCATGAATTAGTTTCATACCAAAATTCCTGAAACGCTGTTAATAGCTATTTTAAAGTAATTGGCTATGCTGTGCTATAAGCATTATAGAATACCTTATTCATCATTTATTTTTGCTACCATGTGTTGTCCCTGAGGTCGCTGTTAAACTGCATACAGTAGATAAAGGTTGGAAGTGGACGGAATGAGTCTCCTTCCCCTTCTGTCAGCATACAAGATAGTTTCTTCTTACTTGTCCTGCGAAAGGAGTCTTTCCAGCTATGATGCCATGCTTCCGCAGAGGCTGTGTTGAAATCCATTTCTATTGGCTGCTTTTGGTTAAATTTTTAGGCTTGACCGCACTTAGGGCAGGAAGAAAAAAATTCTCCCCATCCCAAAACAATATGTTGCGCCATGCCTTGACACTTCTTAAAAAGGTACTGGGAAAAAAGGGACAGGCGCAATCTAGTGTTGTATGTTAATAGAAATAGCAGATCATAAGATGATGTGAAACTGCTCACCTGAGCGAGTTGTACTATCATATGGTACAATTCATATATGCGCTTGTAATAAACTTCTCCGGCAACCAGCGTTTCCAACCCACTGGGATCACAGCACCTTCGGATCCACAGGGAAAGTGTACAGCAAATATTAACTCCTAGCCAGGGCTCTTGTGGTGGTCAGGATGAGGAAGTGGAGGAGGATGAAGAGGCAGGGGTGGACACCATTGGTACTGATTACCCTACAGTGTTAAGAGGTTGGCAGAGATCCCGTTAGTGCCCCTCAACCCCGAGGCTTGGGAGATCTCAGCAGCATCTCACACATGAGTGCTTGGATGCTACATTACCTGCAACATGATCCACACATTAAGGCAATAAAAAAGAACAGCGATTACTGGGTGGCCACCCTCCTTGATCTACAAGACAAAAGTGAGCAATTTCCTTCCACCCACAGAAATTGACAGTAGAATGCAGGATTTTGAGACAGTGTTCATTGACCAACTTGAGACATCTTTTGCGTCTTCTTCCCATTCTAATGTCACGGTGGAACAACATTAGCAATGTGGCAGCAGTAGAACGGCATGTAGCAGCAGCAGACAGTGTAGCAGAACCCTACTGGGTGACATTTGGCAATCAATTTTTACCACCTCACCAACGCCTGCAATTCAGGGAAGAATTCAGATACACTGAGACCGCCTTACAACCATTGTTCATGACTACCTGCGGATCCACATCAATGTTTTTGGACTTAGTCTGGACCCATTCAACTTCTGTCCAAACTGGATGAATGGCCAGAGCTTGCTTGACATGCCATAGAAGTTTTATTCTATCCAGCAGCCAGCGTTATCTCAGAACGCACACTTAGCACAGCTGACGGGGTGATAACTGACATCTGTCACTCTTTGAGGCCAATTTTTTTCACTACGTTGTTCCACGTGTCCAGTTTACTATTACAGATGGTAATTCCAGCTTGTCGCCACTTGTAGAGGTTCCCCACTACCATGTTCTCACCGCCACCTAATCTTGTTGAACCAGAACCTCGCCGTTTTCCATTGCCAAATCTTCTTGAACTGGAACCTCACTGTTCCCCATTGCCAAATCTTCTTGAACTGGAACCCTGCTGTTCCCCATTGCCAAATCTTCTTGAACCAGAACTTCGCTGTTCCCCATTGCCAAATCTCGGGGAACCAGAACCACGCTGTTCCCCATTGCCTCATCTTGTTGAACCGGAACCTCGCTGTTCCCCCATTGCCTAATCTTGTTGAACCGGAACCTCGTTGCCACCAATGGTACTGCCGTCTAATGTAGTCCGCTGCACCTCCTATAGCTACACCCCTGCTTGCAAGCTATCCTCATCTATTCATAAAAGGAATGAAGTATTTTCCTGTCACTTTTAGAGGCAAATTTTATTTACTAAGTTGTTCCATATATGCAGTTGACTCTTCTGGATGGTAACCTGTATAGGTTCCCCATTAGCATGTTCTCGCTGGCACCAATGGTACCGCCGCCTAATCTTGTTGAACCGGAACCTCCATGTTCCCCATTGGCATTTTCTCACTGCCACCAATGGTACTGTCGCCTAATCTTGTTGAGCCGGAACCTCCATGTTCCCTATTGGCATGTTCTCACTGCCACCAGTGGTACTGCGGTCTAATCTAGTCCAGCCTGCAGAGGCGTAAGTTCAAGTTCTTGAGCCCAGGTCAAAAAGTTAAATGCCCCCGTCCCCGTCCCCTGTTATCAGGGCTGCCACCAGTCATCTATTAACCGTTTTAGGGCCCCACACTGCCAAATCAAATAAAGCCCCCACCCATTAGTAGTTCCACTTTTTAACATATCAGTGGGCCCCTTTTTGATTAGGGCCCTGACAGTAGTACTGTCCTGCCAGTTACCATGTGCCATTTCCAATACCAGTGTCTTCTTATGTGTCAAAGAGGCTTTTGTGCCCCCTTAGGATACACCCCTTATAATTACGCCCCTGCCAGCTGAACCCCCATGTTCCCCATTGGGATGTTCTTGCTGCCACCACATATATCACATGTACAAAGCTTGTAAGCAGAGGCGTAACTTGAAGTTCTTGGCCCTGGTGCAAAAAGTGAAATGGGGCTCCTGCCATTTACCATGTGCCACAACCTCAAACATCACACTCCAAACTCTAATATGGTGAAGAAGCTCAAAAAGGATATATAACAAAGTATTGAGATGAACTTGTTATTGGCCAAATACTTATTTTTCACCATAATTTGCAAATGCAAATAAATTATTTCCAAATCAACGTGATTTTCGGGATTTGTTTTATCCTTTTGTCTCTCATAGTTGAGGTCTAATTATGATGTCAATTACAGGCCTCTCTCATATTTTTAAGTGGGGGAACTTGCACAATTGGTGGCTGACTAAATCCTTTTTTCCCCACTGTATATGTGGAACACAATAACGCACTGGTATATTTCAGCATTAAGTGGACTTAAAATCTGGCAATATTACACTTTTTGCCGTTGAGTAAGAGTTAGCAACAGAGAGAACTCTATTTCCTGGATATATATCTGTATGACAATAATGTCAAGTCGGTAATTTAAGGAAAAAAACATCAAAAGTCTGTTTCATCATTATATTCTTATTAAGCTCATCAGATATTTTGTTTAACTGCTTTTACTGCAATACATCCTTATCGAACCATCAGATATCTCTCACACAGCTTTCGCTTGAGACAGATGCGGTGTGTCTGTAAGAACCAAGAAAAGTCAAAGGCCTTCCCTCCTACCCCCAGATGATACAGAGCGTTAGGGAATAGTGTCGTATCAGCTAATGGTTCATACGTACATGCAAATTTATAAGTTGTCCTCTTAGCAACCACCAATATAACCAATCCATGTATTGGATTAAAATATTCATGTGATTTAAAAAGTTCTATTGGAAAGTAGTTCTACGGTGATTAAACTTTCAGATTCCATGTCCACCCAAGCGTATGGGTCATACTTCTCGAAGCTCCGTGCTGTCCGCAGCAATAATAATAATATAATATCGGAGGAGGTATTTTAAATTGGATAAGGAGGTGGGAACAAAGAGAATTTCCACACCTGATTTAATCAACTTTGACAGTGGTGCCGTGCACTCAAACGCCCGAGGATAACCGGAGGGGGGCTGACGCCTTACCATCTATTGCACGGTCCTGGAAGCCCTAATAACTTGGGCCAGTATCAACCCCACAGAATCAGGTTAAGGTTCACGATTTTAAAAAAAATTTAGTGACTTATCAGTTTTCGAACATTCTAGTGAAAGTCTTTTGGTTGTTGTCACCTCCTTAGGAGACCCTGAGTAACGTTACAGGGTGTGCCTCCAGTGTGTGCACTGGTACATGCATGCGAATCATATGCGTAAGCTTTTAAATGCAACCAATTAATGCCTCTGCTTATTGCTCTGTAAAGTATACGAGACTGGAAAGTGTTTTCCTTTCGGTATCATATTTGCCAGTGTAATCAGGAGCTGGCTCCTGATGGAAATGATATATCAGGGATAGGCGCCCGGTAACGAGACCGAAGCCTGTCATAAGTTATATACAGATATAGTTATAGAGCCAGCGATCTGCATTCCTGAAGAGAACTGGCCAATTGCCAAAGGCCTGATTAAATATTATATGACAGACGATCTGAAGAGAAATGGTTAAAGAGTAAGCCATAAGCCTGTTATAGACAGAAGATCTGGTTTCTGTGATAAGCCTGTTAATAGACAGAAGATCTGCTTTTGATACCTGTTAAAAAGATGGTATCATCAAGATGATATTTGAGTATTAGCTGCTGACAAGCAGAAGACATTGTGATTAGTTGTTAGGTAAGTTCGGGACTTAATCTCAACATACACCATGTATTAATTTGTTCTTGTTTTATACTTAGGTAAGAAAAACTTTTACTTAGGTAGAAAACGCATTCATGTTAAATTTTATATTCAAGCTACATCACTTATTATCCTTTCACACTGAAATTCTGGCAGAGTGGTATAACCTTGGCTCGATTCAAAGCATACTGTTTAGGGGGGGACAAACTGGTAGCTGGCTGCACCATTTTTCTCCCTCCGGCTGTATGACATACGAAAATTTATAGCGCTCATTCAAAATGTGTGCAGTCAGTTGTTTTGATCGGAGAGAAAATAGAAAAAAAATATATGAGACTTGAGAAGGAAAAAGTTAAAACTCTCTGTGTCATAATCACGGAGATAAGCTAGCATGTGGAGACAACACTGAAAAGGAAAATAACGATGTCTTGGCAAAGCATAATTACATTGAAACAGAATGTATAAAATACGAGAGGATTTTGAGGAATGGCAAATGTAAAAAGAGTGAGCTGCCCCAGTTTCCAAGATGTGGCCGACTTTACAATGTTGGTGGACTGACTCATCAAATTCATGAACGCTGAAAGTTGCGAAGATAGGTGGGGAGGGTTATCGTACAACACTGATCACACCTTGTATTAACCTCAATCCTGCCCCTCCCGTATTCTTCCTCAGCTTCCCTGCCAGAACTCCCTTTATATTCTGTAGCCAATTTTTATGAAGTCCAAACATTCTCTGAATCCGGAATGCAGAAACCAAACACCCGCCCTTTGCATTTCCTGTGTCCATATATTGTAGTCCTAAGCAATCCAAAGAACCCGGAAATTCCCCGGGTTGAAGTGAACAGCGGCCATCTTGATACACCTAACATTCCGACTCCCAGCTCTCCTCCGTGCACTTCTCTTGTACTCACTAATGTAGAACATGATAAGCAACTTGTCGTGTGATAACGTCTTTGCCAGCGCACCTGCAAACATCACAACAACCACCACCACCAGCCACCAGCAAACCACTCTACCCTTTGCTCACGGCTCTAAACAACCCTCTCCTCTATAGCCGCTTTTTTGACTTTCGTGATAACGGAGAGGAAGAGTGGGAGTAGAACAAGTTGTCCATTAGCCACATCGATGCCAGACCCACACTGCAATCCAAATTAAAAGGAAAAAAAAAAAAAACCTTACCCCAAAGGTAAAAAAAAAAGAAAAATATTCCTATTGCTCACAGCACTCACACTGCTGCTCTAGAGAGGACACATACTCAGAACACCCATGACTTTCCTTGGGGATACTGCCCACAAGTCCCCTCATCAAACTCCACGACATACACGCCACCGGTTGGACAAACATACTTGTAACCCTAAGGGTTGAATATCTTGAGACCCTAAAAGTGAATACAAATCACCTGGACGTTTGTACGTTCATTACCTCAATTTGGGACACAAACACCACTCTTACCTTCAATTATTGGGGGACATTTGTATTTCTGGATACTAACGGCAGTTAGTCAATCCTGCAAATGGCAATCTCCGGCATCGTGGTGGGCATACGACAATTGTTCAGTATTACGGTGGTAGAGAGATACAGCAAGCCTGTGATGAACTTCAGTTCACGTCTGGTGGTGTTTGCCTTTTCCTGTGTCCACTTTAACTCGTCACTCAAGCTCACACTACGATTAAACGCGATAACATTATCCATACTATTGAACCGCATGAAATAATAACGTATCCCATAACAATTGTGTGTCAGCTGCTGAAACAAACTATACCATAAAGCACTTGGAAGTGGCCCAAGCGAACAATTACCAATCGCTGTCCATACCGCTCATTTCTTCTGGCATCTTTGCGTTCCCACCAACACTAATGTGTATAGAGCAGGCCATACTCACCGCATTACTTGATCACAACCCAGTTTCCCTCCAGTACGTGAAATACGGATAGTACTACAAACGCTATGTCCCAATGGTCCTGGAAGACTACGAAGGCACTCCCTTACTCAAACCCCTAACTCTCCAGGACACTTATAGCCCTTACTCAGGAGTATAACCTCAGTTCTGTTGCAAACTACACCCATTCCCTCCACCACGAAAACAGAACCAGACTCAATCAAGGACTTACTCCCACCTTCGGCAAGCAACACCTCCATCACCGACTCAGCCCACAGGAAGTCTTTTATTCTCTGCCGTTTCTACCTTTCCTTCCTTCAGCGCCAGCCACAATAATCCCAGGACAACCAATGCTACGTGCCTTTTTACACCGAAAAACAATCCAATATTACTGAAAAAACCCAAATGCCCAGACCCTAAGAAAAACCTATGGCATTTTACCGTGGCATCAGCAAGCTACAGAAGACATATCTGCCTCTTGGAAAGATCTAATACCATGTTGCCAGCATAAAGGCTGGGGATTACTTTTGGCCTATCAATCAAATCAGCCCTACAGGAAGACACTAGTAGAGGACATCAGTGCTCAACGCATCAGGGGAAGAGTTCGCGTCGGCTTCATTCTTGGCCAAGTGAACGCTTTGGCTGAATCCTCATTTAATATCTTCAATTCTACTCAGAGTCCCAACTGAATCCGAGGAGAATTTTTAATCACCGGATGTCTGCCTTAATTCCAGGCCATTGATTTGACAATGAACACTAAAGCTCACAGAAACACTTTTTTCAACGGCCGTTTGTTAAAGGTCTCCTTAAACCCATTCGGGATATTTTGAAACATTCGAGCAAAAATATGCAGTATCCGAAGTCAACTTCTCTCCATTGCTAAGGCACAACCTTATTCATCCCAACAATTGAAGAAAGTATTCCTACAGTGTCCCACTTCAGGAGCTATTCCCACCCCCCAAAGGACCTTATATCCCAGTCTCCTGAGAAGTGTTTACTGTACAATCAACCAGCTCAAATATACCTGAGACCTCAGCCCATCGAACGCATAGGACCTAATGGTTCACGGAATGCCAACGCACACCATCTGGCGGGCAATGCCGATATCACAAGACAAGATAAATACGAGTGCAACCGATCGGAAAGATCATAGAGGCCAGTGGCCGCGCTAAAGCCGTGACACAAAAGTAAACCTTGCTACCCAATGACAGCAAACTCCGCAATACCCTCAAGCATATAATCAACCTATCAACCTCATAACAAGATTTTGAATACAACCGCCAAGATTCAACCAACAAACACAACGCAGACCCTCCTTCCGAACAATAATAATCCATTCATTGGACCTCAATTTACCAATCTTAACCATAATTCCATTACCAACAAGCATATCCTTCAAGATGTGTCTTAACCTCCATCCAACCTCAAGACACTCCTATCGTCCTCAACCATAGGATTCCGGCATAACCTAATGTCTACCAGGTTTTCTCAATGCTTCAGAGAACACCACAGTTAGTCAATCTGAACCATGTTGACCTCACTCTCAAATAATGGCCACCAACTTCCTATCCTTGTAGATACAGGTGCAGCCAGATCGGTTCTGAAAACTCTGACACTCCACCCTGACGTCATACTTTCTCCCTGACTACATTTCATGGCGTTGAAGTGGAAGGACGACCAACCCAGACTCCCTTAACCTACCCTGTGCCAATTGTGACATCATGGACTCCTGTATAAACTACTTATCTCGACCTTACTTACCCTACTAATCTGCTTGAAGTCTAATCTCTACAAACGATGAATGCTACTATCAGAATATAATTCTTCTGGAAATGTATTTGGACCACATACCCAATTTCCACATGAAGCTCTACAAGCTGTTCCGCGCTTCCACAGTGTTTATCCACATCAAGCAATACCTCCTGAACTTTTTGACCAAGTACCTCCTGAAGCTTGTCTAAGGTCCTGAGAGGTCGGCACTCCTTCCAGTCTACCTGTAGATGTCTTCTTATGAAAGATGGTGCCTACCCCGCCTCGCTGTGCCTCATATCCCTTTAGCATGGAACAGAACAATCTCGTGAAGTCGACAAAATAGAACAGAGTTCCTGGATAATGGGGTGCTCATCCACTGCAATTCTCCTGCAAATACACCTCGGTTCCCTGATCACAAAAAAGATAGTCCCTGGTGAAACCTCCAAAAATACCGTTTGGTTCAGGACTCAAGGATACAAAAAAGTCCATTGCGTGTCACGTATTATTGAGAACCCATGGTTCCCCAAAGCCTCATGTTCTTCTTCCATCCAAGTACCATCTTCAGCTGCCTACTTCAATGTCTATGGTTTCTGTCAATGTTCTTCTTCAGTGTCCCACTGCACAAGATCTGTCAATAACCCTCTGCTATTCACTTATCATGCTCCCACCAGAACGGGATTGCTTCAAAGTGGCACAGTAACTCACCCAACCAGTTGACTAAGCCTTGCATGAATGTATAATATTCTCTGTGTGCAACCTGGATTTTCACAACTTGTCAATCAACTCTTTGAGTCGTCTTCGAACATTTGGCAACAATCAACTGCAGTCTCACAGTCAAAAAAAATAACAAGCACCAATGGTGTTCTAAGAAAGTTGTATTCCTCGACATTGCATATCACAAGGACCAAACACCTTACCGATGATCGGGAAAAAGCTGTGATGCTCATTTTTTCACGCGAACAATCTAAAACAACTACAAGGATTTTCTAGGGCCTACGTCACTTACTGTCGTCAAGGATAACCAATGCCTCCAGTCTTATGCAAGTTTATATGATTCTTTTCAAGGACATTAGTTACACCAATGAACTCTCACTTGAGGACAAGAGTGTTTTCAACAGCCTAGAAAAAAACTATCCTAGCAAGCTCCCACTCTGGGAATCTCAGACTACTCACAGCCTTTCAACTTCCTCCTAATTTTGAAGCTATGGCCAAGCATCAGAAGTCCTGACACAAAAACATGAAGAGCTTATGAGACCTCTTGGATACTATTCTTGCAAGTTAGATTCTTGTTGCACGGACCTGTCCGCTACTTGCCTCAGAAGCTATCATTGCTGCACAAGATCTTCTTGAAAAACTGAAAGACCTCATTTAGCCATCCAGTCAAATGATTTTGGCTCCTCATGATCTACAAGGGATCCTGTGAAACAGTCTCAGCAACCTCATCTCAGATAAACAGCGCCATCTCCAGGTATACAATGCCCCCTTACTTATGCCTGAAAATGTACACTTTGAAGAGATGTACTAACTCTCAACCCAGCCACTCTGCTGTCCTACTCTCAAGGGGGTAAGATGAAGATCACTATACCACAGATGAAGACCAGACTGCAGCGGATGAACCTCTTATACTGTCTTGAACAAATGGAGGGCTGAAACCTCCCATCTTCCTACTGTCTCTACATCCAATTTTTGGAGAGCCCAGACTATGTCGGTCTTCACAGATGGATCCGGGTGATAAATTGACGATCAAGGACTATTCCATAACAGGATTTGCTGTGCTACCTTGCAAGAAACTGTGAAGGCTGCTCTTTACCTTCGAGATGCCCAGCCCAGAGAAGGTGAACTCTGGGCTGTAACAGAAGCTTGTAAGCTCGCCAAAGAGAAGGACCATGAACATATACACAGACTCAGCCTATGACTTTGGCCTGAAGTGGGCCCTGCGAGGTTCCAGACAGCTAAGTGAACCCCATCAAGAATCAAAAGCCATTCAGACTCTGATGCATGGCTCTCCAATTGTCAGCTTAAAAAAAAAAAAAAAAAAAAGTGGCCGTCTTTGATACTAAAAGCCCATGACGATAAGACACGTGAGTAGAAGGCACCTACAGAGCAGTACTTGGCTGCAAAGGCCACAGCGTCCTCTTTCCAGAGATTTTGAGAGGAAGCAAGGAGTGGCTGTATATTGGCTCACCAGAGGCAGCAGAAGAAAGAAGAAGAATAGAGAAGAAAAGAATGAGAATTTGAAAGAAAGAAGAAAGAAGGTGATAAGAAGAAAGAAGGAAAGAAGAAGGTGAGAAGAAGAAAAGAAGGCAAGAAGAAGGTGAGAAGAAAGAAGAAGGAAAGAATAGAGAGGAACAAGAAGAAAAGAACCAAGGACAAAGATGCATTGTGAATCCAGGTGTTAACCTGTTGAGACACTCTCAAACAACTCGAACATAGCCCGAAGAAAGGAAAGTGGGGGGGAATTGGGTGGAGCAGAGATACACCCCAAGATGGATTCTAGAGAAAGAACAATTAGACTTTGTTTACCAAGGGCTGTATATCCAGCTGTATACAATTGGCTCATAGATACTACGCGCACAGAGGAACAACCAGAATGAATTCTTCAATCAACAAGATATACCTAGCACCCAGAATCTCCATTTCCACGGCAAGTAGCCATGTTAGAAGTTGTGAAATATGCAATACTTGTAACCCAGGAGGACTGATGCCACTTAGTGATGCCAACACAATGGAATGTGGCTAAAACACTATATCTCACCAGACGATCCGATTTAACACATTGAATTACCCAATGAGTGGAAAGTAACAAGAAGTGGTGATTTTGTGGATATGTTCACAGGATGGCCTGAAGTCTACCAGTTTACCAACATTGACTGCCATAACCACCAGAGAGAAACTAATGACGAGAATTGATATTCAGATTTGGATCCCTGAGGTTATTAAATCTGACCAAGGACCTGCCTTTACTGCAGAAGTAACCAAGACATTTGAAACTAGTAGGGATTGACCTCGACCTGCACACTCCCTATCCAAACCCTAATTCAGCAGGAAAGTGGGAAAGAATGAACTACACTCTGAAGAACAAAATCTGAAGGCTAGCAAATAAACAATCTTCCTTGGCCGAGATCCTACCCATTACACTCTATTCTGTCTGAAATACCCCCAGACAGGCCCACTGGTCTCACTCCCAGGAATAGTATTCTCAGGCCCACCCAGATTAGGGAGGTTTCACACATAAGCAGTTGAGTGTCAGTGAATGATAGCCTTGTAAAATATGTTATAAATCTGTGTAATGAATTGAAACTAATCCCTGCCAAAGTGTTCTCCTCGATATCCAAATCTGATGAAAGCTACATCCTGGTGAACTTTAATGGTGGGTCAAAACACGTCAGAGACTCTCTGGAGCGCCAGTTTTGACCATACAAGTACCCTGATGACCCCCAACCTCAATGAAACTTGAAGGAAGACCCACCTGGGTGCATGCCTTCACACTGCAAGAAAGTGAGACTGCGACCAATGAAGTCAATCATGAACTTTTCCCTTATCCTTCATATGTTGTCTAGTCTGGAATGTGTGTAAAAATGCAAAAGGGCCACCTAGGAGGGTGCCTGATGAATTCAAAGCTAGGATCAGTCAAAGCAGGGTTTTGAATCGCTTACGCCCCAGATACAATCAACAAAAGTATGGACTGGGTAAATTACATCTTTGTAATCAACAGAGTTTTGATAATTACACCGAATTCCATACAAGGTATAGCTGAACAGATTTAAGCGCCACCTCCATCATGACTCTCCAGAATACATTGAGGTTATGAGATTATAAACAATCCATTGGTGACTTCTGCCGGGACTGCTCTGAGTGCACCTGGCGTCGTTGGTCAATGGTCAGTCCTTACCATCATAGGCTCTGCGAGGAGGCCGGCGGTTGCCTTGGTTACGCCCCTTGGAGGCAAGCCTGGCAGTGGTTCAGTGGGTTCAACTCCCACTCCACCGTTCACCCTGTTGTCTAAGGAGAGTCCTTTACCCATTCTTGTTCAGTTTAGGAATGAGCATCAATCACCATTCCGCTCTAGGGGGAGTGTATAGAACAGATTTTATATTTTTAGGGGTGACTGTCAAGTTCGGTAATTTAAGAAAAAAAAAAGAAAAAACATCAAAGTCGTTTCAATCATTATAATTCTTATTAAGCTCATCAGATAGTTTGTTAAACTAGCTTTTACTGCTATGAACAACCTTATCTGATCTATCAGATACTCTACACAGCTTTCCTTAGAACAGATGCGGTGTCTGCTAGAACCAAAAAGTCCAAGGCCATCCTCCCCCCCTCCAGGGCCCCAGATGATATAGAATCATTTGAATGTGCTCCATATCAGCTAATGGTTCATACGTACATGCAAAGTATAAGTTGTCTCTTAGCAACCACCAATTAACCAATCATGTAGTGATAAAATATTCATGTGATTAAAAATTTCTATTGGAATGTAATTTATGGTGATTAAACTTCAGATTTCATGTCCCACCAGCTATGGGTCCATACTTCTCGCGCTCCGGCTGCCGGCAGCAATGAATAATAAATATAATTACGGAGGAGGTATTTAATGGGATAAGGAGTGGAACAAAGAGAATTTCCACACTGATTTAATCATCTTGACAATAACACACAATATATTTGAAAAATATTCACCCCCCCCAAAACCAAAAATGAACTTTTCTCCACTCAGTATCATTTTAGCAACCACCACTATTTAAAATGCATTTCTTAGTATATGAATGTTGAGACGGTTAAAGTGTCTTTAATGGACACGCAAATTTTTCTCGAACGAACCATAAAAAGCTCGGTTCGACTCCAGTTCAAAAAAATCGAGAAGTTCGACTGGAACCTAACTTTTCTCGAACCGTTCGCTCAACACTAATGGCCATCTGAAGTTTTGAATCTTATCTGGTCGAGCATGCCCAGTTAATACTACCGAGAGCGCCCACACAGCTACTCATGCCACACAGAGTGCGCCTTTAGTTAGCGGGGTGGTACTGACCTGTAGTTCTGGTCAGTTTAAACATCATGAGTCCAACATGAAGTCCCCGCCCACTAACAAAATGCTGAATGAAAGAAGTGGAGGAGTGGGAACATAGGAGACAAGGACAAAAGGTGACGTGAGAGTTATTTTTCTCTGCCACATGCAGCATTTTATTTAACCCCTTACTGCCGCAGACAGTTTTGTCCTCCCTGACAAGCTCTATTTCAAATCTGACATGTGTCAATTTATGTGGAAAGAATTTTCTGATACTTTTATCTATCCATGTGATTCAGAGATTGTTTTATCGTGTTACATTGTGCTTTAAGTTAATAATAAATTTTAGTCCATACAATCATTGTTTATTTGTGAAAAATATCAAATTATCTTGGAAATGTAATAATATTTGCAATATTTTCAAACTTCAGAAATGTCTGCATGTAAAAAATAGTTGTTGCACACAAAATAGTTTAGAACTAGCATCTATATGTCTATTTTATGTTTGCATCATCTTTTAAATGTCTTTTAATTTTTTTATGACATTATATGGCTGAGAAATTTAGGGCCACATGTATGAAACGGTTTTGGTCTAAAACTCACTTTTTTCCCCATAGAAACCTATGGGCCAAAAAGTGAGTTTTAGACCAAAACCATTTCATACATGTGGCCCTTAGTAGCAATTTTGTTCACATTTTAAAGATAATTTTTAGGGACCTGTCCAGTTCTGATGTGACTTTGAAGGGACTGTATGTTAGAGACCACCATAAGTGCCACCATATAAAAAAAACTGCACCCCTTGAAGTATTCAAAACAGCATGTAGGAAGTTTGTTTACCCTTCAGCTGTTTGTAAGAAATGAAAGCAAAGTGGAGGTGAAATTTCAAAATTTTACTTTTTTTTTTTTTTTTTTTTTACAGATTTTCAATTTCAATCCATTATTTACTGGAACACAATAGATGTTACCAGACACTGCTGCCAATAGGGCGATACTGAGGGTATTGTCATGTCAGGCCCCTTTGTTTTACAAGTTTGGTAAAGAGAACAGGCCCGAGACCTGTTGTTTTACCATACCTTGAGAAAGCAGCAGGGTAACACTCGGAGGCAGCCCATGATCCTGCTGATTTGCTGTGCAGGGTCCGCAGCCTGAATAAAATAGCAGCATCACCAGCTGCCTGCAAATGTCAGCACTGTGTGTGGGAGGAAAAGAAGGCCCAGAGCATTGTGGGACAAGGGAAATGTGTACATAGCATCTGTGTGTATATACTGTGTGCATGTCTGTATATATAGCATGGGTGTGTGTGTGGTGTTTGTATATGGTATGTGCATGTATGTATGTATGTGTGTGTGTGTATATATATATATATATATAATATATATATATATATATATATATATCCCATATGTGTACATACTGTATATAGTGAAAAATAAGGTAGCCAGCTCACCTCTTTGCTGTTTGTAATAAGTGGCTGTCTTCATTAGTTTCCCGTGCACGATCTGTGCTCCAAGGTGCACAAGGCAATGTGCAAAACAAATCCAATGATCAGCACCGGGATAATGCATAAAAAGAAGACTTTATTCCAAAGATAAACGCTGGTACAAAACATACAAAGGCGTGGAATGGCAGGCAGGCACTTCAAAGAGACAAATGTGAGCAAATCACTGACATGTTTCGGGCGATGTAACGCCCTTAGTTGTATATAGTGTCTGTATATAGTGTGTATATAGAGCATGTGTGTATAGTGTCTATTTGTATATAGCAGGTGTATAGTGTATTTATAGCATATGTGTGTGTATATAGCATTTGTTTGTATATAGTATGTGTGTGTTTATAGCATGTGTGTGTACAGTTTGTGTCTTTGCTCATGGCCAGCTCTAAGGTGCTGGGCAGTGAGCTTAGGAGGGCCTGTGTAGCACCTTCTTTTTCCTAAGCTGGTTTCTGGCCCAGGTGCTGTCGGGTGGGACCAGTGCCCTGTGCCACTGCCCGAGTTCTGCAGATGCAGCGGATGTGCTGCTTCAACTGTATGTGTCCATGGGCTGCGACATGCTTTCCACCTGCTTCTATTTTCCAGGCAGGTATCCTGAAGCAACTTCAATGCCCTGCCCGTGTAGTGAAAGTCTCTGAATGGCTTCTAAATCCAAGAGGAGCAGCCAAAATGTTCATTGTCTGGGGTGGCCATGCTGGAGAATACGGTATTGGTGACCAACATAGGCCCAGCTGTGTTTCCAAAGAGTAGAAATCCAGCAGGTATTACACTAGTGGCAAGATGTCCTGAAGGTCATCCCTGCAATGTTATAAATAAATGATTTTTGAAAAAAATAAAAGACACGGGGTCCTTCCCATTTTCCATAACCAGCCAAGGTAAAACGGACAGCTGCAGCCTGATACTTTCAGAATGGGAAGGTCCATGGATAGTGGTTCCTACCCACTCTAAAAATACCAGCCAGCAGCCGCTTCAGAAGCGGACAATCACATTAGAGGGTCCACTTCTGAATGTTACCTGGCTCTTGCCAGTACCCCTGGTGCGTTGGGTACTGGGGTAAGAGTGACAAGGGTTTAGGGTCACTCTTGGGGTGACAAAAACAACCACTAGTTGATACCAACTAGTGTAGAAGTCATCATGGCAGTCTGGACAGGATACAGGAGAAAAGGGAAAGAGAACAAATCCAGTTATAAAAGAAGTATCTGGTGAGTCTGGTGTAACTGCACTGTAATCACTTATACATCTGCAAACTGGTATCTAACACTTTATGGTCACTATATGGAGGTACAGTCTTCAGAGCCTGTGTACACTGGTAACTACCACTATGTGAGCACTGTATGGAGGTAATATATAGTCTGCAGGGCACTGTATGGTGGTAATATACATCTGCAGAGCCTGTGTACACTGGTATCTACCAATATATGGTCACAGTATGGAGGTAATATTGGACTTTGTATACTGACCTTTATTCGGTAGTAGTATGGGGTATTATTCAGTCATTCAGTCACTATGTGGTGGTAATTTGTGGTTGTGTTCTGGTGATATAATTGGGTCCTTAGTAGCATTTTTGGTAATGTTGGACTCTGTATAGTGGAATTTGTTTAGTAACAGTATGATGGTGATATACATGGTGAGATATTTGCTCCATTATCTAGTAACTGCATGACTATTATTAAGAGGTACTGGTAAATGTTCATGGTCGGGGAAGGTATGGCAGGGGTGGGGCCCAATCAAAAAGTTTGCTATGGGGCCAAGGCTACTCTAGTTACACCCTTGTACATTTGTCTTAGAGAAAAAAGGCTGCTGATGAGGAAGACTATGATGTCAGCGGTATGTGGTATGGTTAAGGCGGCATTTATGGGACAAATCTAATGTGCTTAATAAGCAATAAACACAAATGAACACTAGATGGAGCTGTTGTGACTAAACAGAATTACATCCGGAGGCAAAACAACCTTGCATGGAACATGAGGAATCATTGACCTAAGGATCAGAACATTGGTGGTCCCTCACCATACAGTATATCATGTACAAAGTGCACCATTTGTACTTATGAAAATCGAATTGCAGCCTGAGCTACTATATATTTTCCATGAGCATCAACTGCCTTGTCCATCATATCATTCTCAGATCACAAGTCTCCCACTTTATTATGTGGAAATGTCTTTTCCCTCCGTATAATAATTATGAGTGCTACAATCTGTCTTAGGTAGAAATGTTATTTAATTTCCTCAGGGAACTTTCCACATTAAAATATATTGTCCTGTCTGAGGCATCAGTTAGATGTCTGCTCTGAGACACTCACAAGCTCATGGATAAATGTCACAATCCCTCTTCGATCTCAGCGACTTCAGTATTCATTTCTAACGTCTTCAGTCCTTATCTCTGTCCACAGTTACAAATGTATTCAGACCTTACCTGAGAAAACAGGGGTCTAATATACATAAATGAGGCTCTAAGGAACATCGCTCAAAGGGGTTGTCTGAAGAAGGTACAACCTGCCTATTAGGGCATTTGCACTTCATAGAGGAGGTGCCCTTCTCAGGATGAGCAAGTAAAAGACACGCTTTCTAAGAACAGCTCCTAGTCTTGTAGACCAGGACACATCGTCCATGTATTACATCTGCTTGGCTTCCATATAGAATACATATATGGCTTCCATACAGTGACCAAAGCAGAGGAAATTGATGGCCGACCGTGACTTTCCATAGCAAAATCAGTAGGTTGTCAGGAACCAGACCAGGCAGCAATAAAAAGAAAAAATGACAACCCTAAACTGGAAGGAAGGCAATAAAGAACATGTATCATGACCGGAGCAAATAGCAACCAATCAGATTGCTTCTTTCACTTTCAAATAGGTCACTGAAAAATGCGAGCTGGAGTCTGGTTACTGTGGGCAACTCTTGCACGTTTGGTTGCCATGGGCACTGTTCTTTGCACCAGCTTTCAGACATGTTGCCTCCTGACTATAATAATTCAGAATAGGAATGGCAGGGAGTCATATAGTGAAATTATGACACTGCAGCTGACAAGTGCTGGATCCACAGTGAGAGGAGAGGGGAGTAGGTTTTTTATTTTCAAACAGCAGCAGTTTCCGTATTAAATAAACATTTCCAGGACAACCCGTTTAAGCCATCAGTCCCAAAATCTATGCTTTATTACTGTGCGAGGACTCAAAGCATAACACCTTCTTATGGAAGCGACACTCCTCTTTGTGACCACAGCCTCTGTCCTCCACCCGAAATACCTCATATAATCTGCAGAAACTGACGTTTTTCTGAAAGAGAACAGCAGCTTGCAGTATACTGACTGCACCTTTCAGCAGCAGGGGAAACTAAAGTTTTGACGCTGTGCTAGAGGTGTGTCCGCACTGAGTTTTTGTGTCTGTCAGTGGTATCTGTTGGGAAAAAAGGTGCCCCCATAGATGCTGTGACGGAGCTGCGGTGTGTCCATAGAAATCAATAGACTAAACACAGTCTCTTTTGGACTATGTGTGCTCTATTTCCTAGTATATACTGGATACAAGAGTGTAGTCTTTCACACTTTTGTATTCCACATATATCACCGGAAAATAGAGCACTCATAGTCCATATGCTCTATCGCATTATTAATAGGGGTGTGAACGCCCCTTAGTTACAGAAAGTGGTGTAGAACAGTCCCTTGTAGTACATGCTTCATATACAAAATTACATGAATATATAATTATAATAATATACCCAGACATAACACAAAGTATTAACTGCTCATGCGACACGTATTGTATTTATTGTGTCTTATATACATTTTTGCTCCTAAGGATGCACTAGGTCTTATTTTCTGGGGATGTTCTTATTTTTCCATGAATAAGAATTCACATTCATTGTTGAACCAAAAAAATCATAATTTATTAAAGGGGTTTTGCCACAATCTCATTTCATACCTCCTGTATCCAGCTCTTCAGCTCTGTGTGCTCAGAAGGGGGCGTGTGTGATTTGTTTGAATTGCCTATCATGTGACCCAGAAGGATGACATAAACAGGCCTTTCCTCTCTTTAGTCAAAGAAAGGTCTGTTTTTGCGTAGAACTGTGAGTAGCTACATTGTAGCTCAGAGGTAAAACTTTTGCCTCCACGGCAAATCCCTGCAGGAACCAAACCTGTGGATTTTTTTTCTCTTTATCAATGCACATACCTCATTGAGGTTTCTTTTTTTAATTTATTTGCACTGTTTGACTAATTACTAAGGAGCACAGAGGATGGGAGTAGAGTGACAGCACCTGTTGTTTGAACACTCAGTAGCTTTCTGGGAGGAGTGGTAATGTCTGAGCATGTGCGACCAGGACTTAGAAGCTCTCAGCCCTGGTCATATCCCCTGGAGACGAGCTGTAAACAATGGATCACTAAAGGAGTAGCTAAAACAAAAACAGTGCAGAATTTTTAATAATGATGAATGGTGAAAATGTTTATTATTTAATTTACAAACTTCCCACGTCAATTTTACTTCGTGGCAAAACCCTTTTAATATACTGTAGTCCTGTCATCACAAACATCAGCATAACCAGCAAACTCTGAAGCAACAGGCAATCTCAGTCACACTATGTCCTCAGTGAGCTGTCCCTGCAGTGTATGTAGTGAGAGACAAAGATCCCCCTGTACAAGTAGCTATGGAGTCAGCTCCCCCTGCACAGTTGGTATCTTCCACTGCCTTCTGAAGATCTCCTGACTTACAAAGTGAAAGTAAAAACCTGTGCCCCTGTGATACTGAGCTAAATCCTCTGGATTGTTAATGACATGTATTTGAGAAGTCTTAGGGCGGGGTGTCAAACTGGCGGCCCTCCAGCTGTTGGGAAACTACAACTCACATCATGCCCACTGTTATAGATTATACAAATACATGATGGGAGTTGTAGTTTCCCAACAGCTGGAGGGCCGCCAGTTTGACACCTGTGTCTTAGGGCATGTCCCCACGGCACGGGTTTTCGGACGGTTTTTCAGCCGGTTTGCGGTTTTTCAATCTGCCTGAAAAACTGGCCGAAAATGAGCACAATGGTGCTCCATGGAAAACCTGTGCAGCAGTCCCCACTGCACGGGTTTTCCGGTCGGGCGGTTTTTCCGCCCGCGGTCCGGCTGCAAAACATTGAACATGCACAATCTTCTGTCCGGTTTTCGGACGGAATCTGTGCATGTCAATGTGGAGGGGCAGGGCTTTTCTCCACTCATCGTGGAGAAAAGCCAAACCCCTCCCACCCCGCGGCCGTGGGGACGGCCGCAAAACAGGACAAAGAACGGCCGGTATTTGTCCTGTGCAGTGGGGATGTGCCCTTATAATTCCATCTGCTATCAATGTTTATGTGTATGTGTGGAGGTGATAGGTACTCTTGTAGCAATGACTGCCGCCAGGTCTTATTTTCAGGGGAGGCCTTATATTTCTTAGCTTGAAAAAAAATTGTACTAGGTCTTATTTTTGGGGAAACTTGGTATATATATCAATCACATATTGTATGTATGTATATTTCATATATTGTGAGAGGCAAGTGTCACAATCAGGTAGGCAACATGTGCTTCAACAGACAGAGACACGGGATGTAAAGTCCAAGATACAGGCGGTGCCTGTGTTTATTCAGCAAACAGAAACAAAGCCTTTAGGGTATGTTCACACAGTGTAATTTTGTGTTGTACTTTGCGGCGTAATTGCGCTGCAATACGATAAGCGACATTTTACCCAGAGAAAACAAAAGTGAACGGGGACCGGCACAGAGTGCTTTAAGAGCGCATACTTCTAAAACACCCGGTGAATAAGCCGTATGAATTAACCCTTATATATAGTCTCACAAACACAAATGCTATATACACACACTATAGACACACAGATGCTACAAATACAAACCTGCACATATGATAGACACACAGATGCTATAGTATCAAACAAAAGGGAGCACACCCATCACATTTTTGTGAATATTTTATTATATCTTTTCATGAGACAATACTGAAGATATGACATTTGGATACAATGTAAAGTAGTCCGTGTACAGCTTGTATAACAGTGTAAATTTGGCGTGCCCTCAAAATAACTCAACACACTACCATCAATGTCTAAACCACTGGCAACAAAAGTGAGTACAAACATAAGTGACAATGGACAAATTGTGTCCAAAGTGTTAATATTATGTGTGGCCACCATTATTTTCCAGCACTGCCTTAACTCTCTTGGGCATGGAGTTCACTAGAGCTTCAAAGGTTGCTGCCACTGGAATCCTCTTCCACTCCTCTATGACGACATCATGAAGCTGGTGGATGTTAGAGACCTTGCGCTCCTCCATCTTCTAATTGAGGATGCCACGCAGATGCTCAATAGAGACATACTTAGCCAGGTCAGCACCTTTAGCGGATGCTCACACGACGTATTAGCGGAGCGTACTTCAGCGCATAATTACGCTGAAGCACACCCGGCAAATACAGTAAAATCATTTAATAAGTATAGCACTCATTGTTCAGACGACGAAGATTTTACGGTCATATTTCTTGTTATGTATGCTCGTAAAAATGAGCAGTCACTTCTTTCAGGCACTTAAGGGCCGAGAAATAGAAGTGTATAGGAGACATAAAACTGCCTTGCATTGAAAGTCCGCACTTGCAAGCGCGTAGTTTCACCAGCACTAATGAAGATATATTGTGGCGCGTAACTGTGCGGAACATACCCTCATTTTCTTTAGCAAGGCAGTGGTCATCTTGGAGGTGTGTTTGGGGTCATTATCATATTGGAATAACGCCCTATGGCCCAGTTTCCGAAGGATGGGATCATGCTCAGCTTCAGTATGTCACAGTACATGTCGGCATTCATGGTTCTTTCAATGAACTGTAGCCTCCCACAGCTGGCAGCACCCATGCAGCCCCAGACCATGACACTCCCACCAACATACTTCACTGTAGGCATGAAGACCACAGAACATGGTTCCAGTTATCCATGTCCTTAGTCTGCTTGTCTTCAGCAAACGGTTTACCTGCTTTCTTGTGCATCATCTTTAGAAGAGGCTTCCTTCTGGGAAAACAGCCATGCAGACCAATTTAACGAAGTGCTAGGCATATTATGGTCTGAACACTGACAGGCTGACCCCACCCCCACCCCTTTTGCAACCACTGCAGCAATGCTGGCAGCATTCATAGGTCTATTTTGAAAAGACAATATCTGGATAGAACGCTGAGCACATGCACTCAACTTGTTTGGTCGACCATGGCAACACCTATTCTGAGTGGAACCTGTCTTCTTAAACCACTGTATGGTCTTGGACACCTTACTGCAGCTCAGTTTCAGGGTGATGGCAAACTTCTTATAGTCTAGGCCATCTTTCTTTAGAGCAACAATTCTTTTGTCAGATCCTCAGAGTTCTTTGCCATGTGGTGCCATGTTGAACTTCCAGAGACCAATTTGAGAGCGATAACACTATAATTAACACACCTGATCCCCACTCACACATTCTACTTCTAAAGCGCGGGGGACCGGCCCCATTCACTTCTGTTATCCATGGTGCTCAAATATCGGAAGAAGCGACATGTCACTACTTTTTCCCGGCGTACAATATGCACGTATTATAGGCCAGGTAAAACAGGCGTAATTCATAGTTCTCTATGACTATTATGAATTACCATAATTGCGGGTGCATTTCAGCATATTGCAGCACAATTACGTGCCAAAAGACACCCCGCAATTACGCAGGGTGAATACATCCTAACACTAAAGAGTCACATGAAATCATGGAGGGAAAATGACAAATTGGGTACAATTTTCTTTTTTTTTTTTTTTTTTAAGTATTTTTATTAACTTTTTCAAAAAAGAATTAAGTACAAACAGTACCCCCAACGTGGGGGAAAAACTGGGATGGGGGAGGGGAGGTCGGAAGGAGAGGAAGAGGGTGAGTATTAGGGTAAATATAACAGATGTATAACATCCTCAAATATATCAATGTGAACAGAAATATAGAATCTGTAGGTGTCCATCATGAGACTTCTTGCCGTATCAGGTAGATCATGGTACGAAGTATCAAAGTCCAAATGTAATCAGGATATGGTGTCAATTCAGTGACAAAACAAAACTTGCACATAACTGATATCAGGAATGAATTGGTTCTGCTCCATAAAATACAGCATCATTAAACATGGTGTCTGAGACACCATAGAAGAAGAAAAGAAAGAAAAGAAGAAGGAAAAAAAAGGGGGGGAGGGAAGAAGGGGTATCCGGGAGTGCGCAACTCCCCCCACCAATAGGGGACAAGAGGAGTGATGGCAATAAATGGATGTCAGTCTCCACTTAGCAGGGTGACAGAGTATCTAGGACCGGGGGTTGACCTCCAGCAACACACTCCAAGTACCGTGTGGTATATTGGAAGCAGGAATGGTATACAGGTTTTCACATGATCAGGGAGGATATTAATTACGGGCTGCCAGATTAGAAAGAATCCTTCAACTCTTGATTCCTTCTGTAAAGAAGAATCCACCCAATCCATGCGTAACAGAAAAGTTAGTTTTTCTAGGAAGATTCGCAGGGACGGGTGAGTAGAGCCTATCCACATTTGGAGTATGGTTTTAGGAGCGGCTGCCGAGATGCAAGATAATAGCTTTTTAGTGTACGGTGGAATTCGCAAGTTAGAGGCCAGGATTACAAAGAGGGCCCACAATAGCGAGAAGGGGATGTCAAGTGACGTATGGGTTTGAACGAAACGGTATATTCTCTTCCAGAAGGGCTGATTTACTGAACTCCAGAAACAATAAAATAGATCAGCAATGCTCTCCCCACATCTGGCACAGGCTGGTGAGGGGGCACCTCCCATCAAAAAATTACGGTGTGGTGACATATAACCGTGTAGCTCTCGAAACGTCGCGAGACGTAGCTCTGTTTGAGAGGTGAGGTGTTGAGGAAGGCTCACACAGCACAGACGCTGGATGCAACAAGTCCACTCCGGACGGAATCTCCCATGCGACTACGCAAAGTAAAGGAGATACTTCAATGAACCACCAGGTGAATGATAAATGATAATACAATATATAGAAAGTGAAGTGTGGAATCTGTTTACACTGGACATTCAAATTTTTATGTAAGATTTGAATAAAAATTTATATGTTTTATTACGGAAGCATACCGTTGTATATATACCATTTGCACTAATATTGGAGGCATATTGAATAGCAGGTGGGGACCTGCAGCGAAGGTATAACCTGTGTGTTCATTAATAAAGGTGCATTGCATGATGAGTATATAACCAGAGAATTGTGTCTTCCCAGGTTAGTTGCCCTAGACATCTGGTCACCAGCAATGCGGAACTTTGTCATTGCAAAAAGTGGAATAAATGAGGGCGTTTGAAATCAAATTTAGTACAAAGTTGGTTAAAGGTCAACAACTTCCTTTCCTGGCTGTCCACTAGGTCCCCTACCTTGGAGAGACCTCTTTTTGTCCAGTGTGTAATAAGTGGGTGGGCCTTGCTGTTCTGAAAAGCGGGTTTATTAAGGAACCTAAGCTCCAAAGAAAACGCCACCGAGAGACCCTGCTGTTTGCGAATGGCGAGCCAGGTCCATGGGCACAATTTTCAAATAGGGGTGTACTCATTTTTTTTGCTAGCGGTTTAGACATTGATGGTTGTGTGTTGAGCTATTTTGAGGGCACACCAAATTTACACTGTTATACAAACTGTACACTGACGCACCAGAACAGTGTTGTTTTGACGAAAATTCCACACTTGTAAAAATACATTTCTGATGAGGAAATTAAGCTGAAGGTCTAAGTCGGATTTTCTGCCTCCTATACGTGACAGAGTGTAAAACGGCACAAAATTGTCAATTCTTTGTTGGCGGTTTCAACTCGCATTCCACATTGGACTCATTAAAATCTTTCTGTATTCTGATTTCATTCACTCGAATGGTCAATCTAAGCTTTATTTCACACTGAACTAAAGCACAGATTTTCCACACCACAGATTGTTCATTCTTTTGAGCGGATCCTCATCGGATCCCGCTATGGGAGAAGTGACAAGGTTAGCCCTGTTGAAATGGTGTTAACCCTCTTCCAAATCAGAGGGGAATACCACCCATGTAAAGTAAAAATCACACGCTGGATTTTTGTGATATGAGGAGTCTGATGTTTGAACTTTGCCTGAAAGGTTATGAAATTCTATGCTAGTTGTGTTTAGCTTTCTGTTACTGATAGAGATCGGCGCATAAATGTATAGAGAAGACTTATCAGCTGGAAGATTCCCTCTGTGCTTTGGGCAGCTCTGGGGAAGGCTGGCAGGGCACGTTCCAAGGTACTGGGTCACAGCCACTCCAATATTCAGCTATCAAACTGGATCCTTGTACCTAGTGAAGGAAAGCCTAGCTATGGCTCTGCTAGATCTATACACATTGGCGATGGGTTACATTAGAATCCCATAGTATCAATCCCATTACTACCAGCTTTATAGTCAGTGCTCGGCTCTTCTCCCTTGCTCAGCGCTGCATGTTATATGGTTTCTTGTCAGCAGGGAATTATACAGTTCATCATGACGTGATATGGTAGATGTCATAATCCTCCAGTGAAATAGCACATTGCAGCCGCTATGCTCTATCTCTGCTCCGCTCTTTGAGAGAACACTTCCCGGCAGATCCATTATTTATTGCCCTTGCTCCTTTTCACTTCAAACCTTTCTCACTTAAGCATCTTAACTCCTCTAAGAAATACAATTTGCTGCTGGTGCTAAGAACGGCAGGAAATGGGCTCTGTGTGATTTGTATAACCTTCAAGGCTGCTGATTTTGATAGATCAAGTGAAGTTGATACTGGTGGCAGAGATGCGCTGTCATGTTGATTTTATATTGGCACCGAAACACTGACTGGCAAAGCCTCAGTAACATTCATGAGTCTGGCATTACAGTAGATGATTAACTAGCCACTGTGATACCATAAAGCTCAGTCCGTAGCTGGATAAATGTGTTGATGCTTGCTGTATTATCAGTGATTTAGGTCTTTGTGACCGTAGTCACAGCTGCCATCAGGAATTTCCCATACAGAGTCTCCCCCCCCTCCCCTTCCACCTGAAGGGGAAAAAATATTCTTCGGGTGACTAGGAAAAAAAAACTGAATTGCACCATGGTTTTATTCCTCAGATGCAGTTTACATAAACCGAATCATAAACATAATGTAAGACCTCGGCCATCTAGCCACTAACTCATTTACACATAGAGACCCTCTCTATCAGGGTCTAGACCTACTGTCCAACACCACCAAAAACACGTATTCCCGCCCTATGTTGCAATACAGGCTTCTTTCAAACCTCAGGGGTAAGAGCCTTTTCTCGGCATGCTTGTCGCTCCAAACTGCAGGCAGCCACCACACCACCTGAACACCCAGAAAAATAGACTTTTAATAGGCCTGATAAGACCTGCTACTGGAACGTGGGAACGGTCTCCCATTCGATGCTCTCGCCGTTTCGGGAAACGAAACCCATACTTGGCTGCATAGCAGCCACTCAAGGTACCTGTCAGTAACCTATGGTTACCGATGCCAAATAGTTGCCTTCCCCCACCAAATCCAGGTTTTCTGTGGCACATCTGCAGCAGATATTCTGATAAATTCCACCTAGTGGCAGAAACATGCAACCGCCTAAGGTCGCTCTGCATATATATATATATATATATATATATATATATATATATATATATATATATATATATATATATATGTATATATATATATATATATATATATGTATATATATATACTGCATAGTTTTTGTTATGTTTCACAACTGGAAAGCAATACATATACTATTTATTTTCATTCTATCATCATTTTTTATTACAGCAATAACCTTTTTAGTTTTATGTCAGGAGGTTGTCTCTTTGTCTCTGCTTTAGTGTAGCCTCCCCAAACGAAACATCCTGTCACGAGTGGCACCACAGCCCACAGTTCCGGCTGCGGGCGCACTCGTGCCCCCGCGTCTCCCCTTGTGCCTGGAGCGAGTGGCGCCACGGTCCACATGTTGAGCCAGGGGCGCACTCGCTCCCCTGGGCGCCATTCACTTACCTGCCGGCGCTCCTGCTTCCTCGCGTCTGTCGGCCGGCCAGTGCGCGCGTCCCCACTCCTTAAGATAATTGGTTGATTGACGGCCGCTGACCCTATATAATGGCTCCACCTCCAGTATGCCTGTGCCGAATCCATAGTGCCCGTACCTATGAGAGAAAGCCTTTCTGAAGTCCGGTTTGCCTTTCCTGTCTACCAGTTCTGTTCGCTCATGCACCTCGACCACGATTCTTCGCCCCCTGCCCTGACCTTTTGGCCTTACCCCGACAACGAGATTGTCTACCGTTTCTGTACTGCGTCACACCTCGGCTGCCTCCGCAAGCAAGTCACAGCAGGGGTAGCGACCTGGTGGAATCCCGCCGCGGCAAGTTCATCCAGCCTTGCGGCGGATTCTGGTGAATACCGGGACCCACTTAGACTTCGCTCCCTGGTGTGGCCTGTACCACCGCTTGGTCCAGTGGATCCATTACTCCGGTTTGGTACACATCCCAGTATACAGAGTAGTTTCACACTGCGGTCAGCAGCTATAGTATAGCAGAATTGATCGGCCTGCTGACTAGCGCACATGACCCGCACATAATTATCCACTCTGCATGCACACATGTCAGCCATTCCTATAGTGTATGCAGTAGTAAGGGATAAAGCTTCACTTACTGCCATACACATAATAGTAAAAATAACCGTACAAAACACATTACATCAATAACGTATAAACACATTGTAGCCCATAGTGAACCATGGACAATTCCTTTGATATTTGTATTTTAGGATACATATGACTTCTTCCACTTTTAATTTATAGGGGGAATGTGACAACCAACAAAGACCTAATTCTAACTTATTTTAGTGTTAATACTGTTTTTGTATATTTTCAAAATGTTTTACATTATTTTTCTAGATTTAGTGGGTACTTGTACAAGTTATCGCTAGTACAATACACTATGGTACTGCAGTACTGTATATTGTTATTCTAGCAATCTCCCAGTACACCCCGCCTCTGGCCCCAAGCAGGTAGATTAGAGAGTTAGCTATCAGTTGAGTAAACCATACATCCTGCAGAAGTTTCTGTGAATGTAAAACACTGGACAGAAAGTTTTACAAGAGACAAACCCAACAGGAAAGCAAGTTAAATCTGCAAAGTGTCAGGAAAACTATGTGCCTCCCTTACCCTGCTACAGTGTAACAAGTAAATAGAGTGTTCTCGTCACCTGCTCCTGAGAAATGCATGGCAGGAACGACCTCCGGGACATCTTGCCACTAATGTAATATCTGCTGGACTTCTACCCCTTGAGCACACAGCCGGACCTCAGGTGATCCCCGGAACCATATCATCCAGAATGGCCACCCCCGAAGACTAACAACTCGGCTACTCCTCTCAGAAGGTAGCCGGGGGCTCTCCCAATGAATGGGCAGGATGTTGAGGCTGCACCAGGACACCAGCCCAGAGAAGAGCAGCGGCAGGAAAGCATGCCACAGCCAACGGCTACCAACAGCTATCACAGTGCATCCAATGTGCCACAGCGCCCTGGTCCCACTCGACAGCACCTTGACCAGGAACCAGCTTAGGAAGAAGAATGTTCTGCCCTAGACCACCCAAGCTCACTGCCCAGCACCTAAAAACCAGCCTTTAGCACAGACACAAACTGTACACACACATGCTATAAACACACACTCTCTATATACAAACAGATGCTATATACACACACATGCTATAAACAAGCGCTATATACAGACACCATATATACACACACACACACACTATAAACACAAACACGTTATATACAAACAAACTATATACACACACGCCATGTACAGATACTATATACACACCCTCGGTAAATATACACATAGATACACTATATACACACATATGCATACATTATATATACAGACACACTAGATACACACATGCTGTATATACACTATAAAACTATATATTCACGCATACAAAACACAAGACATACTATATATACACGAACATGCTACATACAAACACACACACTATATATATATATATATATATATATATATAAATACACACACACACACACTGAATGCACACACTGTACATACATTAACTCACACTGTATATAAAGAAAGCAGGCCTGATGCCTTACCCCTGTCCCACACAGCACTGGATCAACTAACAGTTGTAGGCCCTCTCTTTACAGCTCTGGGGGATCTCTTTGCAGCACAGTGTCTCTCCCCCGTCGCTCAATTCCCCTGGGTGCCTCTCTCTCTTACATAGGACTGCTCCCCCATCCATCTCTCCCTCACACAGGGCTAAAACAGGCAGCTGGTGATGCTGCCGTTCTATTCAGGTTGCAGCAAATCATCAGCATCACAGGCCGCCTGTGAATGTTGACCGTGCTGCTCTAAATGTTCGGTGAAAAGAACAGGCCTGAGGCTTGTGAAACAAAGGGGCTCGCAGATGGAGGGCCCCCTTGTTTCACATTGTGATCTGAACCCCGTACAGCAATAACCCTAGTACTGCCCTAATAGCAGCCCTGACTGTAGTTGTTGTGAAACTGCAACCTCCATTAGGTTCTGCCGGCCGCATCAAATAGCGCACTGAGATATTTAGCGATAAAACAAGATCATGTATTAAGCATACCTCCCAACTTTTAGAGCTTTTAAAGGGGGGCACATCAGGCCATGCCTCTAACCAAGACCAAACACATACATGCCAACTTTTTAGAGCAAAGAGGGACAGAGGGACCTGGGTGGAAAATAGGGACTGTCCCTCCAAAATAGGGACACTTGGGAGGTATGTATTAAGAAGTGTAAGAGTCAGGACACATGATGCAGTTGCACTGAGGCATTGAGGTTTGTATCTGCAGCATGTCAAGTTTCTTTATTTGTTAATGGCAGAACCGTAATGCAGTGTTGACACTATGTTCAGGGTTGCTTTAACATGTTCCTGCATTGGCGGCGTTGTTATTCATGCATCTTGATTGCATTGTTAAGGGTGCTTTCATACTGTGTTTTTTGGTGCTTTTTTTTTTTTTTTGCAAAAATGCACAGCGTTTGCTTTTGCTGTGCATTTATTCAAAAAAATGCACCAACAAGTGCACTGTGTGAAGGCACCTTAATAGGTTAGCTGAACCCAGTTAAAGGATTTGCAGTTAAAGGGTTTTTTTTTTCCACCACATTCATCAGCTTTAAACATGCAGGCAAAGATAAATAAAGACTATTCCCAAATACATTGCTAATTTGATTTTGCATTGTTTAGGAGATAGAGGAGATTCTAACTACTGCCTGTTTGCAGAAGTTTCTCTAGGTTACCGATCATCTCTTTCTGCTCTCATTGCTCCAGCTACCCTGTACAGCCATAGTGATATCACTCCCTGTTGAGTCTTATCTCCAGCAAAGGAGCTTGTTTATTGAAGTTAATGACAAGTTTTAACCGTTTAGAGCTCTGTAGGCTTGTGCTCTACAGTTCATAAACCCCTCCAGAAGTCATGTCACTGTAACAGGCTTAGCTAGGAATAGCAGATGATATGCCAATCACTGTTGTAGACCCACCCACACTCTGACAAGGAAGAGTGAGCCTGAAGCTGGTTGTGGCTCCGTGAAACAGCATGGTGAGGCAATCCCTTTAAGACAGCAGTGAAGAACTGCATTCTGAAGATTTCTGTTATTGCACAAGTAATATTATATATATATAAAATAAATGAACAGATAAATCAGAGAATAATGTTTACAAATGGCAACATAATATTAATCAAAGAAGTGTCAGAATGATGACTAGAAAATGGTCAAGAACAACATTCGGCATAACACCCCAGAAAAGTAACGAGTGGCCTTGTCTTAAAAATATCAGGCATTGCTTTGCACAGGATGTTTAGCAGATTCATACTTGCTTAGCTTGGTGGCTTTGTGGGTTGCATTGCTGCCTTGCAGTGCTGGGCCCTGAGTTTGATTCTGACCAGGGATGACATTTACATAGAGTTTATATTTTCTCCCAGGTATTTTCTGGGTTCTCCAGTTTCCATCCACACTTTAAAAACATATTAAGGCTGCTTTCACACAGCACAGTTTTGTTGCAGTTTTAACTGCGCTCCGATTAAACTGCCTTTATTACCAGAAAGCATTTTGCACTTATCTAAACTGTTTGGAAAGTGAGTAATCTTAGTGTGTGTTTAAACCACAAGACTTCAAACACAGTAATTGATTCCTTACTTGAAACACCTTTCTGAACAATTTAGACAACTGAAAGGGTGCTTTCACACAGTGCGTTGTTTGGTGCGTTTTTGATGCGTTTTTCAAATGCGTTTTTTGTGCAGAATGGCACAGCAATTAATGTTGTACATTGCTGTACAAAAATTGCGGTAATTACCGCGATTTTATCGCAAATTTACCGTCATTTTTGTGCAGCAATGTACAACATTAATTGCTGTGCCTTCCTGCACAAAAAAACACATTGAAAAAACGCACCAAAAACGCACCCAAAGAAGTCTGCTGGTAATAAAGACAGTTTAATTGGAGCACAGTTAACACTGCACCAAAACTGTGCTGTGTGAAAGCACCCTAATAGTTACTGCTGGCACCAACAAAAGAAAAATTTCTGTACCCACATAAGCACCAAAACATACATAAATGTAAGAGTGTAAGAATTGCTTCCTGCTTCCAGTTTGTGGAAAAGAAAAGGAACTTTCTGAAGGCAGATTCATGCATAAATTCAATAATGAATTCAAATAAGCTCAAGGGAAAAGAGGCAGGACCCAAGCGCCAGCTAATGAAAGTAGCCTTTTCCCAAAGTCACATCCAACTCACTGAACCATGAAATGTGACTGGGAGATTAAAGTCAATAACTCATCTACAGACTGCTGTTTCAAGAGGTTTGCTCCTTGTCAGTGTGGAGCAGGGTACTGGCTGGCTGGGCTTGGCTTTAATCTACTAGTCACATTTCAAGTCTCAGTGAATCGTATGTGATGTTGGGGAACCTTACACCCAATAGGAAACATTGGAGTTTTATGTCTTTTCCCTTGAGCTTATTTGGAAATATTTACATTTTGGTGGAGCATTCATGGCTTGTAAGTATCTGCAAATCTTCATGGTGCCTTTCCCTAATGAGGAACATTATCCCTTTTGAGCTCTATCCAAATGTCCATGTGCACTGGTAGAGCATATCGAAAGGGCCTTGCTTTCAATTTTATAGCTGTGTAAATTGAAGCATAAGATATATATAGAGCTTTGTTTCCAAATAACAGAGAACCTAAGTTGCTTATTGATAATGTTATGGACTTAATATCGCAAAAAAAAAAACACAATTAAAAACAGCACCAATACCCTTGATTTCACACCTTTTCCAAACGGACAGGAATGCAACAGAGCCCTAATTACGAGCTGGTCCAATCTCATCATTAAGATAACTATCAAAATAAAAGTGCCGGCATCAGCGTATGCAAGTGTCAGTATCTTTAACCCCTTTCCGATAGCCAGTCATAATAATATGGATCTTCAATTTTTTCCTCCTCACCTTCCAAGAGCAATAACTTTTTTTTTTATATCCATCTACATAGACATATGAAGGCTTGTATTTTGCAGGGTAAGATGTACTTTATAATGGTTTCATTGACTGTACCATAGAACATACTGGAAAACCGGCTAAGAATTCTAAGTGGGGCAATATGTGAAAAAAAATGTACTAGCGTCATGTTTGTGGAGGTTTTGTTTTTACGGCATTCACTCTTGGGTATAAATGATGTGTTATCTGCATTTTGTAGGTTGATTTGATTGCGGAAATATAGGGTTTTCGTTATGTTTTAGTATTGTAAAAAAAAACATTCTCTATTTCTTAAATTTGCACTGCAACACCATTTTCTGCGAACCAGAACTTGTTTGAACTTCCACCTTTGGACTTGAGTGAGAGTTCATTTTCTGCGCGCTGAAGTGTACTTTTTATTGATACCATTTTGGGATAAATCTGGCTTTTTAATCACTTTTTATTCCAAATTTTAGGGGACAAGAAATGACCCAAAAAAACTCAATTTTGGTGTTTGAATTTTTTTCTTCTATGGTGTTCGTCGTACGGGAATCGGGATACATGATGTTATATTTGAACAGATTGTACTTTTACATACGCAGCAATACCAATTATGTGTAACTTTATCACTTTTTTTACTTGTAAAATGGTAAAAGGGGGGTGATTGAAACTATTTTTATACATTTTTAGACTTTTAAACATTTTTTACGTTCACTTTCTGTCCCAGTAGGGTACTTGATAACTAGGAAACGTGATCATCAGTACACCCTTCTGCATTGTTTATACAATTCAGAAGGAAGTTCAAAGATGGCGGATCACTTCCTGCCCCAGAGACAAATACATGGCAGCAATGGAAGTCTTCATAAGGCTTCCAGCATTCATGTTAACGTATCGGCATCCTGCATTCTAGCCGCGGGGGTGACGATTGCACTGAGAAACAGTGTGTGTCACTGTTTCTCATTCATTTAATTGCCATGGCATCTGAGGGGTTAAACAGGGAACGGAGCCGGCTCCATTCCCTGCTGATAGTGGCGAGTGTCAACTGCAATTAGCAGCTGACAACAGCCTCCTATGTAGCAGGATTACCGTATAATCCCGCTGCATAGATACTTATTGACACCAGTACATCCTGTGTTGGTAAGGTGTTAAAGGGGTTTTCTCACCACAATGATTAACTGTAAACATGTAGTGAAAGGTAAATGAAGATTATTACCAAATGCATTGCTATTTTGTTTTAGCTTTGTTTAGGGGATACTGTAAAGGAAATTTAATCTACTGCTAGTGTACACGTTTTTCTAGTTTACTGATCACTTCTCTCTGCTCCAAGCAGCCCTCCAACCATAGTGAGTCACTCCCTGCAGAATCATATCTTTAGTAGAGTAACTTATTTATCAAAGTTGATAAGTTTTAACCCTTAGAGTATATTCACACGCCATGTTGGATCCGTTTTGGATCCGAAAAACGCATTCAAAAGCACTGCGTAAATCACATCCAACATGCAGGTGTGTGTTTGGATGTGTTTTGGCTGCAGCAGACACGCACCCTATAGTTTTATGCATCTTTCGGATCAAGAATTGACATGTCAATTCTTTGAATGGATCCGAAAGATGCGTCACAAAGACGCATGTAAACATGCATCGGTGATCACTCGTCTGAACGCCGATACGTGTTTTACATTGAAAGCAATGTAATCACACTGCACATTGTTAGATACGTGTTTGGGTCAGTTTAGGGTCCGAAACACAGATCCAAACACGCATCTATAAACGGATCCAACACGTCGTGTGAACATACCCTTAGAGCTCTGCAGCCTTGTGCACTAGAGTTTCTGAGTTTTTAGCTGTCGTGTCAGTGTAACAGGAATAGCAGAGCTGATATGCCAATCACTGCTATAGAACTACCCACAGCTTGAACAGAAAGTGAGTCTGAAGCTACAAAAATATCAGTACCTACATGTAGAAGAGATGTACCATTTTAGCTCCTATGTAGTCTTTCTTAAGCAACCATGTTAAAGATTAAATCAGTACTGCACGGAAATTAAGGTGTTTGTAGGTTCCTTTTATAAACCAAATATTAAGCTGCAGGTGGCAAAATAAAATAAAAACTATACTTACCTTCCTCCGGTCCTTGGTTCCAGTGAGGGTTCCAGAAACATTACCGCTGAAGCCACTGATTGGCTGTAGTGGCCACATGCTACTTAAAGGGGTTGTCCACTTTATAATGTGTTTACTGATCATTTATCTCATAGGAAATCACATCATTTTCTAATATACATATATTAAAAACTTGGCCCCTAGCATAATAGGCTCCTATCTATAACAAAAATGGTTCAACTCACATTCCTGTCCACAATTATAGCTCCCATGAAGTGACTGTATGACATCAACAGTCATGTGACCACCACACAGGTCATGTGACCCTGGTATCCAGGTAACAGTAGTGTATGGAGGAGCAGAACCTCTCCGTAATTATAGCTCCAGCAAGTCTTAATCCCGTCGTGACCACCACACAGGTCATGTGACCCCTGGTATCCAGGTAACAGTAGTGTATGGAGGAGCAGAACCTCTCCAGTATTACTACCTCCAGCAGTGTCTAATCATTTGACCCTGGTATCCAGATAACAGTAGTATGGAGGAGCAGAACTTCTCCAGTATTACTACCTCTGGTCTTATCATGTGACCACCACACAGGTCATGTGACCCTGGTATCCAGGTAACAGTAGTGTATGGAGGAGCAGAACCTCTCCAGTATTACTACCTCCAGCAGCATCTTATCATGTGACCACCACACAGGTCATGTGACCCCTGGTATCCAGGTAACAGCAGTGTATGGAGGAGCAGAACTTCTCCAGTATTACTACCTCCAGCAGCATTTTATGTCTGTGGAGAAGAGGATTCTTCTTTTGCCTCATCTTTCTGCTTTATTTTTTACAGTTAACTTTATTAAAAACATTACATATCATAAGGAGACCTCAGTTATACTAGTAGATACTCACCGTGAAGAAGTGCTGGAATCACCATAATAATAATAATAATTATTCACCATTATTCCTATTCAGTTATCCCATAGATGTCATGTAACCCTCCTAATGACTGACTGCCAGGAGATCACATGACTGACACACTCCATACCATTACTCCATGGGAGTTTTCACCATGGACAAACATGTGAGCTGTACCATTTGTTTTTACTAAAAAAGGAGCTTAGTGCACCCGTATAAAAGAGGTATGTGAGCAGAATTTGTAATACTTATATATTAGAAACTTGAATGATTTCCTATTATATGCCTCATAAATAAAAACAACATAAAGTGAACAACCCCTTTAATTACATTGTCATCCGGAAGTGAACAGCTCCGAATGGTGATGTAATTGAGTGGCATGTGACAGCTTTAGCTGCAGTGGTGATGTTCCCATTTGAAAGTAGAAGATTATAAACAAAAGATCGAAGTGACCCAGCACTGGAACCGTGGATCAGAAGAAGGTGAGCACAGCTCTTTTTTTTTTTTTTTTTTTTACTTAGCCACCTGCAGCTTAATATTTGTTTTTTAAAGGAACCGAACAAAGCCATTAAAAATGAAATTACAGAGCTGGATGTACTCTTAACAAATGAGACAGAGCATGTGACACATAACCAACAGCAGAATATCTAGAAGGCAGCAAATATTTTTGCACTCCACAAAATGATACTACTATAAAGATTATTTCAGAATCTTAAATATTTTTTGTTGTTGGGTAAATGATTTGAAGAATAAATATTCCTCCAAGCTTGACTGCTAATTAAGAAAAAACTCAAAAACTTAAAATGAGTTTGCCCATTTTGCTATTAATGAGAATCGCACAATCCACCTCTATATTAGATAATTACCTTGTCTGCCTATAAACAACCTGCTGCAAACTCTAGGGGCAATAAAGATGGAGAAATTGTGTCTAATATAACTTTTTAATGAAATGTTACAAGTTTTTTAGCCGCTAGAAGCGGTGGATTAACTGTTCTTTATTCCTACTGCATTTCCAATCAATTTAAATTTCACCTTGGCGATGCAAAGTCCGCTCTGCACCAAGGGGAAGTTCAGCTACAAGCTCTATTAATTCTCCTTTTATTGATGGAAAACTTGTCCTGGAAACATGATGTCCCAGAACAGCTGAAATTCACTTCACATTTGTTTAAAATTAATACAGTATTAGGGGAGGTTGAAGGCATAGAAGGAGGAGGGGTAGGACTCCGGACTTGAAAAGCAAAATGTGCATTGTTGCGTTTCATGGGAGAATTCTGTGGTCCAGATTAAAAGGCAGCATAAAATAAAAATGGCAGTTTTATATTTTCTGGCAGAATTAAATGGGAAAATGTAAATGACTAGAAGTTCTATGACCATTCAAAAATATAAGGCTGTCAATTGAACCTTTCATACCATTTAAGAGTTTTATCAAAATATGTTGTGAATCCAGGACATGACGATGCAATGCCTAATATTAATATGCTATAGCACCCACAAAATTCTGCCATATAGTATCCACATGATATTGCCATATAATACTCAAAATGCTGTTACATAACACCAAAATAATACCCCATGGAGAGTCAACAAAATACTGTCATAGAAAACCCACAAAATGCTACCATGAAGTCATTATAATACTGTCATATAGTATTGACATCATTCTGCCATACAGTACATAAAATACTGCCGTATTGCACCAGGTTAATAATGCAGATAGAGTCCACCTACTGCAACATCTAAATCAATATTATAATACTCATAATTGTATACCTCAGGTAGTGGATCCACTGAGCCACCACAAGTGATGACATAAGCCGCACCAGGGAGTGAAGTCTAAGGAGCTGCTGGTTTTCAACAGAGCTCACCACAAGGCGGGATGGTCTTGCTGCAGCAGGCTACCCCCAATGTGAGCAGCACACTACTAGCACTAAAAAAACAATCAAAAAGAACATGAATTTTTGGAAAAGCATTTCTGCTACTTTGAATGCTTGAAAAATTTGAAGTTCTTAGTGTACATTTTTGATCAAAATTGTATAAGCCCATCCGCCGACGCCAAGGCAACCTCATTACAGGTAGGAACCTACTCTACATCTTACCTCTCTTGGTGACTGTTCAGACATTCACATTTCAGGAAGAGAAGATTCCAGCTACAAGCTACTGTGCATTGATTTAGGAACCTGTGCATGTGGGCGGAGTGCAAAAACCAAAGTGGGGGCAGTCACTCCCCATACAAACAAACAGTGAAAGCCCTGCATACAATGATAGCATATTCTGTCCTACTGTGGCTACCTAGTAGCATCATATAATGCAATAAAGTGTCCAAATAGTATTTTAAGTAAGTGCCAAGTAACTGATCAGAGCAAAGTATTTGATGGCTGCTCGATATTACCTGTAATTAACATTGAAGTTGTGAAAAACTGAGACTGATTTGAATTCTCAGGCATGTCCGTGTCACATAAAAATTAAATAGGCTACTGATGCCAAATAAAATCAAAACAACCTATGCTCACCTTCCTCCGGTCCCTGGTTCCAGAGCTGGGTCTCCTTGGTCTTTAGTTTACCTTTCAGCAGCCCCAGAGGTCACTTCCTGTTCGGAAGAGAATGGAAGGTAAACTAAAGACCAAGGAGACCCAGCTCTGGAACCAGGGACCGGAGGAAGGTGAGCATAGGTTGTTTTGATTTTATTTGGCATCAGTAGCCTATTATTTAATTTTTATTTGAACAACTCCTTTAAAGGTCATGGTTCCTTACAACTATAAATACTAAAAGGGGCTGCTCATTCCACACCTGAGCTGAATGTGTTCTCTTTTGCTGTGAATCTCTGGTGGACCTTAGGCTATGTTCACACGGCTTAACTGCGGGACGTAATTACGCCCCGCAATTACGCCGTGTGGACGGGGGCAGGGCGGGAGCGGGGGAGTGAGCGGGGGGCTGGCACTTCGCCGGCCCATAGACCTGCATTACCAGCGGCGTCAATTATCTCCCCGCCCGGCGGATTCACCGAGCAAGGAGGAGACGTAATCCATAGTTCTCTATGAGAACTGTGGATTACCATAATGAATGGGCCGTTTTCAGACCGTAATTTGAGCACTTCGGCGCGTAATTACGGACCGAAATACGGCCCATTTTAAGCCGTGTGAACATGGCCTTAGGGTCCTACATAACACAGTTGGGAGTGTGGGGGTGGGGTCATCTGTTAACAACTGTGCTGTTTGTTAACTACCTGAGCTGCTGCAGAACATCTTTAAATAACTATTTAAGGAGGAAGTTTGAGGTCTGGCCGGAAGCAGACAATGTCAGTCAAGAGGATACGGAGAGAAGAAGCAACTTTTAGAACCTGGGGAGTTTTGTGGACAAAACTGGGACCCTTTGGGGCAACCCACTCAATTGTCAGTGCTTTTCTGTAAAGTTGGTACATCTTAAAAACACAACAAGGCCACACTTACAGCTCAATGGCTGGACTAAAGAGTGAACCCAGTAGGAGGCATAACAAGCCCCTGTGTTACTTGGAAAGATAAACAGGTGTAGTTAATTGCTGAGCAGTAGTTCACACACCCCTCCACGTGGGGGACAATTAGATGATAAAAACTGCATACTGAATTGATACCTGTTCACACCAGTATGCAGAAAAGCCACAGTATAATACATGGGTAGATTACAGAAATGCAAAAATAACGATAAGACAACCACTCTCACACCTTCAATGAATGAGGGGGGTGGTTGCTGGTATTATAATTGCATGTCGATAAGGCGATACAAAAGGGTGCTCTTTATGCACATACGTGTGGTGCACCATGCTGGCTTACAGTCTATCTTACGCCACTACTATTCGATTGGGCGGGCTGCCCGGCAGTTTTTAGGTGTCCAACACAAAATACGGACACCCTCTGTTCCCCAGTACTGTGGCTTTTCTGCATACTGGTGTGAACAGGTATCAACTCAATGTGCAGTTTTTTTAATCAACTAATTGTCCCCATAGTGGAGGGGTGTGTGAGCTGCTGCTCAGCAATTACCTACACCTGTTTATCTTTCCCAAGTATCACAAGGGCTTGTGTTGCCTCCTACTGGGTTCACTCTTTAGTCCAACCATTAAGCTGTAAGTATGGCCTTGTTGTGTTTTTGGGTAAATAATGTCCCATTTTTCTGTAAGTTGGTACATCTTAACATTTTTTTTTAGCAAAATCTGGGCATTATCGATTAAAAGAAAATTATAATTCAGAACTGTGGCCTTGCCCCAGTCATATATGTGGTGGACTATGTGCATTACTTTCACACCTGTGTGAAACAAAATTTCATTTCTCAGTTCACCAGTATTACAGATTGTAAGATCAAAGCAGCAGCCATGGGAACGGCTTTTACCAGATACTGAATGAAGCAACCCTTTCTGCCTCTAACACAGCAGGATATCCCAGCAGGATATGAAGTACCAATAAGAAGATAAATTACATTCAGCTGATGTTCTTCTATCTGAACCATTGTCATATCCATGTCTCCTAAGCTGAGGAAACTGTCCAAGCTCCACTTGCCACTAACAAGAACACTACACCAGCAATAGAAGGTAGCCGCTAAACACTGCACAGAATGAAGTATGTTGTTTTCTTTGACCGAGGATCACAGTAAATGTGAATCTGCTGTCTCATGCTTATGCTTACAACTCCAATAAAAAAATGTATTACATTTTAATTTTTAAAATTTGATGGATACCTGTTGTAGCTAGTAGAGTTATTTCTTAAAGGGGTTTTACCATGTGGTAAGTTCCCCTGCACTTGCTTCTCGCTGCTAGCTGCAAGACGACTGTGCATGTGAATTAGGAGGGCAGGGATTGCGCCCATCCTCCTAATTCACTTCTGTGACAGTTTTCAAAATTGTCGAGTGTGTGCTCAACTATAGTCAGAAGGTCATGGTAAAACCCTTTTAATCATGTATCTAATTTTGTCTTTCAGGATGCAGTTGAATTTTTTGCATGTTTTATGTCCCCATATTTCAAAAGCCATAACTTTGGGGTTTTTTTTCTATTTGTATTTTTTTTTTAACAGGTTAGCAGAATCTAAGACTGAGTTCTTCACCCCTAGTCCCTGCAAGGTGGGGTGGACTTAACCACAAGGGATCCCCAGGTCACTGCCCTGTGAGTAGTTTTTGTTAGCAACAGCATATGTGTAGTTGGAAAGAAGACACCACTGAATGGTACCAAAGCAGCAGATGAAAATCATAGCTCAACAGTCCAAGGTCAGAGGGAATGGAGATCAAGGAAAGCAGTTTACAGACAGAAGGTCAGAGTTGATCATCAGGCAGGAAAGCAAGGCAGCATGGTGAGCAGGAGGATCAGCAGGATGGACCAGAGGCCTTTTTCTAAACCTTTAACCCCTACCCACCACAGCGTTGTTTTTTTTACTTCGAGTTAGTTTTTCCTCCCCTCTTCCAAAAGCCATAATTCTTTCACTTCTTCATCTGCCTATTTGTATTAGGACTTGTTTATTGTGGGACAAGATGTACTTTATAATGATGCCATGGATTGTACTATACAATGAAATAACCGAGGGGGTGGAATGTGAAAAAAAAAACATTTTGCAGGGTTTTAATCTTACTGTTCATTTTAAATGACATCTCGGTATTTTGCAGGTCGGTACCATTTCCAGTGATACTAAGGGGGACATGTACAGTATGATTTATCCCACTTAGATGCCAATTTTAAAAGCGCATAAGAATACGTCTGATTTATAAACCTGCTCTACTGTGGGTCATAAATCAGGTGCACTCTAGCGCATAAATGACACTTCTGGCTCAGGTATAACACTTTGAAAGTGGTTTACCTGTTCCAGCAGTAATGCGCTTGGAATTGCCATACTAAAGCTATAAGGGTATGTTCACAGGGCGTCTTGCCTCCGTATGAACATACGCTTTTCTGATGCATCTCTAGGTCCATCAGAACGGACCCAGAGATGCATCTAACAATTAGCAGTGAGTTTATCACTGCCAGCAATGACAAACACGCTGCGGCGTTCACATGAGAGATCACCGCTGTGTGTCTGCATCGCGCCTGTCGGGTCCATCTTGCGGATGCGATCCAAGAACTGCATGTCACTCATGTGAACGCCGCTGCATATCTGTCATTACCGGCAGTGATAATCTCACTGCTAATTGTTAGTTGCGTCTCTGGATATGAAATGACCAAAAACTTATTCTTCTACGGTGTTCACCGTACAGCACAAATTATGTTATATTTTAAAAGATTAAACTTTCACAGATGCAGCAATACCATCTTTTTTTTACACCTACTTACAGACCCCCTAGGGTACTTGAGCACTAGAGGGCACGATCGCTTGTACACTGTTCTGCATTATATACAAAATACTGAAAGGTGTACCAAGATGCCATTCCTATTAATGAAGGCTTTTCGTAGCTACCATGTTGCTGCTGCACAGGAAGTAATAGGAGTAGCAATATGGTAGCCTTCTTTAGGTTTCTGTCTGCTATGGCAATTATTCGGCACCCACATTTAGACAGCATGACCTAAAGTGTTAAAAAGCAGAGATTGGAGCTGTCCCTGATCCCTGCTGATAGTGACAGTGGTAAACTATTATTAACAGCCAGCAGCCATCTCTAGTGAACCTGTTCCATACCTCCCTAGCAGCATTATAACGTAGGTTTATGTAAAATGTTGGTGCAGGGTTGATAAAACAGTTATATCACTCACAGCCACTCTCAATCAAGTGATTTCATGGGCATGATTGCTGCATCTAAGCCAGGGGCGTAACTTGAAGCTCCTGGGCCCTGGTGCAAAAAGTGAAATGGGGCCCCCCAGTTACCATGCGCCATTTACAATGCTGGCGTCTCCCTATGTGGCAGAAGGGCTTTTGGGCCCCCTCAGGCTACAGGGCCCGGTAGCGGCTGCTACCTCTGCACCCCCTATAGCTACGCCCCTGATCTAAGCATTATGTACTGGCTTAGCACTTAAAGGGTTTTCCTGGTTGATTTCTATGGAAGTTCCAAATATAATCGAACAAGCTATATTTGGAACTCACATAAACATGAATGGAGGAGAGCTCTAGACCCCCAAAGATACTGCAATTAACTCCTCTAGGTATACATATATTATCCTGCCTTAGACCACAAAGAATTCTGATATTAACAACTTTACAGCTATAGATCATCAATATAATCAGCATTTAACGGCACCAACAGGATGTGGACACTAACCCTGAAAAATGCCATAGCTCCCTAGGAATGCTGATATTAACCCCTTATCTGTCATATGCCACCAGATATACAGACATTGACTTCTTCACTGTCCTAAACCAGACATTTTGAACCCTTCCACTGCCCTAAAACTAATAGAGATGCGAACAATCTTCATTTTCTAGACATGGCTGCTGTATGATACAGCAGCCATGTCTAGAATAATTGCCTGGATTTGCCTGGATCCGATGTGGCCCATTAAATCTGACTGTTTTTTAGATAATTATTAGGCTGCTTTATGTTATGTATCACCCAGCTAAGAGAACAGTGGCCAGGTCCATAACTGCCCTAGTTACTAGCCACGAGGCTTATATGAACCACTGTACTTCTGCATATGTCACAATATGTATGAAACAGGGTCCATTCAAGGAAAGGGATTACCATATGAATATATTCTACATTCTGGCTAATATAAGGGTATACCAAGCAGAGACCCCTTTCTATTATGTCCATATAGCCTATTACTGCAAATTGAAAAATGGAATTCTAACGGGAAAATCTCTTTTTTGTGTTGTCAACAACGAATGCATTTTTATAAGGAGAACAAAACTCATTACTCTTGGGCCCATAAACTTACCTGTAATTACATTTGTATTTTGCAGTAAAACTCAAGAACAGTTTGATGTCTGTGCTTTTTGCAGCTTGCAGATACATCTGTGGACTGTAAATTCATAGGTATATATCCGTAGAGGTAATTATATGCATCTGTCTATGAAGTTTAAACATCTTCAATAGGCTAATATACTGTACGTATATTTTATGAAAAAAAGTCCAATAATACAGTCCTTGAGTCCTCTTTAAAGGATCATAAATTACCCATAAAAATCCAAACATATTATCAACTAAACATGGTGTATTATTTTTAAAGCAATGTAAAGAAACAGCTGCCAGGAAAGGGTTAAACTTTAATTGAAAGGCTGCCTACACCGTAACAATGACAGGTATAGGGGATGTCAGTATAAAGACTCGGAAAAGGACACACTGAGCAGTGATGGTCATTATATGCAGCACAGCGCCTGGTGGTCAGCCCCACCTTTTTCTAAGAAGAATGTTACGCTTTGCACCCCTCTAGATAAGAATTGGGATGGGTCTGGTTAGGCCTGAATTTCCACCTTCCCCTTTCCTTTATAATCTCACATTCAGAGAGATCCAAAGCTCTCTAGGACCCCAGGTTTAATAAATAAATATAAGTTATTTACAAGGAACCCACCAGGAAAAGGGGAGACACTGATATAGCTGCTCCACCACAGGCACCAAGTAAGGCTATGTCTACACTGCATCAGAGAAAAAACGGCTCTTAAAGCGGCCGTTTTTTCTCCGATGCAGGACCGCGGCTTTTGTCACGCTTTGTGCAAAAGCCGCGGCCGCTTCTCGTTTTCCCGACGCTCCCCATACAATAGCATTGTATGGAAAGACGTCAAGAAGACGAGAAGCACCGGCGTATTATACAACATGTTGTATAATACGCCGCTGCCGAAAGACGGGCAGAGAAAAGACGAGCTGTGGAGACAGCAACTCGTCTTTTCTATTGCCGTCTATGGCACCACACTGACTATTGTATCTGTGGCGCTTTTAAAAAACGAAAAGCGCCGGAGATACGATCGTAATCATGTGCAGTGTGGACATAGCCTAACATGTGAAGCTTCACCTTATGCTTCTATATTTTCATTTATTCTACAAGATCCTGAATTTTTTGCTACCTGCATTCAGGGCCGCCATGAGAAATTTTGGGGCCCCATAGAGCTGAAGCATAGGGCCCTCCCCCCTACTACCAACCCCGCCCCCATAAACCCCACCCCCTACTAGCCCACCAAAAAAATAATACCACCGTACTGTTACTAAACATAAGCCATTACACCAAGAGCAATAATACCTCCTCACAGTGACCATATAATGGAAGATACAAGTGCACACAGTGCAGTTACCTTTAGTGACTCACAGACAACATCCTGCTGACAAGTCTTTCACGTTTTCTTTTCTTCTCCATCCAGTCCAGCCCGCCATGATGACTTCTCCCAGCGACCACTCGTCCCTGCAGAATTTACAACACAAATAACTGAGATTCCTCACTCTTCTATTATCCTCCCACCTATGTCTTCCCCCTGTACAAACTCCACATCCATAGTGCCCAAAAAGGTAATAATTACCATCTTAGTGCCCTGGTAGTTAGGTATATAACCCCCACCACCATAAGTAGTGAATTATATAGGCTCCTTCCCGAAGATAGATAAGTAGCTAGTTGGCTCCCCGTAGATAGATAGGTAGGTAGCGGGCCACCCGTTGGTAGATAGATAGGTAGGTAGGTAGTGGGAGAACTTGAGTGGTGCCCCACTCACCCGCCGTGTGGACCCCGCTCAAGTCCCCCCTAGCCATGTGGAGATTCTTCTCAAGCCTCCCTCTGTCTATGTAAAGCTATTGAGCACAACTGAGACACGGAGCACGGGTCCTCTTTGAGCAGTGCAGGCCCCTATTTTGAAGTGTGATGCTGAGCCCCTGAGATAAGTGGGCTCCCCCGCCTGAGACCCCCCTCCAGCTGTGTGGGACCCCTGTCCAAGTCCCCCTCTCCAAATCATTTGGGGCCCCGCTCAAGGGCCCCCTCGCACCCAGCCACCTGGGACCCCCCATGGCTGGAGGGGGGGGGGCTTTGAGAGGGGCCCCACAGTGTTTGAGATGGGGCCCCACAGCTTTTGAAAGGGGGCGCATTGTCCGGGGCCCCACAGTTTTTGAGAGGAGGGGGGGGGGTTTGGGAGAGGCCCAACCGTGTTGGAGAGAGGGGGGCTTTGAGTGGGGCCCCTACACATCTCAGGGGCCCGTGCTCTGCCTCCGTGTCACTGCGCCGCTCAGTAGGTGTACATAGTCTAGGCAGTTTCAGTGTCACTTACTCGTTCTCCTGTGTGCTGTGACAGGAGCAGCCGGGCCCCTCCTCCCTCTGTCCGTGCCACATCCGTGTGACTCCGCCCACAAGGGGCGGAGCTTAGTGGCTTTAATTCATCATCCCGCCCAGAGGAGGGAGGGGCCCGGCTGCTCCTGTGACAGCACGAGGGAGAATGAGTAAGTTACACTGAAACTGCCTAGACTATGTACACCTACTAAGCGACGCAGTGACACGGAGGCAGAGCATGGGCCCCTGAGATGTGTGGGGTCCCCACTCAAAGCCCCCACTCCATATTTGTAGCCAAACAGCTGACATGGTAGGGAGAACAGCTGTTCTTTCTACCATTGCTGAGAAGCAAGAGGGCGGTACCTGCTGGCGGCCACGGCCCCCCCCCTTGCTTCACAGACAGCCGGGCCCCGTACGGGAGTAGTGGTTCTACCCCCCTATCGGCGGCCCTGCCTGTATTAGAGGCATGTAGGATGAGTGAGGGACAGCAACACTGCCCACCAGTTAGGTTGTATGATCAGGAGCTGACCCTATAAAACACCTGTGTCAAACTCAAGACCTGCGAGCCAAATCCAGCTCTCCACGTCATGTGGTGTGCTTTGATGGCAACCATAATGCTTTGATACCCCTGATGTAAAACATTCTTTTTAATGCACCATTAATGTTTTCTTAAAAAAAATTAAGCTTTAGAGTTTGTGCTTTGTTTTAGTTGATCTAATAGTATGACTCCTTTGTCTTGGAACTTACTATATTTTGACCATAACCATTTCGCAATGTGTAACATACCATATGTATATGTGACATTGCCTGGCACAGAGAACCTATGTAGCACTGGGACTTTTTGGCCTCCAAGTGTGAATGGATTTTTGACTTACCTCCGTAGCAGAAAGTATAGCCTTTTCCTGAGATTTAGAGTAGATTTTATCCCTTGTTTTTTTTTTTTTTTTTTTACTTGCGAGGAATATGGATTGGGCTCAGGAGCTGAGCAAGTTTCATGCACATTGAGTACTGGTGGTAAGTTACAGTTGACACCTGGCATCAGTGACTAGGATCAGGAATAGAAATCTAATTGACCCCCAAATGGTAAATGCTGTATAAAAAAAAAAAAAAAAAGAAAGAAAACCCACTAGAATAGCAGTTTTTGGTTATCTTGCCCCCCTCACCAAAAAAAAGCCATATGTACTTCAAAACAGTACCAATATATACTACCAATTGTCCATGCAAAAAGCGAACCCCGTCCAGCAATGTCAATGGTAATAAAAGATAATGAAACCTGTGTAAATGTAATATTGCTAAAATTCTACTGACCGCAGAATAGTTATCATGCCATTAAAACTGTGAACACCATAAAACAACAGCACAGAATAAGTTTTTTCCCATTACAACCCACAAATAATTTGGGGGGGATTTTCCAATAGATTGCATGGTGCATTGAACAGCCCCTTAAAACAATATCTCATCATGTAAAAAATATGCTATCATGTGGCCATATCAACAGAAAAATAAAGAAGTTATGGCTCCCAAAAGACCGGAATGAAAATTCTAGAATAAAAAGAATCTCCCCAAAGACATGATATCATCATATGGGCTCTCTCAAATTGTTTAAAGGCATAGCAATCCTAGTGTATGTAAACTTTTGACTTTCTACGGCAAATAGAAGAAAGTACACACGGCACTCACCATTCGGCTTTATCTTCTTTATTCAGCACAAATTCCCGTGGAGGGGCTTACAAGTGAATGCAGTCAGTAGTGGCGACAGCTGTTTCGCGCGTCACCCGCGCTTCATCTCGGCCTCACCGGGAGTAGCTAACTCACGCCCTTTAACTTCCCGTGGTCATAATCACATGACCCATTACTCAAAACATGTAACAATTTTAGCATATATTTAACAATTACAAAATTACTAACACTAAAAACATCTAAAAATTAGTTTAACTCTTAAGTATTACTAATCGAAATGGAGCAGGTATGCATACTACAAAAAAGAAGACAGATCATTTCGATCATTCAATCCTAATCTTCCTAACGCTTCAGTTTTCAATATCCATCTAGCTTCTGTCTGAAGGAGAAATGTATGCCTATCTACCCCATTGGCTGGAGAAAAAATCCTCTGCAAACCTGCAAATTTCAATTGCGATACATCGTTATTATGTACTTCTCTCATATGTTGAATGAATCTCGGTGCCCCTTTACCTGTTTTAAGGGAATATAGATGTTCTCTTATTCTTTTAAATAATGCCCTAATGGTTTTCCCTATATAAAAGAAACCGCACGTACACCATATAGCATATATTACGAAGTCTGATCTACAGGTTATAAATTGTTTCACTTGAAACGAAACACTACCCATTTTTAACTCCGTGCCTGTATCCATATATTGACAATATGAACAACTGCCACACTTATGATTACCTTGGGGTATGGACTTATTTAACCATGTTTTTCTAGGATTTTTTAACCTGTTACTTACTAACTCGTCTCTCAGATTTTTACTTCTTTTAAAGGAAATTAAAGGCATTTGTTCCATTTTTTCCTTCAACTGTATATCACTTTGCAAAATGTGCCAATGCCTTTTGATAGTACTTCTAATCAGATTAGCCAAGGGATTATACTGGAATGAAAAGATGCTACGATCTATCTGTTTTGATTTACTTTTATTCTTTAATAAATCCTTTCTATTTTTCTGTGTCGCTTTCTGAAAGCTACGTGATATATTGGACTCTGTGTATCCCCTTGCCCGTAAACGATTAGATAGATCTTCAGCTTGTTCTAAGTAATCATTTTCTCTAGTATTGTTCCTCTTCAATCTTATAAATTGTCCATATGGTAAACTATTTAAGACATATGATGGATGGAAACTATCATTATGCAATAAAGCATTTGTAGCCGTGGGTTTCCGATACCCTTTAGTAATAATCCTATCTTGCTCGATTGTAGTGCCGGGACCTTAACCCTTCGATTACCTTGTTTGTTTTACTAAACTTTTGACTTTGCAGAAAGTAATAAAAAAAATGCTTTAAAAATTCTCTCTCTCATTATTCTGGCATTTGGCAAATATAAATAATTTTGGTAATCCCATTTGACCTAAAACGGGTGAGGTTTATTCTGATTTCATGCCAGATAGTGAGAAAAACATGCATATGTGTATTTTTCTATAGTGTATGTAAACTTTTTTCCACTGTACTACGAACAATGATTTTTACTTGGCTTATGTACAGGATCCTCGTTGCTTATTCTAGATGTCAATGTCTTGTTAGATACTTCAATAGTGCTGCAAGAAACTCATATATATTAATCAACAATTTTATATTCTGCGGTAGCTCTTGCTATCTTAATGGAAACTAATTTAAATGTCACTTGTGCAAGCCTATTCATGTTAAAAGAAAAGCTCAACCGGGAAAACTTTTTTCTCCAACAGACATTTACCACATATCCAGAGGTTAGGTGATAAATGTCTGATCACGCGGGCTCCCATCACAATTACTGAAACAGGGGTTCAGAGTCCTCCCCTGCTCCGTTCTTCGTCACTGCTTCTTGTAGATGATGTACTGTATGGATAGGAATACATTAAGCTGTTTTAGTGTGGTCAGTGTTCGGTCGAAAACCAGCACGGCACCCCACACTAGTGATTTTTAATTTGCTTAATAAGTGGCCAGATGGATTTGCAGGTCAAAACTGGCAAAACGCTGCAGTCATTAACAATCAGTGTGCATCAGTGTTCACTGATTGTTAGTGGCCATGCAGTTTTGCCAGTGGGAACCTGTATATTCGTTGGGTTATTTATTAAGCTGAATAGAAATCACTGGTGAGACGTGTCACAGTGCACCATGACCGGTCTTCCTACCCTATGAACGCTCTCTGCCCCCTCCCTGCCTGAGACTTGCATGCTGCTGCACAGGATACAGTCTCCAGCCTCTCCGGTGCATCTCTCTAGCATCCTAACATCATTATAGTTACTGCCGGAGGTCAGATTTCTACAGTCCTAAGGGCATTTAGAAGCTGGATCATCTTCTTTTAAAGGGGTTTTGCCACAATCTCATTTCATTCCTTCTGCATCCAGCTCTTCAGCTCTGTGTGCTCAGATGGGGGCGTGTGTGATTTGTTTGAATTGCATATCATGTGACTCAGCAGGATGACATAACCAGGCCGTTTTCCTCTCTAGTGAAAGAAAGGTCTGTTTATGTATAGAATTGTAAGTAGCTACACTGTAGCTCAGAGGTAACATTTTTGCTTTACAGCACAAGGGTCATAGGTTCAAATCCCTGCAGGAACCAAACCTGTGTTTTTCTTTTCTCTTTATCAATGCACATACCTGATTGAGGTTTCTTTTTTTTATTTCCACTGTCTGACTTATTACTAACTAGTCCAAAGGACAAGAGTAGAATGACAGCACCCAGGTTTGAACACTCAGTAGCTACCTGAGAAGAAAGGAGATGTCTGAGCATGTGCGACCAGGCTTGAGGAGCTCACAGCCCTGGTCGTATCCCCTGGAGATGAGCTGTAAACAATGGATCACTAAAGGAGCAGCTAGAGCAAAAACGGTGCAGAATATTAAATAATGATGAATGGTGAAAATGTTTATTATTTAATTTTCAAACTTCCCACGTCAATTTTACTTTGTGGCAAAACCCCTTTCAGCAACAAGATGCAGATAGGGTAGAACTAATGTATACTTTTATAATGTAAGCTAGAAAAGGAGTAGTAGTAGGAATAGTAGTTATGAGTCTTCTGGAGCCTGGGTTCCAAAGAATTCTATATTAACCTATGGGTGGGTTCAGAAGTTGCAGTCAGATCACTGTTTAATCACAGTGTCCTATAGTTGCTGCAAAATGACAGTATTTTTGCCACAATTTCAGAAAACCACGGCAAAAAACGCATCTGATGTGTAAAACCCAGTTGCCAAGCAAGCTCATCAGCAGATGTAGACTGTCTTCCTACTCATTTGCCTGTAAACGGACTGGCTGTGCTTCAACATGGCTATGGGAGCAAAGCTGTGCAAACATGTAGATCTACATTGGAAAAATTCCCAGAAGGATTGACAGACTGCTTTATCCAGCACCTGCTAGGCCATTATTACAGGCTAAAAATATGGACAGTCATCAATTCCCCTGTATTCTGATGAGCTAACAAGACTGTGAAGCAAGACCCCAGTGGACCAGCATCAGCATAGCTTACAACTGTGCCATCAAACCTGCAATATCTTCAAACTCTGCATCTAAGAAACGTGTATAGGAGTAATAACTTCTCATCAATACTCCAAGAGCAAGCTGCATAGTCAGGCTGAATGATCATGCAGATGGAGCAGAAAAGGAGACAGCTGAAGCTCTGTACAATATTGTAGAACGTAATGCATTCCGTGCTCCCCATAGTAAAGACAGTCCACTGGCATCTGCTGCTCTGCTAATGGCGGCATTCCTTTCAGCCACTTGGGAAAGCTTAACAGGAAACATCTGCTCATTGAGGTTACAAGATCTCTGCAAGAAATTCTAAGTTCTAAGATACAGACATTAACTCACAGCTCACAAAATTCCAGCCGCTTCCCCGATGATTTCCTATTGTGTATGTGCCCGATTACCCAAGTCTATTCTTCCACAGATGCAGCGGAACTGAGATTTGTTAAAAGGCCACAGGATCACAATGCTAGCTGCGATTCTACATATAACCTAATATATTATCTTAAAACGGTGTACAAATTTAAAAAAAACAAAAAAAAACATGACTGCTTTCTTCTAAAAACAGGGCCACATCTGTCCACATTCAGAGAGCATGGATAGGTGTGGAATTGTTCCTGGAAGGCAGCAGCCATGTTTGTCTAATCCTATACAATCCCCTTAAGACTTAACTCCACTTAAAGAGAACCTGTCACATAGATTTTATTAGCATATCGCTAGGATATACCATCAAAGTCTAATAAGTGTGGGTCCCACCTTTTAAAGGAAACCTGTCACAAAGATTATGCCCCCCTTGCTGAGGACAGCACAAGCTAGTGACAAACATGTTGTTTCCAGCGCTGTGTCCCTTATTCTGTAAGGTGCTGTAGTTTTCATGTATTTAATGCTCAAATCTGCAGTTTTCAGCCAGAAGAGTCATTCGAAGAGTCATTCAGAGTGTCAGTTTTTTTCAAACCCCGCCCACCTCAACTGATAAACCTATTACTTTGAATAGGTAGAAACAGGTGAATAACTGTCAGTGGGCGGGGCTAGCATTTGGTGGGCGGAGTTAACACCTACTCATGAATAAGATTTGAGGGGTAAATACTCTAAAACTGCTGCATCTTACAGAATAAGGGACACCGCGCTGGGAACAACCGGTCTGACACGGGCGTGTGCTGCCCTCCGCACGGGGGGCATAACCTATGTGACAGGTTCCCTTTAAAGCCTGAAAATGCCAAATGGGAGAAGCTAATCCATTGATTCCAGTCTCCTATCACACTGACAAAACTGCAGAATTACGAGATATGTACAGTGGGGGAAAATAAGTATTTGATACACTGGCGATTTTGCAAGTTTTCCCACCTATAAAGAATGGAGAGGTCTGTAATTTTTATCATAGGTACACTATGTAAGAAGTCTGGCTCTCACAGACCTATTAGTTGAAGCCCTACTACTAGAGCACTCATAACCTGTATTAATTGCAACTGTTTGAACTTGTTACCTGTATAAAAGACACCTGTCCACACACTCAATCAATCACATTCCAAACCTCTCCACCATGGCCAAGACCAAATAGCTGTTTAAGGACACCTGGGACAAAACTGTCGACCTGCACAAGGCTGTGATGAGCTACAGGACAATAGGCAAACAGCTTGGTGAGAAGGCAACAACTGTTGGCGCAATTACAGGCAGTCCTTGACTTAGGCCATGTTCACACGGCTTAAAATGGGCCGTATTTCGGTCCGTAATTACGTGCCGAAGTGCGCAAATTACGGGCTGAAAACGGCCCATTCATTACGGTAATCCACAGTTCTCATAGAGAACTATGGATTACGTCTCCTCTCCCCGCCCGGCGAATCCGCCGAGGGGGGAGATAATTCACATGTCACTTTCTAGCGGCGCGTATACGCCGCTAGCAGTGATTCTCTATGGGTCGGCCCCCTGCTCCCTCCCCCGCTCCGCCCCCGACGTAACTGCGGGGCGTAACTACGCCCCGCAGTTAAGCCGTGTGAACATAGCCTTACACCGTTCCAAATTACATCTGTCCCCTAGTTACAAACGGAGACTTATGGGGTATGCTGGCACTTGCAATTCCATGTTCCACAGCAGACCGTAGCTGTGGAATGACAAGTTCCAGCATGCCACATCAGCACATGAGGTGAATATGAGGTGAAATCTTCTTAACGGCGGCACAGACCGAAAATAAATGGAAAAACCCTTCCCTGAACGGTAAAAAACCCCTTCGTGCTGAAGTTAAATTTAATAAATATACCTGTTCCACCTTACATACAAATTTAACTTAAGAACAAACCTACAGCCCCTATCCCGTTTGTAACCTGGGGACTGCTTGCATTAGCAAACGGAAAGAACACAAGATAATTGTCAATCTTCCTCGGTCTGGGGCTCCATGCAAGATCTTGTCTCGTGGGGTAACAATGAATCTGAAAGGTCAGGAATCAGCCCAGAACTGCATGGGAGGACCTGGTCAATAACCTGGATAGAGCTGGGACCACAATGTTAAAGATTACAGACCTCTCCTTTCTTTGTAGGTGGGAAAACTTGCAAAATTGCCAGTGTATCAAATACTTATTTTCCACACTGTATATAGCTAATTTTTAGAGGCTTTTCCTTAAAGATAAAACACACTTCACTTCCAGGGCTGGGCCAGTAACTGGTTGTCATGTGAAACTAGATAACACATCATGGTAGTGGGATACAAAAATAGTAGCACATGATAATTTGTTGTTTGTGAGCTTCTGCCATTTGCACTATACGTGCCTTCTGTCAGGCCACACATTTCCAGTAAACTGTAAAGAGAGGCATTGGGCTTGCTTAATCACACCTATGCCCTTAAACGTGCAGTATTTTGCTATCCCTATTATTATATGCCTTGTGCGTGAGCAGAGTGAATAGGAAATCCTGCAATCTCTTTTCCTATTTCCACTGCCCTCACTCCTTAGTCAGCTAGAAACAGGAACATCGGGGCACATTTATCAAGGCAGTTGCGGCAGAATTTATGCACTATTTGCACCAAAAATAACAGAATACATACTTTACACCACATTTATTATGTATTCTAGACAGTTTATAGACACTTTTGCGCTTTGTCTGACAAAAGGGAGTTGCTTCTATAAAAGGGGTGGGTGTTTGTGGAAAATGGGAGTGGCTTATTGTGAGATGCCAATATTTTGCTGCAGTTAGAAGCAAAGTAATCCAAATGATAACAGATTGGACTAGACAGTTCTAATATGCACCAGATTTATCAACCATATGATAAATGTGGTGCATTGTGAAGCTGTGTAGTGTAACTTTACACTAAGAGTTGGAGCAGATTTATCAGTATTGTCTACTAGCTCTAGATCCACATCTGTAGTGTTTCTAGGGTTAGAAGGAGCTGCAGAGGAATGAGAAACAATACAAACACCGATCAGCCATTACATTAACCCAATGACTGGTGAAGTGAATAAAAATGATTGTGTTATGACAAAGGCACATGCCAAACAGTGGGATATATAAGGCAGCAAATTAACAGTCCGTTCTTGAAGTGAAAAGGATCGTCTGGTTCATTTCTTTTTTTTGACAAAGTCATTATGGCCCAAACAATCTTTATACATGTTTGACTTTATATGTACTTTACAGTCTATGTCTCCACATTCTTTACAGTAGTAGGTCTACATCCGTTAGTGCTACATATAATCTAGAAGCGCCAGCCTCCAGACAAGTACACGTGGAAGTCAACCAGTGACAGGGTTAGAGGCACTCAAGGCTCATTGATATGCGTGGGAAGTAAAGGCTGTATTACTTGTGATATGCTGTATGAGCTATTCTTTTACCAGAGAAGGTAGGAAATGAAGTGGCTATAGCGCTGTAGGATGGAGCCATATGGGCTGCATGATGTGCTGTAGATGATCTGGGTACATGGCTCTGATATCAACATTAGCCTTTATTTTACCACGGAGTGTATGGCCATATATTTACCTAGTAATATTCTGGTCCTTATGTCACCAATGCTTCATCTTCACTAGTGAGTGACTCTTTTGGCCTCCACAAATGTAAGGATCCTCAGCTGTATAGTGTACCAAGTGTTCGCTAATATACTATGTGAACATACTGGAGCAGTTACAAACCACCATAAAGCATACATACATATATAGGCAGATGCATACACACATTAATAATACATTAGCAGCTACACTATATTTGGATCATATATAGATCACAAGTACACTAGCACTTAGTGAAGTCTTTCCTATAAAATATTTAATGCCGTATAGATAACTATAAAAGAGTAATATCTTTGGATTACACATGCAAGAAACTTTAACACAACACGAATCTGGTGATTTACATAAACAGTGGTGTCGTCTATAACCAGGGCATAATCAAGGAAAGTGAAGTCTCTACTTAAACATTTAAAGGGCCAGTAAACCTCAGGTAGCAAATGGATTAAAGGGGTTGTCAACTTAAAAAAAAACAACAAAAAAAAAAAGTGGGCAAAAAAAAAAAAAAAGATACCTACCTGTCCCCCACTGCTGCCCCTCAGGAGCTCCCCAGCATCTGCTCCTTTGACTTCCAGGTTCTTATCCCAACACAGAAGAGAGGCTTGCATTTAATTGACTTACAATGAACAGGTGTATCAGTTTTTATTATTTTTTGGCCTACCTGGGCCTCAATATCCTGTCATTCATCGTGTGAATTGTTGCAAGTATCATATCATAAAGGAAAGTCTCTGGTTTTACACACCTGATAATGATACTACTGCATGTGAGCATAAAGATCTGCAGTAGAAAAACGCACATTAATAACAAGACTCCATCCAAATATAAGAATTTGTTTCATTTATGCCTGAATTAAATACAATTACATCCACAATAAAGTAGTATTATAGATAAAGGCAATGCAAGAACAAAATATATAGCAAACTATGTTTTTACATCAGGTAACACATCTACTGATTCTTAAGAAACAAAGCGGCTCCGCACTGGATCCAACAGTTCTGGTTTCCACCACATGGCAAATCTATATTGGTGACCACACGATCCCTCTCAGCACTGGTATACACGGGTAAGGAAATGCATTCTGCCGGAGAATAGATCCCTGCGGACTGCTGGGAAAAACACACAAGAAGTTACTGAAAAAAAGCAGTTATATGTATGTTTCACGTCATTTATCTAAAATAAATGCAGAAGATGATAAATCCATGAATGTTGGGTTTTGCTTAGCAGACATTGTGACTTTGTGCATTGCTTGTGGCACTTAAAAAAATGGGTGGAACTTAAATCAAGTTGTTGGTCTTTTGCTGCAAATTGACTATAATTTACACCTTGCTCACTTGATTTTATGCTTCGCTCTGGGGTTAAGAGTCTAATTTTCATACATGGAAGCACCAATCTTCAAAGGGCATGTGTCTCTAATATAGTGGCCATTCCATGTGCATCTTATACTGTACTGTACCACTGTGTGTTGTGTGCTTAAAATATGACAGTACCCATTGGGTCTATGGTTACCACCTTCCCAAAACCCTGTTGCTGGAATGCAATAGTAAAAGGAGGAGAGCCCCCCTTTGTACTTGCAATTTCATAATTTTGATTTCAGACAGAAGGGTAATTTCCCTTTGGCGTGTGGTGGAAAGGGTTTCCCTGTCTACTGCACCCACATCTCCCGACATGATTGGGGGGGGCACGCTTGAACAATAGTCTATAAAGGTGCTAAACAATTGTTTGAAAGGGGGGTTGTCCATTTTGTAAAAATATTTTTTAGGTTTGCGCACTGAGTTTTTTTAAAAAGCTTAGACCCACCTCTCCCTTCACCTGTGTTTTAGTGGATGGTCTAGTTTTGTTGGTCTGGCTGAACGAAATCTTTTGGGCGAATTGGGGTAAGCATTATGAATTTGGAGTTTCAAAAACTTATTGAATGGTGAAGGAAGGGTATTTTGAATAGTGTTAAAAAATTTTTCTCATTTTATATATAAAAATTTTTAATTTTTTTCTTATTTTTTTAACATCTATTTTATTTTTTAAAATTTTTTATTTTTACTTATATTTTTATTACTTTTTATAAAAAATACATTTTCTAATTATTTTTTTTTTAATTTAATTTACTTTATATATAAACTATTATTTTTAAATTTCATTTTTTAAACTTCTTAATTTTTTAATTTTTAATTTTTTCATTTAATTTACTTTTCATTTTTTTTAATTTAATTTTATTTTTATTTTTATATTTTTTTAAAATTTTTTATTTTTAATTTTTTATTTTATTTTTTATAATCTTTTTTTATTTTTATATTTTTAAAAAATTCTTATTTTTAAATTTCTTTATTTAATAATTTTTATTCTTTAATTTTAATTTTTAAAATTTTAATTTTAAAAATTTAATTTTTTATTTTAAAATTATTATCTTTATTTTCTTTTATTTATACAATATAATATACTTTTAATTCTTTTGAAAATTTACTTTTTAAAATATAAAATTTTTTTTATTCTTTTAATTTTATTTATTTCTTAATATTTTTTTACTTTATTTTATTTATTTTTTTAAAAATTATTTATTTATTTTTTATTATTTTATTTTAAAAATTTTAAAATTATTAATATTTAAAAATATTTTTAATTTATTAATATTTCAATTAAAATTATTTTTCTTTTTAAAAAAAAAAATTTTAAATTTACATTAATAATATTTTATTTTATTTTTTACATATAATAAAACAAAACATAAAATAATTAAAATTTAATATATAATATTTTTTTAATTTAATTTTCAATAAAAATAAAATTTAAAAATTTATAAACAATAAAATAATATTTTAAAATATACATTATAAAAAACTATTTAATATAAACAAAAAATTATAAACATATTTTATTATACAACATAAAAATATTATATTTATATAATTTTTACAAAAATTATATATAATATACAATATTTTATATAAAATATTTTTTACAATAAATATAATATATAACAATATAAATATAATAAATATAACATATAATATAAACATTATATAATATATATAACTTTATACAAAATAATAATATATAAAAAAATATAATATATATCCCCTTTAATATTATATAAAAATTAAAATATATATACTTTAAAAATATAAAAATATATACATAAAAATTTAAATATATATATATATTACTTATAAATATATAAATTCATATACAATAAATTTATCATAAACAATTTTAAAATTTACATATAAAATTATTATACATAAATATTTATTATACATATACAATATAATATAATTAAATATAATATAAAATTAAAATAATATAAATACATAAAATTAAAATATATATAAAATAATATAATTATATATAATAAAATACATATAATTAAATTATATATTATACATATAATATATATATATAACATAAAATAAATATATACATTAAAAAAAAAAAAAAAAAAAAATATATTTTACATAAAAATTATATATATAATTATAATATATTTTAATAATATACATATATTTTATATACAAAAATTAATTAAAATTTTATACAATATATTTTATACAATATATAAAAAAAAACAAAAAACAAAAAAAAAAAAAAAAAAAAAAAAAAAAAAAAAACAAAAAAACAAAAAAAAACAAAAAAAAACAACAAAAAAAAAAAAAACAAAAAAAACAAAAAACCAAAAAAAAACAAAAAAAACAAAAAAAAAACAAAAAACCCAAAAAAAAAAAAAAAAAATATTTTTTTAAAATATATTAATATTAATATATATATTTTTAAACATATATATTAAAATTATAATACATTATTAATATATATATATAATATATTCCCTTTATATATAAAATATTATACATATATATAAAATATATATATATAATATATATATAATACATATATCATATATATATATCCCCTATAATATAAATATATATTACATATTAACATAATAATAAATATAAAAACATATAAAATTATATATTATATACAATTTTAAATAAAAATATTATATAATATATAACAATATATACATATATATATATATAAACTATATATAATATATATAAATATTTTTAACAATATATAACTATAAATATCTAAAAAACATATATATAAAACATATTAAAAATTATATAATATATATATACATATATTTATAAAAAACAATTTTAAAATTACATATATATATATATAAAAATATATATTACTATTAATATAAATACATATTTTTATACATATATATATATAAAATATATATATAATATAAAAAATAATAAATTATAAATCATAAATATATATTAAAACAAATTTTTAACAAACATATATATAATTATATAAAATTATTAAAAATATTAACACAAATAATATATATATAATATACAATATATATATTACAAAATATTATAATAAATTATAAATAATACATATATATTAAAATATATATATATAAAAATATAAAAACATAATAATACACAATATATTTAAATTATATAAATATATACACATTTATATTAATACATATAATTACATATATATAAATAAATAATATATATTACATATAAAACATAATTTATATATATATAATATATATATACATAATAAAAACAAAAAATAAATATACAATATTATACTATATACAATAATATATAAAATAATATATCAATATTTTAAAAAATTTACAATAATATACTTAATATTATATATTCATTATACATTTATTATATAATATATATATATACATAAATATACATATAATTTTAAAATATAAAATATATACATATTATATAATAAAATTTATATAATATACATAATATTATAAAATAATATAATAATATATATATACAAAAAATATTATATATATATATATTTTAAAATATATATAAACATATAATATAATATTTTACATATATTATATACATATAATTATAATTATATATATATATATATATATATACATAAATATAATATATACATTATATATAAAAATTTTATATAAATAATAATAAATATATATATACATACAATATAACTTACACTCCCCGGGACACTTTTTTAGGTACCCCGTCCAATGTCGTTAAATTTAAATTTCAAATCAGCCAATCAATGGGGGCAACTAGTGCATTTAGGCATGTAGACTGGTCAAGCAATCTCCTGCAGTTAAACCGAGCATCAGTATGGGGAAGAAAGGTGATTTTAGTGCCTTTGAAAAGTGGCATGGTTGTTGGTGCCAGAAGGGCTGGTTTAGTATTTCGAAAAATGCTGATCTCCTGGGGTTTTACCAAACCATCTCTAGGGGTTTTCAGAGAATGGGCCAAAAGAAAAAAATCCAGTGAGCGGGAGTCCTGTGGGCGGAAATGCCTTGTTGTGCCAGGGTCAAAGGAGAATGGGCAGACTGGTTTAGCTGATAGAAAGGCAACATTGCCAAATAGCCCCCCGTTACAACCCAAAGGGAGGGGAAAAAACATCTCGAACGCCCCGTACGGGAAATTTTAGGCAGATGGGTAACGCAGAAGACCACCCGGGGTGTCACTCCTTTCAGTAAGAACAAAAACTGGGCTCCAAATTGCCAAAATCATCGAAAAATTGGGCATAGAAGATTTGGGAAAAAAGTTGCCCGGTTGATTCTCGATTTCTGCTGCACATTCGGATGGTGGGTCAGAATTTGGCGTCAACAACCCGGCTGGTGGGGTGGTGTCATGGGGTGGGGAATATTTTCTTGGCACTCTTTGGGGCCCCCTTTGGGACCAAATTTAGCATTCTTGTAAGCCCAGGGCAGTGGCAAAAGGGCACCCCTTATTAGGGATTTAAACGGGATTGGTTTTTTTATTTATATTTAATAAAAAAAATTTAAAAAGAAAAACAACACCAACCCTGGTATGTTTGTACTTTCCTGGATGGACATTGCTGTTAAATAAAAAATTCATCGTTTTGAATCCTTTTTAGACAAAATAGGGCCAGTGATCCCTCATTAGTCTTTTATTGGGGGGAAGCATTGGGGGCATTTTGAAAAACTTTTGGTCTGGGGGCTTTCTTTTTCCAAAACAAAAATCGAGTGCCCTCCTAATTTTTTCTGAGCACTTTGAAATGGAGGGAGTCAGATTATTGCTTGGGCCATAAGGAAAGTTTAACCAAGGACGTTTTCATTACATTGGGCCCCTTTGTTCATGACAACCGAAAACCTTTTCTTTTATTTATTATTTTCTTTTTTTTTAAAGCACCATTATCCCATGGTCTTGTAATTCAAGGGGGGGGTTTCTACATAAATTGTCAACAAGTACAATGGGCCAAATGACAAAAAACTTACAAGAGGGAAAGGAGGAACCTGCCCAGGGCTTACATCTATTTTGGGGTAAATATGTTGAATTTAAAGAATTTGGCCCTTTCTTTGGCCTTGCCCAGAATTTTACTGCAAAAATTTCTTCCCCGTTTAAAAACTTTTGGGGAGTGCTGCCTAAGATTTATGCTTTGCACAGTATGTAGTTTTATAAAATGTGGTTCTTTCGGGTTTTTTTTACCACTTTTAAATAAAAATGGGAAAAAAGGGCAATTTTAATGGCAATGGTAAAGCCAATTCACCCTTTTTTAGATAAAAAAAAAAAAAAACAATAATATATTTTAATTTTTTGTCTTTTTAAATTTTTTAATTTCTTCTGAAACCCACACATAAAAAAAAAATAAAAATAATAAATTTAATTTTAAATGAAAAATAAATACAAATACTTATAACACAGATAGCTAAAAATTCCTAAATATTTTCATAGAAACAGTAAAGTCAGAAGTACAGAATCTTCTCAATTCCCCCTTTTCCTGTAAAAACCCGGCATGTAAAAAAGGGGGCACCAATGCCAATTGGAGGTATGTTGGTTTAAAAAGAAGGTTTATAAAAAGCATTTTAGCGTAAAATTCCCCTTTTTTACAAAGGAAAAATAGATGCTCAGTCAGCTTTCTGTCTTAATTGTCTTAATTCGGCCCTTTGATGGGAAAAAGGGAAATTAAAAAAAAGGAAGGCAGGGGAAAGCAGCCGATGTGTAAAAGAAAAACCCTTCAAAACAAAGTAAAACCCTCCTTTTATAAGGTTTCATACATTAAAATTTCTTGGAAACGAAAATTCAGCCCTGGCAGGGGTTTGTACAACATGAAAGTGAGAAAAAACGGTTAATAAAATTTTAGCAAACTCCTCAAAGGGGGTGTTTTTTATTGCTTGCAAAGGGTACACTTTTGTGTGGGCCCCCCTAAAAAAAAGAGGTTATTTTAAGCAGAAAATGGCTTTTTCAGTTTCCAAAAAAGTGTACTAGGGCTCATGTTTTTTTTTTGCGACAGCATAACAGGAGAAATGTAATGAATATTTTGTTTTTTCAGCAAATGATATTTACAAATTTTTAAAATTAAAAAAGTAATAGTGGTTTTTACTTTCAAGGAAAATTGTTCAAAAAAAATGATATTATTTTAAAAATTTTTATAAATATTTATTTAAAATTTTTACAAAACAATAACCCCCCAGTTTTTCTATTTTGGAAACTCTAAAAGGCACCTCAAAAAAGGGGGGAGCGGCGTGTTTTGGGGTTTAAAACAAAAAGGGTTTTTTAATTTCTCATGTTTTAGAAGAAAATCCCCCTTGATAAAGAACATTTCTGGCGTATTTAAAAATTCCGTGGTAGTTTTGTCATTTATTTGGTTATTTTCTAAGATAAAACCTGTTTTTTTTCCCCCTTTTATTTGGGAAAAATTTTTTGTTAAGTATTTGCAAGTTGTAAAAAAGTTTTTTATTGGAAAAAAATTTGGATACCAAATAAAATATGTTTAAAAAAAAAACGGATGGCTTTATTTCTCAGAAAAAAAAAACAAATGTAACCTGGGGGCTTGTTTTTTACCCAGCTACAAAGACAACCCCAGTGCTTGGCTGTCAACATATGGCAGGCTCACCAATCAGCGAGGTGATGTACTTCAGACTTGATCGTAGTGCTAGCCTTTTGGGCTCTGGCAAAGCACACTTCTCCAGCAATCCACAACAAACTAAGGATGGGAACCACACCCAGCTCACACCCTGGCCTGGACATGGAATGTGTGAACAGTCATCCCACCCAGCTCTTTGACTGTTCCAGTGAAAAATTAACCCAGACTAACTGCACCCATGCTTGGTGGTCCTTGGTGACACATACCTCCCATCCACAATAACTCCTTATATATATATGATCTTCTGGGGTAGGTGACCTGAAGTTACAGGCCCATAATGTGAAAAAAGGGCTTAGGTACACAATACAAGACTAAAAACAAGTATGTACAATACACACAGACTGATACAGAGGGAAAGAGGGGGTCGCACACTGGGTTTTTTTAAATTCTTTAGAAAATATCTTGTTTTGGTGCAATGCTGCCATGGAAGCCTTGGATGGATATAAACTAATAAACATTCATTTAAAGTATGATGCAGATATTTTTCTGGATGGTGGATTGGTTTCACACCTTGTATTTGTGAGAAGGCTAAACACTGGATTGGTACTGGATGGTACTACAGCACTCCAGCAGAAGCCATTGGACCTCATTTATCAAAACAGTCTAATTGCAGAACTGTTTTAGCTTCCCAAAGAAACCAATCTGAGCTCAGCTTTTATTTTTGGAAGTGCTTTGGAAAAATGAAAGCTGAGCTCTAATTGGTTGCTATGGCCAACAAAAAGAGTTTTACTTTTAGGCAGTTTTGATGAATAAGGCTCATTGTCCCTCTGATCAATCGATCGATGGACGATCAATTATTGATAGACCTTGAGGAAAAGCTATTACTGTCCTGGAAAATCCAATTAAAAGCAGTAATGAAAAAGAAGAGTTATGAAAAAGGGGAGAACAAAGGAAGGAAGAACAAAAGAGAATATAAAGAAGAAGGAAGGAAGAAGTGAGCAGGAAGAAGACAACCGTATTATTTTTACTATATTACAATCTGAACCTTCCTCCTTAATAAACTTTCTGCTATCATTAATATTTAATATCCTGTTATTACTTTACAAAAATATAAATTGCACTTATAACTCTATGAAAAAATTTACAAATACGACGTGGGGTTAGCCGGGAGTAAAAACATAGGGGCAATGTGGTAATGGAGTCTTCCATTTGCAACTGTTTCCAGACATGATAACAGAGGATGAATGGATTTCATTAGTTACAATGCAGTACTAATAGATTGTCACACGTGTACAGGAGTCCAGTTAATAGAACTGCTTAGGAATAATGGCAGGGTTAAAGACACCTAAATGAGAAGCTATTTTCACAATCAACTTCCTTTAAATTTTACTCAAAATTGTTCTGCTTATAAATTCAGCTATTCAAAGTTGAGGCGTGCATTAATGGAACAATGTCGTTAAACACAATTTGGTGTGTCGGAACAATGCTAAATCCAAGCACAAATGAGGCCAAAATAAATAATATCACTTCATGGGGAATATTACACCCAGTGTAGAACAATAGAGGCGCATGAGTAATCAACAGGCGGGTGAGCCTCTGTGTATTTGGTGACAATACAAGTCTCCATTAATCGCTTTCATGGCTGTGCTGTTTTTGCAATATCTCTTTCCTCCCATTTCAATGACATCAGGGGAAAGGGGTTTTCAGTTTAATCGTTTTTCCAAAGGAAAATCCCCCCAAAAAGCTCAAAGAGGAAGCCATCTGCTCACAGAATATCCCTGGAATACTCCGCAGACTGATGGACGGCAGTTCTACCGGGCAGGTTCCTGTCTTTGTGAACCGGTTTCATGCACTAAACTGTGATGGATTCAGTTGGAATATTAATTGAACAAAAACCTTTAGGCAACTATTTTTTAGATGACCTTCACCGCAGCCCCAAACTACCACTGACCTTGTGTCCCTCGTTTAGATGTAAGGGTATGTTCACACGCCGTGTTGAGTCTGTGTTACATACGCTTTTAGATGCGTGTTTGGATCAGTCTGTTGGACCCCAAACAGACCCAAAAACGCAGCTAACAAATAGCAATGTGATTTACCTTGCTTTTAATATGAAACATGCATTGGCACTCACACACATCTTTGGATCCGTTCTAAGAATTGACATGTCAATTCTTGTTCCAAAAGACGCAGCAGGAGCCCTTTTTAGAATGATAGGGTGCGTTCCTGCTGCATCCGACACGCAGCTGCATGTTGGAACCGATCGACGCAGCGTTTTGGGATGCGATTTTCGGATCCAACACGGATCCGAAAAGGTATCCCAAAACGCCATGTGAACATACCCTAAGGGTATGTGTACAGGAGTCCAGTTAATAGAACTGCTTAGGAATAATTGCAGGGTTAAAGACACCTAAATGAGAAGCTATTATCATCAATCAACTTCCTTTAATTATACTCTAATTGTTCTGCTTATAAATTCAGCTATTCAAAGTTGAGGCGTGCATTAATGGAACAATGTCGTTAAACACAATTTGGTGTGTCGGAATACCCTAAGGGTATGTTCACACGGGGTAATTTCTAATACGGGCGAGATTCAAAATGACGGTAATCCATAGTTCTCATTGAGAACTATGGACTGCGCCTCCTCTCCCCGCTTGTACAATACGATCGTATTGTACACGCGGGGAGATAAGTGACATGTCAATTACTTGCGGCGAATACGCGCCGTGAGTAATGAACTTTAATGGAGCCAGCGGGCTGCCGATCCCCCTGCGCCGCGGGAGTACACGCTGATCAGCGTGAGCTCCCGAAAGACACGATGTACTTGCGACGTGTACTGTACGCGCCGCAGTACATCGTGTGAACATGCCCTAATAATGCAAAAGTGAAGATTCACTTACAAAAGTTCCTCCATACAGTTCATTAGACAATACATGAAAGCTCTATCCCCCATTTATTTTATAACCTCATCACTACGACCTCCATGAGGTCTCATATGTTCCCCTCACTGGAGTTCAATACCATAATCTAACACTTTTATACTCACTCCGTCACGGCAGTGTTCTGTCGGTTCCATACCTACAGATAACTTCAAAGAAAGGTACTGCACATGCACTGCCATGTGGAGAGGTAAGTGGGCACCCCCTGCAAAGTATCTAAAACAGTACAAATAATGGAACCACACAAATATGATTTTATCTATATCTCATCTTGGTAGGAAAACATTAAAGGGTTTTCCCATCTGACTGTTTTACGGAGCCTGCTCTTCACAGACAGCTTCAGGCTCCTACTTCCTGTTTAAGCTGTGGATGATTCTTCAGCTCTGCTTTTCCTAACTGAGCCTGATAGAGGGATATTGGTGATGGAGGGGTCTAAACAGTAGGGCACGAGACTAAAGAGCTCTAGAGGGTTAAAATTTGTCAGTAACAAAGATGAACAAGCTCCTGTGTTGTTGATAAGACACAACAGGGAATCACATCACCATCCTTGCTAGGACTGCTAGAGGGGAGAGAGGTTATCAGCAGCCTAGGAAGCCTACTGTAAACAAGCAGGAGATGAGGACTGCTCTAACTCTGAAATGAAGCAAAATCATAACAGCAATGAATGTGGTAATGATCTTTATTTACCTTTGCTCACTTGTTTTAAGCTAATCAATGAAATACGAATACTTTAAGAAGATTTCCCATCTAGACAACTTCCGTCTTTATATCTTGTTTAAGCTTATGGATGCCATAGAGCAGTGGTCTTCAAACTGCGGCCCTCCCCCTGTTGGCAAACTACAACTCCCATCATGCCCACTGTGATAGGTTATATAAATGCATGATGGGAGTTGTATTTTCCCAACAGCAGAAGGTCCGCAGTTTGAAGACCACTGCCATAGAGGCAGGGTCTTATCGCCATGGAGGCTTAAGAGGAGGGCTTTTGCAGTTAAGACAACCCCTTTAATGGAGTTTTTCATTTCTTAAAAAAAGTTTTTGTTGGTAAGGGAAGGATTAAAAACAGAAAATTAACCTCGACGAACTTTTCAAAGCACTCCAATGACATCACACTGATCGGTCCTGTGACGCTGCAGGCAAATGCTGGCCTCAGTGGTCTCTTCCTCCTTAATTAATGTTATCATGTCCACCAGGAGTTAAAATAGAAGAAAACTAATCTCACCTTTAATACCCCCTATGAGGCTACTGAGGCTAATAATTGGCTGCGTCACCCGACTAATGAATGCCTTGTCATCAGCGGGGGCGCTGGCAGTGTCGGAGGCATAGGGGGTCTCAAAGGTGAGATTAGTTTTCTTCTATTTTAACCCCGCTTGATGTGATAACATTATGTAAGCAACAAATCAAAAGGAATTATTGCAAACATGTCTTCAGTTACAGTACCTTCAGGCGCATACTAGTAGACATTTGTTCCAATAACGCAGAAAATTTCTATATGATTACTCATCTGAGTATAAATTAATTTGCTACATTTCTTACTGTGCAGTGAGAATAGGAGAAGAGTAGCCAGTGATGGACACATGCTAAGGGGCTGTTCACATGGCTTATTTTGGTCACGGATTGCAGCTGTATTACGCGCCGTACTGCGCTGCAGTACGGCTGACATCCATGCTAGGCATTACGGTCATCAATAGTTCTCATAGAGAACTATGGATTCTGTCTCCTCTCCCCGCTCGGCGAATACGCCGGGCGGGGAGAAAGTGACATGTCAATTATTTACGGTGTGTACGCGGCGTGAATAATGAATGTCTATGGGCCGGCGAACTGCCGCCTGCCCCCCCCCCACAATTACTTCGGCAATAAGCCATGTGAACTGGCCCTAAGAGATAATTCCCTAACAATGTCAGAACTGTATCAAAATGTTCTGAGTGGGTGACCCACAGAACAAGGGGAAAGTCCCTTTAAGGTTCCACTGCAAAACATGAGGATGCTATATAAAGATCATTGCTATTCTGTGCTGTTGACTCTTAGTATATCATTGTTTTGCTTGTACCAGCGCTCCCAATCCCCAGTATAGTCACAGATCTAAAAAAATAGCATGTCTGCTGCCTGTAGTCTCCACTAGAGGAGGCTCTGGAGCTTACTGCATACTGTCTCATGACTGAGTCCACTAAACAGCAGTCTATATTAAGCAGAGAATTACTGATCTAGAAGTGTGATTACATCAAACAAAGGCTCTGCACTAAAACTGCTGACATATCAAGTACTGAAACGTATTATTATACTGTATAATTCTGAATAGTGACAGACAGCAGCCATTTCCGATGATCCTGCGGGTTGTTAATTTATTGCCGACTTATACAGAGGCTGCATACTGCAATGTACTGTTTGCAAATGATGTCTAGTAACATAGAAAACACAACAGGCTGTTTGCCGAATCGAGGAAACATGGGAGAGGTAAATCATAGCAGAGTTTTAAAGCCCTTTTTTTCTTCCATGCTGTATCGAACTGAACTGAATATCAATGAAGAGAATGTGCAGCCGGAATGTAATGTTTTCATCACCACCTAAGACGTTTATTGTGTGTTTTATTACCTTGACTTGGAGCTTTGCATCGTGAAACCTCCCTTTCCAAGACGCTACAAATCTCAGGTTATCCATGGAGCAGTTCATTGTTCTAGGGGGGGATATAAAACATTACAAGATAAACATGGTGGTGACCGTGTTTAGCTGCATTATGAGATTTCTCCAGACAAGGAGAGCATCGGCTTCTAGTAATCTCTAAACCACACATCTACTCTGAACTGTAGTGAAAACCTGCTTATATGGCTTATATGTGACGAGTGCATGGAAATGAACAGAAGATGGAATGTATATGTTGGGAACCATTCTAAGCTCGTTTCCAAGAAAATGTCATATAGGACCACATTTAACACATTCATGCCCAGACTGCCTCGTTCCTACATCACCAGAAACCTTTTTTTTTTTTTGTAATTTTGTGCATGCGGTGGTTTAGCAGCTCCAGCTTTTACGATTTGTTGCTGCCAAAATCATTTAAGAGTTGTTTTTATTGTGACAGAGCTGTTCTTTCATTTAGTATTCAGCTGTTGCATAGATACATTTTTTGCTTTACATATATAAGGGGATACATATATGACCACTGTAGTTTACTTTGCTAAGTAAAAACCTCAAATTCAAAGTTATAAACGGCTAAATCTGTAACAGGCCCCTAATCCGCCAGGTACAATTTCAAATAATGGTGTATTCTTAGGCTATGTTCACATGGCGTAATTGCGGCGCGTACAGTACGCGGCACAATACACCCGGTGCTTTGGGAGTCGCGCTGATCAGCATGTACTCCTGAAGCATGAGTGAGAAGAGGGGGGGCGGTGGTCCGCCGGCCCCATTGACATGAATAATTAACATGTCACTTATCTCCCCGCACGTACAATACGATTATATTCTATGCGCAGGGGGATGAGGCTAACCCATATTTCATGACGCAGGGTTTAAGTAATTAATTTAAAGCGCAAAAAAACCGGTGAATGGCCCACAGTTCCCTTGAACTACCCTTAAAATTGCTGAAAGGGTCTTTGAGCCCCCTCAGGCATCAAGGCCAGGTGTAACCTGATTTTATAAACCCTTAAAACCCCTGTGTCCCTTGTCTTTGGGAAATTTATTTTTGAGAATTCATTTTTATTTCTGAACGACTACAGTGCTGCTGGTCAATCCAAAATATTAATAAAACCTCAAACGTGAACATTTAAGAACATTAAAGTGAAGTTTTAGCATTCTTAGGAGAATTTTGTTGCATAATTTTTGGGGAAAAATTTTAGTGTGCAGAAATATTATGCAACTGAATAAAAATGGAGAATGTTCACACCTCACTTGTTCATTACCATTTGTTAGGATTTTTGTTCAAGGCGTCTGCAACTTTCTACCGTGAAACCACCTGCCGTGAGTTTAGAAGAAAGCCCCCCCGGCCACCCCCCAAAAAAATTCCTTTATCTGCCTTTTTTATATGGCGAAAGAAGTACAGTCACTTCTTTCCCCCGCCTTCAATACGGGGGGGAAGGCCTAATTTTACTCCTATAGGACAATGTTTTCCTAATTACAGGACTTTTTTGGGGGCCATTGCAGTGTACATCCTAAAAACGCCGAAAGGGGGCCCCATATTTGGCCTTTTCCCGGATCCAAACAAAACGAATCTAACAATTGTCGGGGTATTAACTTTGTGCAATGGCAAAGGGTTTCCCCTGCACTGCCTTTTTGAATTTCCCCCTTTTTAAATTGGGGGGGTTTGGTGAAAGCCCAAGGGTTTAAGGGTCCTTTTTTTGGGCACCTGTCCAAAAGCGTCCCCACCCCGGGGATTATCACGGCGTTTTGGGCAAAACCTTTAAAAAGGGGGGGGGGAGGGGGGGCCAAAATTTCGCAGGGGTGCGGGGGGTTTGGGGGGGGCGGGGGGTGAGGGCTTGGTGGGGGGCGGGGGCTCCCAGGGGGAGGGGGTTGGGAGGGGGTGCGCGGGGGGGAAAGGGGCGGGAGGTAGGGGGAAAACTGCAGGGGAGAATTTTTTTGACTGGGGGGGGGAAAACTAAAACCGTTAAAACGCCAAACCCCTCAAAAAGATAAAATACACCAAATAAGATCAATGTTGCTTTTTCCGGATCGCTTTAGGGAGGGGGCTTTTTCACCCTCAAAAAACAATCCGAAAAAAGGATCCAATACTTGTGGAACCGCCCAAGGGGTGAAAAAAAAAAAAAAAAACCCAAATTTAAAACAAAACTTTTCCCCACCAAAATACGCAATTCCCCAGCTTAAAGGGGGAATATGCAGAAAATAGTTGAAATACTAATTTGCTTTATAATTGTGCACACATTGTAGTTACACTGGATAATCACATTGACCTCCTTAGGAATGCCGCCTTCATATCCATTCTGCCTTACTATTCTAAGGCTAACAAACTAAAGCTGAGTTCACACGACATTCAGGGCCTCTTTCGGCAGAATTGACAAAAAGAACAGCATTGCATAAAGTGATATTCCTTCTGTCAAAACTAGGAAGACTACAATGGAATCCAACAGACCGTATTATAAATAGCCCTTTTGTCAGTAACTTTAGTTTGGAACGACCCCCAAACGGCTGTCTGTTATAGGGAAAAAAGGTTGAACAAAGCTTAAAAAAATTTTTTTTTTTAATCCAGCTGCTCTTTTCCAAAACAAAGGAAAAGTGGAGCAGTTCCCATAAAAAACAGCAACTGCTTTTTTTTTCAAAATGTAAAGGGTTTTTGGGAAAAATATAAACTCATTGGTGCACAAGTACGGAAACAGAGCGGACTTTCCCTAACACTTATTTGCTTTTCCCGCCCTAGAGCATTAAGAAACGGCGGTGAACAGCTCTGACAGTAAAGGGGGTTTTGATAAAAAATGTTGTTCTCGGCTTTCTCCACCCAATTCTGTTTAAATAAAAATAATTTAGAAAAGAAAATTGAGCATCCACGTGGAATTAAAAATCAAAGCTCAAATGCTTACAGAGTACTCATTGCTGAACTTAGGACATGCATTTTTTCCCAATTAAAAGACTCCCTTTAATTTGAATTTTAAAGGGGGTTTTTTTTTAAACACCTAAGAGCAAAGTGAAGGGGGCTCTCTGGATAAGGGGTTAATCTTTTGAAACAATTTTTGGGGTAAAACAAGAAAAAACACGGGACCCAAAAGACAAAAAGGGGTCCTGCTTAACCCTCCCCCCAGGATTCCCCCCCCTAACAGTTAAGAGCAAACTTCAATATTCTGGGGGTGGGTAAGTATCCCTTCACTTTCTGTTTTAAGATGTACTCTTTTAACGAAAAACCTACAAACCAATAACACAGGGTTTTCCTTTTTCCCCTTGCACACCTCTTTAAGACAGGCACATAAAACCCTACCATTTGTTTTAATTTTAACGACCTCCCAACCCGAGGGCATCCCATGCATTCCCCAAATAAACGGACCAAAAACCCGCCAATTTTAAAAAGTCTTTTAATTTTGGGGGCTTCTGCTTGGTTTGGTTTCACCCCCTCAACCACAAAACGTACATCTTCCCCCCCAAAAAACCGGGGCAAAGAAGTCACTTCCCCTTTTTTGGACTTTTTCGTTTAAAACCAACCTCAAAAAAACTGGCTGCGTAGACTACATTCAGATCTTCATTGAATCTTTTGGGATGGTTACGGTCTTTTAAATTTCCCGAAAAATGTCTGAAGAACCATCTGAAAACGTTACTCTAAGGACTAGAGTTACTTTAAGGGTAGAGTTTAAAATTCCCAAAATGTTAAATCGAAAAAAGGGGAGGGCCCCCAATTATCAATCTTGGGCGAAAGAAAAAGAAACTACCTTTTATTAGGGTTTTACAGTAAGCCCCAGAAGCCCCATGCTAACTGTTGAGCCACTCATGACAAAAACCATGGATATTTCACTTTGTTGCTGACAACTTTCCTTTATTATGAGCCTTTTTAAAACTATCACTCTAAGCTGCATTTACAATTCTGCAGTTTATTTTACAATTTACAGTACACACAGCATGACTATAGCTCTTCTGGTGTAATACTTAATAAGTCTAAAGTTTTGTAGTGGTATACCACAAATATACGACTGGGAGGGGGCTGTTTGCGGGGTTCTCTAACATTTTAAAATTAAATGCAGCTTTGCATGTGCATGGAGCAGTCTACAACAAGAAACTCAAAATTGCCCAAACTAATGAACATCAGTGGGCAACATCATGTGGTTCTGCAAAACAAAACAGATGTATATGCCATTCAGGGTTTGCATAAAAAAAGAAAAATTTTCTAGTAACATCTTTCCAAAGCCATAACACATCAAATATAACAACGTTGCATGGTACAACTAATTGCAAATGCGAATAGAGAAGAGAGTCTGGTGTATTAATTGCAGTACAACGCCTTTTTCCCGAAAAACTCCCCCTTAAACCCGGGAAAATTGATTGCTGTCAAAATAGCATAAAGCTATAGCCTCACTGATCTGTCAAAACAGTGATCACAGCGCTCAAGTAATTAACAACTCATGAGGGATAAGAACTATTTTAAGTCCAAGTGTGTGGAATTTCACCTCGGGTTTTCTTCTGAAATTAATTGCTGGGGTGGTCATTTTTAAAGGGCCCCGGACCCGGGTCTAATGAGAACATGTTTACATGGAAGCATTTCTGCTCCGTGCTCAATCAGATTCCAGCGCAAGAAAGCGGAAGCCTTTCATTTGTTTTTTCCCCTTTTTTTGTTTGCCGAGCTCTAACTCAAAACATATAGAATGTAATAGACAAAAAAAATGCCCCGTGGAAATTACATATCATTTTAACCCAAAAGTCCATACATATTCAGCCCCTAAAAGTGGTCGGAGAGGAGGCTGACCACAAAAGCCACCTTAGACCTTTCAGTAGGAAACTGGCAGTTCCACATGCAAGCACGGTGATAAACCCCGCAGGGCCTTGGGGCCTACGAACGTTGCCGGGATAACAACGAAATTAGGGCAAAGACAACGCAGGGCCGATGAAGCAGAGGGAAACCATGGAAGCCTTGAGTTGGGGTGGAGAGGACTCTGCACACGAAGATGGTTGATTTATTGCCAATCGCGCGATGCAGGCCACAATGGTGGTCTAATTGCAAATTTCAGATCTCCAGTGGAAATTTCTGCTCTGTTTGAACTGACTCATGGATTTCCCATTCAAATAAATGGCAGGTGTATTTAAATAGGAATTGGACATGGGAGCCCTTTATGTTACAAAAGTAAAAATTAAAAATGTTCTTTTTTTTTAAATAGCAAAACATTTTTGTTTAGGCACTTTTACTAAAGGATGTGACAAAAAATTACCACTCAAAAGAGCCGGTGGCCTCATCTCCAACACAAAATGAAAAGTATTTTTGGGGCTGGGAACCATTTCATAGAAATGATGCTCTAAGATCGTAGAAGGTGCAAATATGCAACTAAATTGATAAGGGGCCCAGAGGAGCTTTGTTATGACAAAAGGTTAAAAAGATTAAACTTATTTACTCCAGAGAAGAGACATCTAATGGGAGACATGATGAATTTGTCTAATAATATAAATACCCCTTCATAAAATACGGTGCAACGTTGTTTCATGTAAACTCCCCTCCCCCCGCCTCCCCAAAACAAGAGACAAGAGGCACTCAAACCTTCTGGAGAAAAAAGGTTTATAACCAGAGGGGTTTAAGCCCTTTTCCCTTTAAAAATTAAACTACAGATATACACCCCAGAGTGGTCCAGCAGGAAAGGTGAGGGCTTTAAGACAATTACAACAATAATATTAATTAAAAAAGTATTTTTAAAATAAATAATTTTTGTAATGAATGGAAAACTTGATTTAAGTTGATCTAGCCTGTCAATCTTTGGGTCTTGCCCTTCGTTAAAACCCGATGAACTTTGTTTTTTCAACCCAAAATGTAAGTATACATAAAAAATGTGTATTTTAGTGTTAAGGGGATTTTGGCTCCTTTTTTCACAAAGTATTGCTATAGAGATTTAATTTTTTCACGAATGATTATTTAAAATGATTTTTTATCTAATATTTGCCCCAAGAATTCAAAAAAGACCTCAGAGATACTTAGGCCCCGTTAAAACGGTTATTTCCCCCGGGATTTTTGGGGTTTTTAGGCACAAATCCGCCCGTGAATGGGGGCCGGGGCCCGGGGCGGGCCCGGTCCCCCCCTAGAAAAAACATTTTTAAGGCGGTCCCGCCCTAAAATAATGTCATTTCCCCTTTTCTCCCCGCCCCAAGGTTTGCCCCGGGGGAGGACGACGGTTCCATGTTTCCTATGAAAGCAGGATTCCGAAAACCGCGGGGGTTGGGGCCCATTGAACCAAATCCGGGCCGGGAATAGGCGCCTCCCGGCAATCCGGTGCGGGGCCCTTTTCTGCGGGAAAACAAATACTGTACACTGTGGCTCAACAATGGAAATCTGCTGGTCTTAGGGTCATCCCTCCATGGATCAGCTTGAGAGACTGATATGTGTGTATTACGAACACATTTCAGTGCTGCAAGTCCCTGCCTGACCATGGGTCTAATGACCTGAACTGACAACATCTTAGTTTTCTGTATTACCCTTGTGTGTACCCGACCCAAATAGTACAACGTTTTTAATGAAGATCTCTATGAAGATCTCAGTCAAAGGAGTATTTGAATACTAAATAAATCTGTATACGCTGCATATGTTGCATCAAATTCGTTTAAAGGGAACCTGTCACATAGGTTATGACCCCATTGCTGAGGGCAGCACAAGCTCATGTCAGACCTGCTGTTTCCAGCACTGTGTCCCTTAGGCCATGTTCACACGGCTTAAAAAGGGCCGTATTTCGGTCCGTAATTACGCGCCGAAGTGCGCCAATTACGGGCCGAAAACGGCCCATTCATTACGGTAATCCACAGTTCTCATAGAGAACTATGGATTACGTCTCCTCTCCTCGCCCGGCGAATCCGCCGGGCGGGGAGATAATTCACCTGTCACTTTCTAGCGGCGTATACGCCCGCTAGCATGATAGTCAATGGGCCGGCGAAGTGCGGCCCTGCTTCTCCCCGCTCCCGCCCCGCCCCCGTCCACACGGCGTAATTGCGGGGCGTAATTACGTCCCGCAATTAAGCCGTGTGAACATGGCCTTATTCTGTAAGATGCTGGAGTTTTAGAGCATTTACCCCTCAAATCGTATTCATGAGTAGGTGTTAGCTGCGCCCACCAAAGGCTAGCTCCGCCCACTGACAGTTACAGATGTTTCTACCTATTCAAAGTAATAGGATGGGCGGAGCTAGGATCCGATTGGCCGGGTTTGAAAAAAAACTGACTCTTTGAAGGACTCTTCTGGCAGAAAACTTCAGATTTGAGCATTAAATAAACGAAAACTACAGCATCTTACAGAATAAGGGACACAGCGCTAGAAACAGCATGTCTGGCACTAACTTGTTCTACCCTCAGCAAGGGGGACATAACCTATGTGACAGGTTCTCTTTAAAATGTATAAACACTTGTCAAAATGTCCTTTTTTTTAAAAAAAACTAATGAAAACAAAAGGGTATTTTACCTCCCTTCAATCTTTTTTACAGAGGTTATGCAACAAGATATTTGTAAAGTCTGGAAAGTCCAGCAATCCAGTACAATGTTCTATACATTCCCTCTGTCCTCCAGGCCTAATTACTGACATCCTTCCTCCTTTGTATCCATGATGTTCTTAAATGTTCATCTGCTCCAATGTTTTGCACTAATTTTCTGAATTAATTAACCTTGAATGATTACATGATGAACCAGGCTTGCTTACAGTTAATTAATTCATCCCCAGGTAACTTATTCTAAACATCAAACCAGATGTGACAGCAAAATCAAACTCCCAAGAACCTAGAGCAGCAGATATTTATGATGAATAGAGAAAAACGTTCCCGGTGAAGGCACAAACTATACTGTACAATAGGGGGCAAAACCACAGGCATAGGACATTGTGCTCAGACTGTCTGAAAAAAACGGCCGCAAATGAACACACCGGGCTTCTATGGAAAACCCGAGCAGCAGTCCCCACTGCACGGGTGTGTCGTCCGAAAAACATTGTGCTTGTTCATTCTTGCGTCCGATTTTCGGACGGAATATGAACATGTGAATGGGAAGTTATTTCTCCTCTGTCGTGTACACGGGCCCTAACAGATACTTTTTTCCTAAGGATTCCAAGGTATGGTATACCATAGTTTACTATACTGTTCCACATTTCAATTTTTGCTGTAAATTAACATATACCTGTGATATGGAGGTCAAAAGGACACTTTTGGCCTCTGCAATGGACTCCTATGGAGACATGACTTGTGTACTTTGGGATCTTTCCTGATGTACATGCTAAACAAAGGGTAAAATATGATGTGAATGGAGCCTTAGAAAAACGCGGTTACTTTATTCCGAAATGTGTCCATGGGTTGTGTCTGGTATTGCAGCTGTGAACTCTACTGTTGAAAATGGCGCTGACACAACCAGATATAACCTGTGGTAAGATGCTGTTTTTGGAAGAAAGCTGTCATGTGTTCATAAACCCATACAAACCCTTTAATGATACATCTTACAATATTTATTATGTGGTTTACAATTTTGTTCCCCCTAGAGGAAAGTATTTATTTATTCCTCAGCACTTTATAGAGATTGTCATGATTCTCATCGGTCCCTGTCCAAGTTGGGGCTTCAAGTCTACATTCACGATTAACCTATCAATATGTTCTTGGAGTGTTGGGGAAACCAGAGTATCCAGATGAGACCCATGCAAACAGATGGAGAACATACAAACTCTTTGGTGGGATTTGAACCCAGGACCCCAGTGCTACAAGACAACAGTGCTAACCACTAAGCCACTGTGCTGCCTAACAAAGTGGCCTAGGAAGCAAGATTTTATATTACTCCATCCCAGGTCTAAAGTACATTTCAAGAGAAATAGAGTACACAGCTGATAACGGTCAGTCAATTTGATAACACCCTATTCTACTGAAGTGAATGGTGCTGAAACAACCAGATACAACCTGAGGACAAATGTGATGCTCGTTTTGAAAGAAAACTCTCATGTATGTGAAAATCTGCACAAATTCTCTAATGAGACAAACTGAAATGTTTTGATGGTGTTCTCAACTTTGTTCCCAAAAAAAATCCTTTAAAAACTGCATTTTTTTTAGGCTTCATGCTTTTATTTTAATGCAGTTTTTGTAGCATTTACAAAAAGAGGTGTGTACTGGTACACGTGTCTTTTATGCCATTTTTTTCTTCTGTGTTTTTTCATCCATCATATGATTTGCCATGTGGAAAAACGCTAGAAAAACAGAACACCCATATACATCCTTTTCTCAGGTGCAGAAAAAAAGAAAAATGCTACAAACGGTGGTAAAAAAAAAAAAGCTACGTCTAGGCCATGCTGTATTTTAAACAAAACTGCTACTGATCCAAAAAAAAGCAACTGAAGTGCAGAAATCCTGCACTTAACTTTCAGCTAACATCTAGCCATTTTAGTTTTTTGGGAAAAAAAGCTTATAAAACTTCATCCATGTTTATCAGCATTGTTTGTAAAACTGCAAACGAGTGAAACTGCCCTTAAAGGGGTTGTCTCGCTACAAAGAATAGCTTTCAAATTGTAGGGGAACACAAAATAAAGACATTTCCAAATATATTGCATTGTTCCTCTGTTTTCCCTAAAGAGATACAAGTGAATTTATTACCTCTGTGGCTATTTCAGTTCCCTCAGTAACCGACCTGTAAACAAATCTCCCTGGGCTGTTTGTTCAATGAGATAACAGAGAGTGAGTCATCACACAGGTCAGCAGTGTCAGTCAGTGTCCTGTGCTGCCAGACAGTAAAAGCTTGATTTATCTCAAGTAAACAGCTCTGTAATTAGGGCTTTTGTTTTGGGGATCAGATAAGAACTCCTGGGAGTAGTTTGAGAAGCTAATCTAATTAGCATCTGAAAGCACGGAACTTATGCTGTACAAGCAAGGAGTTTATGCAAATTAGTCTGAACCAGGAAGTGACAGAGAATTTCTTTCATGCATTCTTTGAAACCCTGTGGGGAGACAACTCCTTTAAAGGAATCGTCCATAACTCCTTTTTTAACAGGCTGAGGCTGGGGTAAAATAAAATAAAAAAACACTCACCTCTGAACCCATCCAGCACTGCACCTCCCCATCCCCTACTTGTTCCTCTGCTGTCTTCTGCCTTTGGCAGATGGGGATGTCACTGCTGCAGCCTCTGTTTAGTTGCAGTTGTCATGTGACGGTGCACAACCTCTTCATTTGGGAGCCCTGATTTTCAAATGGTAATAGGAGTTTAGAGATTTTTTTTTTTATTTTACTCCCCCACAGCAACATACTGCAGGTTACAAAAAGTGGAGTTGGACAACCCCTTTGAAATGGCCTACTGATCAAGATTTTAGGCAATCCCTGCCCCAATGTAAAGCCATCTACTTTCTTAACATCAGAGAGCAACATTAAGGGTGTGTTCACACGGCATGCTGGATCCGTTTTGGATCTGAAAAACGCATGTGAACTAAGAACCTCAAATTTTTCATGTATCCTAAGTAGCACAAATGCTTTTTTTAAAAAATTCCTATGTCCCCTTTGATAGTTTCTTTAGTTGACAGTGTGCTACTGATATTGGAATGTGTATGTATATTGCTGCCACATCAGTGTGCACCTATGGTCATTTTTTTTCAAAAACTTTTTTTGGATGTGCAAAACCAAATATTTCTGCTCTCAATCACAATACCTATTGTGAGCTGCTCCTATTACAGAAAAACTATATTTTTTTAACTTTAGATGCTTTTGTTTCATTAAGGCCTGTTTCTCATCAGCGTCAGAGGAACCTCCATTGCAATTTCCGTCGGGAATGATGGGGAAAAAAATTTCTGTGATGGACACTGTGGTAGAAACTCAATGTATCCATTGTAGTTAATCGGGTCCACGTGATATTTTTGGTGTCCACTGTAAAACGGGTCCAGATCCACCTCTGCAAAAGAGGTTCTGAAGGGAACCAACGCACAAATTTGAACCAGGGCTAATGCATGCCACAATAAACAAATTACCCCTGGAGTACCTACTTAGCATATTCAAAGCAGCTATTCCCCTTTACAGATCATTTTTGTAATATAATGCAGGTTGTGGTTACACTGTTACTTTTACTTCTTTATCCTTGAAATGTTTGTTACCGCAGTATTGATTTCCTTAACACATCTGTTTCTTTCCTGACTGTTTTTGTTAGAACATTTATTTCAAGGAATAAAATGTGAGTACAACAAGGAATTATCGGAGATTTTCGCAGTCTCCAGAGCTGCACGGCAGGTTGTAGCAAATAAGATGTATGACTTCTGCGCTTGCATTGCAGCCTTTTCTGTGATGGTGAAGGCAGTAAGCTGGATACATACAGTAACACTACAGCACTATAAACATGTCAGTGTGCGGTTAGATTTGTCATTTGCAGGAACTTGCCTTTACCTGTACGCGGCCGGCGAGTGAAATGCTCTGCTCCAACTGTTCCAATTTAATGATGTGAGTCTTTTAATCATATCTAGTATGGAAGACTCATGTGTTTACAGCTGAGCCTTAACGCCATCACAAGCTATTATAAGACACTACAAGACAAGGGGGCGAGTGTGCAGGGAATAATCTCATTTATACACACTGTACAAACTGATCAGGATGCTTTAACAAGATTGCTTCTCAGTGCTTTTTTGTTGCTGCTGCTTATATCATAATACGCACAAGAGACAAGTGCACATATACAGGTCTCTATAAAGTTAACTAAATCAGGGGAGATGCCCCAGATGTCCTTTATTGACCAGCCTCTGAGGAGTAATTAGAAGCTCCTTAGCCATACTTACCAACTCTCCATGATCGTCAGGGAGACTCCCTGAAAAGGGGGAGTCCTCCTGGTCTCCCTGAAGAGTTGGTAAATCTCCTGCTATGGTAGGTTTGCCACCAATCTGGTAAACCACCGGCAGGGACGGTTTTACTGCCAGGGGGCCAGTGCCGGTATTTTATTTGTACCGGCCATATCAAGTACTGGTAACTTTTAGAATACACTCTTGAGTATGACTATTAGGACATGTTCGCACGGCTTACTTGGATGCTGATTTTTCAGCGCCCAAAACCGCATGAAAACCTCATCTGAAACACTCTTCTTCAGAAAAGGTTTTTGATGAGGTTTTAATGAGGTTTTGGACAAGGTTTCCTCCCATACAAAGCCAGGGCAAAAACTGTGTTGAAAAACGCTCCAAAAACACATTGTACACTATATGCACTAGTGGATGAAAAGGGGTCAAACAAGTTGACAATGTTTGGTTGGTTTTAGCCTTAGGCTATATGGCAGCTAAACCACCTTATACAACTGCTCACTTTTTTTAACAGCCAGTGAGATCCACTTTACAAAGTGTTGGAACCAGGATAAATCATACTTAGATCCTGCTCTGACATCACTTGGTGCATAGGGACCACATTGTAGCTAGGCTCTGAAGGAAAGCTGATTGATGTGCTGTTACCCAGCTTGGATGCTGGTTAGGAGATCCAACGGCCAGTAAGACTGCAGGATACCACATCCCTTATCAGCTTTCCTCCTAAGCTGTTACACAGATGTGTCAAGGGGGTGTAGCTTTGTGCAAAAGAGGGAGTGTCATGTAAAACAGAAGGTGTGGCCCACTCAAAGTATCAAGGAGGCAAGCTACAATTCAAAATCCCCTGAAGGACACTTCCAAAAGTTGGCAAGTATGTCCTAAGCCCCCTGTCAGGTTCATATTCCAGGCACAGGAATCAGCCTATTTTACATTTCAGGAACAAAGATCCCTTTACAAAACAAGGTTTCATTTCAGACACAAAGGGAAGATTTGTCAATATTGTCTAACTCTTAGACAATGTAAAGTATCATAGTGTTGATAAATCTTGCACAGGTTACAACGGTCTCGTCTAAATTTACATCACTTTTAAGTTGGCTTAATTTATGCCACTAACGGCACCAAAATTTTGGCACATTGTGGTGCATGCTAAGTCTAACTCTCCTTCTGTAAAGCCATGCGGCTCAGAAGTGTTTAAAACACATAAATAACTGCGGTGTAAAGCATATACGCCATTATATTTGCCACAAACTGCCTTGATAAATGTGCCCCAGTGCCTTTCATCCAGGCATGTTTACATTACACGCAAAGATATCCTTCTGCCAAGCATCTACTTCTGGAGCAGAGACCCTCACATCTTAGATTTCTGTTCAATAGAGCCAATATTTAAAGTTAACCTGTCAGGTGATTTATGCTGCCCTATCTGAGCGTAAGATGTGATGTGAGAAGCTGAGCTCTGTGATATATAGGATTATATGATAGAGGAGAGAAGCTGAGCTCTGTGATATATAGGATTATATTTTAGAGGAGAGAAGCTGAGTTCTGTGATATGTAGGATTATATGATAGAGGTGAGAAGCTGAGCTCTGTGATATATAGGGTTATATGATAGAGGAGAGAAGCTGAGCTCTGTGATATATAGGGTTATATGATAGAGGAGAAGAGCTGAGCTCTGTGATATATAGGGTTATATGATAGAGGAGAGAAGCTGAGCTCTGTGATATATAGGATTATATAATAGAGGAGAGGAACTGAGCTCTGTGATATATAGGAGTAAATTATTTGAAGCAGAAATCATATATACCTATATATCACAGAGCTCAGCTTCTCCATGTATATTTGGACACTGACACAAATTTAGTTTTTTTGTTTACTGAAACATAATCAAGTTATAGTTCTATAATGGACATGGACATAAAGTCCAGACTTTCAGCTTTCATTTGAGGGCATCCACATTAAAATTGGAAGAAGGGTTTAGGAGTTTCAGTTCCTTAACATGCTCCACCCTGTTTTTAACCCCTTATCGACCTTGGACAAATGTATACGTCCAGGTCATTTGGGGGGTTCACGCACATGGACGTATGCATACGTCCTGAGGATCGCACGAACTCTAAAGTTGGGGTGGGGGAGATTAACCCCTTAATTATCGCGACCAATAGGTCGCAATAATTAAGGGAGACACAGGAGGAGCAAACCCTTCCGGGTTGTCTGTGACGTCCCGATGCCCGGCCGTGCCCTGTGGGCATGGCCCTGCATCGTGACTGACACTTGCCATAGGAACCAGTCATAGCAACAAGCTGTGTAGTGATTCCTATTGAATGAGGGATCTGAAGATCGCTCATTCAAATCCCCTGTGGGGAAAGTAAAAAAAAAAAAAAAAAGTGAAAAAGTAAAAAAAGTGAAAAACAAGTAAAACACAAACACGAAAAATAAAATAAAAACACGTACACCGCCCTTTTCCCCTTTACAAACGCCAATCGCCCCAAAAAAGATCAAAAATAAATAAAGTACCCACATTTGGTATCGCCGCGTGCGTAACAATCTGCCCTATAAATCTGTCATGCTAATAAACCCATACACTGAACGCCGTAAAAAAAAACAACAAAAAAAATCACATTAAGATTTTTGTTCATCCCGCAGCACATAAAATGGAATAAAAAAACTATCAAAAACTCCTATAAACGGCAAATTTGTAACAATTAAAACTTCAGTTCATCCCGCAAAAAAAAGTCCTTATACAACTCTGTATACGAAAAAATAAAAAATGTATTGCTCTCAGAAGACATCGATGCATAAATATTGTTTTACACACTAAAAACACTTTAATATTTTATAAAGTGCTTCAACATAAAAAAACTATATCACCTGGATATCGCCGTAATCGTATCGACACAAAGAGGAAAGCTAACTTGTCACGGATACTGCACGGTGAGCGCTGTTAAAAATAAAAACACTACTAGGATTGCATTATTTTCTTCTCCCTGCCTTCCAAAAAACGGATTTAAGAGTTATCAAAAAGCCTTGTCCCCCCAAAAATGATACTAATAATGTCTCAGAAAAACCTTACTAAAAAGTGAACATAATGTTATATGCCCCCCATAATGGTACCAATAAAAACATCAACTCATCCCGCAAAAAACAAGCCCATAATCAGCTCTGCACGCAGCAAAATAAAAACGTTATGGCTGTCAGAATAGGACAACTTAAAAACGCTATTTTTTTATAGGCATATTTCTATTGTGTAAAAGTGATAAAACAGAAAAAACTACATAAATCTATATCATTGTAACTGTACCGACCTCCATAGTAAAGTTATCCTGACATTTACACTGCACGGCGAATGCTGTAAGATTGAAACCCAAAAAACAATGACCGAACTGCGTTTTTTCCCTCCATTTTCATGGCCCAATGCTATAAAAAAAAAACTATGGAACACCTGTGCATCCAAAATGCACAATACACCCTTAGACGAGATCCCTGAGGGGTGTTGAATCCAAAATGGGGTGACTTCTGGAAGGTTTCACCTGTTCTGCTACTTTGGGGGCTTTGCAAATGCGACATGGCCCCACCAAAATCTGCGTTCCAAAAGCCAAATAGCGCTCCCTCCCTTTTACGCCCTGACATGTGCCCAAACAGCAGTTTACACCCACATGTAGGGTATTGCTGAACTTGTGAATCACCTGTGGGGTCTATATACTCACTGCACCCCTGGATATATTCCTTAAGGGGTGTAGTTTCCAATATGGGGTCTTTTTAGGGGTGTTTATTAAGTTTTAGCACCTTAGGGTGTCCTCAGTCCAGTAGGTGCTCCTCCTATTCTGGGGCTTATGGTTGAGCCAAATGCACATGGGCCACATATGGGATATCTCTAAAAACAGCAGACCTGGGGAAAATGATATGTTGCATTTACCTAGTCACATTTACCGTATTCCAGTGATTATTGGATAATAATAAAGGGTTATCAAACTTCCTAACCACTGTTGTAAATACTTTAAGGGGTCTAGTTTCTCAGATGGCATCACTTATGGGGGTAACATGCAGGCCCCTCAAAGCCACGTCAGAACTGGACTGGTCCCTAAAATAATGTATATTGCAAATTTTCTTGAAAATGGGAGAAATTACTACTAAGTTTCTAAGCCCTCTAAGACTGGGTTCACATGGCTTATTTGTGGGGCGTAATTACGCCCCACAAATAAGCCGTGTGGACGGGGGCGGGGCGGGAGCGGGGGGCCGGCACTTATCTCCCCCCGCAGCGGATTCGCCGAGCAGGGAGAGGAGACGTAATCCATAGTTCTCTATGAGAACGGTGGATTACCGTAATGACTGGGACGTATTCCAGCCGTAATTCGCGCACTACAGCGCGTAATTACGGACTGAAATACGTCCCATTTTAAGCCGTGTCGTAAAAAATAAATAAAAAATAAGAAATAAAAAAATGATGCCAACCTATAGTGGACATATGGTAGATGCTAGTTATAAACTATTTTGTGGTGAATAATTATCTATCTTGCACGCAGAAATTTTGAAACTTTTAAAATGACAAATTTTTCAAAATTTTCATGAAATTTTGATATTTTTCACAAACAAACAAGAATTGTATGGATCAAAATTTCTTACTAACTTAACCCTAGAACGCATATTGGGGGCCTTTTAGGCCCCCATGCTTAAATTTTTGCTATTATCTGCAAAATTACTTTAGTTAGAATTTTGAAACTCCAGGTATTCCTCAAGTATGTCATTGTTGATAATATCCAGTTGTTCATATAATTTTTTTTCATAGGCATTATGGTGTAACAATGCTTGTTTGGTGAAAACTACATCTGTACGAATTGGGGGCCTTTTAGGCCCCCGCTGTTTTTATCATGTTCTCAGACGTGTTTGTGTCTCAAGTTACTTTATTTGTACTCAGTAATGCTAGTGGAGGGGCCAGGGTGTGGATAATAACATGTGAGGATGTCATGTGATTTTTGGAGGGAGTGATAAGGCCATGATATCACCTCAGGTCCTCTGAACACGGTAATGAGCTGTGTATATAGAGTACTGAGGACAGTATACACTCTGAGCTAATTGCTGAAGGACCTGTGATAAGATAAGCTGTTGAGAGGAAATCTGTTTCATTTTCTAACATCTAGTCAGCAATGGCACAGTCTTCCTCCAAGTGTCTGACTGACCAAGAGATTGAAGCGATTATGTTTCAAAGCGATGATGAAAGTGAACTATCTTTGTCTGATGAAGAATATCTGCCACCAGCTAATCAAACATCCTCATCCAGTGATTCTTTTGATGATGAAGAAGTGAATCTAGTGGATCCTCAAGAAGTGATAAGTAGAACATCCAAAACGAATGTTTTTTGGGACAGTAATCATACATTAGTCGGACGTACTCCAATACACAATATTGTTAAACAGGCTCAAGGAGCTGTGGGAAGTCCCAGTTACTTTACCCCTAAAGATGTATTCTGTACTTATTTTTCTGACAATATTGCAGAAGAGGTCCTATTATGTTCAAACCTAGAAGGAAGACGTATCGCTTCTGCAAAAAATAAGTCCTGTTAAAATATCTCAAAAGAGGAACTTTATGCATATATTGGACTTTTCCTGCTGGCAGGGAGTAAAAAATCGTATGATGTCCCAATACGAGAATTATTTCTGGACCCACTTTCTGATCCACACTATAAGGCGACAATGTCAGTGGGCAGATATGAGGAAATTTAGAAGAATCATTCGCTTTGATGATAAGCGAACTCGTGCACGAGGTTTGAAACAGACAAATTAGCCCTATCAGTTATATCTGGAACATATTTATCAAAAATTGCACAAACCTTTACAATCCTAGTACTAATGTTACTGTAGATGAGCAACTTGTACCGTTCAGAGGATGCTGCAAATTCATACAATACATGCCCAGCAAGCCAGCCAAGTACGGAATAAAAGTCTTCTGGATGTGTGATTCTGCAAATTAATTATGGCATAAATGGCGTAATCTACTGTGGCAAAGAGGTTGGTGCACCAGTACAGAAGGATCTGGGGTCTGAAATAGTCAAAACTCTTGCTGTTCCAATATTCAACTCAGGTAGAAACATCACCATGGACAATTATTTCACCAATGTTGAACTAGGCAATTTTCTGCTCGCAAAAGTTATTACACTTGTTGGTACTATAAAGCAAAACAAACGAGAAATTCCAGCAGCACTCAAACACAATGGTCAGCGAGCACTTTATGAGAGTGTCTTTGGATTCAATAACAAAGCGACTTTGGTATCTTACAAGGCGAAGAAGGAGAAATCTGTAATTTTACTCAGTACCATGCATCACGATTGCAGCGTTGACAGCAATAACCAAAAATTGAAACCAGAAATCATCCTGCATTACAATGCAACAAAAGGAGGTGTAGGTAAAATGGATGAGATGGTGGGAGAATATTCGTGTAAAAGGCAAACAAAACGATGGCCTGTAGTACTATTTTCAAATATGCTTGATGTAGCAGCCCTAAATTCATTCATTATTTATACAGAAACTCATCCGGAATTTCATGCACAGAGGAAGGACAGGAGACGCTTATTCTTGAAGGACCTTTGTCATGAACTTGTAATGCCTCACATGATAGAGTGAAGCGACTTGAAATGCTTGCCAAAGCAAATTAAAGAAGCAATGAAACGGTGTGGCGTACAGTTTCAGATTATTCCAGAGCCAGGAGAAAGAAAACGAAAGCGTTGTTTCATGTGTCCAAGAAACAGAGGGGAAAATGAGCGAAAATTGTTCCACTTGTAAGGAAACTGTTTGCAAAGAACACTCTTCTGAAAAAATAACATGTCAGAATTGTTTGGAAGACTAATATAATAGAAAAGAAAGTTAGAATAAAAATGTAGCTGCTGCTAGTTTGCTATAGATTTCTATGCATTTTTGTGTGTTTTCATGTCTTTGCGTGAAATTTGGGAAAAAAAAAAAGTTTTTTTTTGGTGTTTTTCTGTGAAAAATTTAATTAAAATGTTGTCCACTATTCATATTTTATTGAGCAATTTTGAAATAAACTTGTGAAAGTTATTTAAGTGTGTTCTTCTACATTATGTGCATGGGGGTCTAAAAGGCCCCCATGATGTTAATATGTATATTTTTAACGTCATGCGTTCTAGGGTTAAAGCACAATGTGTCACGAGAAAACAATCTTTGAATCACATGGATAGGTAAAAGTGTGAAAAAGTTATTCTCACATAAAGTGACACATGCCAGATTTCAAAAATAGGGCTGTGTCAGAGAGGCCAAAACTGGCTGGGTACTTAAGGGGTTAAAGGGACCAAAAGTAATTGGACAAATTAAATGATTGCAAATAAAATGTTAATTTCAAATACTTGATTGAAAGCCCTTTGTTGGCAATGACTGTCTGAAGTCTTGAACTCATGGACATCATCAGACGCTGTGGTCCCTCCTTTTTATTGCTTTGCCAGTTCTTTACTGCAGCGGTTTTCAGTTGCTGTTTGTTTGTGGCCTGTCTGAAGCTTAGTCTTTAACAAGTGAAATGCTGCTCAATTGGGTTGAGATCATGCGACTGACTTGGCTATTGAAGAATATTCCTCTTCTTTGCTTTAATAAACTCCTGTGTTGCTTTGGTTTATTTTTGAGGTCATTGCCATTGTTCTAAAACACCAACCAATCAGTTTGGCTGGATTTGGCTGGATTTGAGCACACAGTATATCTCTGAATACTCTCCAGGATGTAGGTGTATCACTTTCCAAATCTATCATAAAGAGAAGACTGCATGAAAGTAAATACAGAGGGTTCACTGCACGGTGCAAGCCACTCATAAGCCTCAAGAATAAAAGGCTAGATTGAACCTTGCTAAAAAAATCTAAAAAAAGCCAGCCCAGTTCTGGAAGAATATTCTTTGGACAGATGAAACCAAGATCAACCTCGACAAGATTGATGGAAAGAAAAAAGTATGGTGAAGGCATCTTATAGCTCATGATCCAAAGCATTCCACATCATCTGTCAAACACTGCGGAGGCAGTGTGATGGCTTAGACATGCATGGCTGCCAGTGGCACTGGGTCACTCATGTTTATTGATGATGTGACAAGACGGCATAACATAACAGCAGCCAAATGAATTCGGAGGTATTCAGAGACATACTGTGTGCTCAAATCCAGCCAAAGGCAACCATACTGATTGGTTGGCATTTCAGAACGGATGGACAACGACCCAAAACATAAAGCCAAAGCAACCCAGGAGTTTATGAACACAAAGAAGTGGAATATTCTTTAACGGCCAATTCACCTGATCTCAATCCAATTGAGCAGCATTTCACTTGTTAAAGACTATACTTCAGACAGAAAGGTTCACAAGCAAACAGCAACTGAAAACCGCTGCAGTAAAGGCCTGGCAGCGCATTAAAAAGGAAGAAACACTGCGTCTGGTGATGTATGTAAGTTCACGACTTCAGACAGTCATTGCCAACAAAGGGCTTTCAACAAAGTAATAGAAATTAACATTTTATTTACAATTATTTAATATGTCCAATTACTTTTGGTCCCTTTAAAAATAGGGTGGCCCATTTTGAGATTGCTGACCGCGGTTTTTGGCATAGATTTGCGCAAAAGCCACGGTCGGTTTTTGGATTTGCCGTCAGCCCCGTACATGGAATACGAACAGAATTCAGTGGAATTTACAACATGTTGCATACTCCGACAGATTTTAAACCCGATGGTAAAAAAAATCTGTGTTGTATAGACTACAGCATGGGATTTTCATTGCTGTCTATGCAGCACAGTGTACTGGCGGATTTTTGGCGGATTAAAAATAATTCCAAGGGTATTAATGATTTGAGTCCTAATCCGCTAGATAACCAGGGACTTCTGGTGTTTCTCTAACTGACCAACATTTCGATCAATTTTTTTTTCTAGAGATGGCAGTACTATTTTGCAATGAATTTTTTTAAAGGGGCTGTCCCATCTATCTGTTTCCACTCTACACATGCCTCTTTAGACTCCCACTTTCTGTGCAGGCTGTGGGTCGGTATACAGCAATGACTGACATTTCGGCTTTGCTAACTCCTATTCCTGACTGAGCCTGTTACAGGAACATTATTAATGCAGGGGTTTTTGAAATACAAATCACTATCCAAGCAGGATGACTGGCTATAAAGGTGAGCTAGCAGAGTATATTTTGTAAGCTTCTAGTGAGAGAGAAAAAGTTACATGCCGCCCAGACACACTGTTATCTGCTGAGCAACTGTAATCTTTGTTGTCATTACACAGAAATGTGCTCTGCAGACCTGACAGGATGGTACAAAGCTGCTCCCAAGTAGTAATTCTGTTACTGCATTCACTTGGTGTATTTGCGGGGAATACGTCAGCACGTAATTGCACTGAAATACACCACACAAATATGGTTAAAAGAATGTTACTTGTAAAATCACCATCGTCATTCAGATGATGGAATGATGGCGATTTTACAATAGTATTTCTCGGTGTGGTAACCTGTCACATCTTTAAGGCACTTACGCTCCGAGAAATAGGATACGAGGCAGAGAACTGTCTCGTGTTGAAAGTACGCGCTGGCCAGTGCATACTATTAACAGCGCTAATGAAGGTGTATTGTGGTGTTCACCAATACACTGTGTGAACATACCCTAAGGCTGAAAGTTTTTCTCAGTAGAAAGACAAGATCAGAGAGTGTGATGCTTCGTCCTGCTGATAAGACACAGTAGGGAGTCCCATCCACAGACTGACCACTGCTATAACAGAGAAAGGTGTTTGGTAACTAGAGAAGCTTGTGTAAACAAGCAGGAAATAAGAACTGCTGTAACAGCAGTGTATTTGGTAATAATTGTATTTACTTTTACCTACATGTTTAAAGTCATTTAATTAAATGGGAATTCCCCCTTTAATGTTTCTTCCAACAAAGTTTTATTGCAGCTTACTCCCTATTGCTACGCCACTGGCCATTTGTGGCAAAAAGTTGTAAAGTTCTGCTTTACAGATGTTCTCTGACCTGTATTCTCTTGTATCCCGGTATCCACAGCAAAAAAAAGAAAATGAAAATAACCAAAAATGACTGGAAAAGACACAAATCTGCAATATTCAAAATACCAAAACTCCTTTATGGAACAAATGGAAGAAAACACTAGTGTGAACACAGTGCAGCCATGTAGATTTAACGTATTACTCTATGGCCATGTTCACACGGCTTAAAATGGGACGTATTTAAGTCCGTAATTACGTGCCGGAGTGCGCAAATTACGGCTGGAATACGTCCCAGTCATTACGGTAATCCACAGTTCTCATAGAGAACCATGGATTACGTCTCCTCTCCCTGCTCGGCGAATACGCCAAGGGGGGAGATAAGTGACATGTGAATTACCAGCGGCGTATACGCCCCGCTGGTAATGAAAGTCTATGGGCCGGTGAGGTGCCGCTCCCGCTCCTGCCCCCGCTCCTCCCCCGTCCACACGGCGTAATTACAAGTAAGCCCTATGAACATAGCCTTAAAATGTAAACAAACTGTGACGTCATTAATGTCCTCTTACGTTTTCTCAATCACATTGTACCAGCATTACTGAATATACATTTTAATGAAGGATGTTTTCTAATGTTGGCAATGTCAAGGCACTTAGACTAATACAAGAGCGCTTCATGTAAACAGCGCAAATACAACAACTGAGCTTCTACTCAACAGACAATTTAATATCCATCTCAGACTTCCTTGTATTAGTGCTTTGTCCTGGAAACATTGATTTTAAATATATCTAAAGCTTGACACAGTCCAGGTAAACACATTTATTAAATAGAGGGTAATTAATGGAAAAAATCACATTTTTGTTAGATATTTTTCTATGATGCATTATTTATATTACCAAACGGAAAAACAAACTTAAGTCACTGTTTAATATGCTCCGAGTTCACCAAAAACTCAGTAATAAAAATAAAACAATTTTGATTATCTGGAATTTGTCTGTGCATGGTTCAGTGAAAGATCACTTTCTACAACAACAAAAGAAAACAGCAAATTTAGGGCAAACAAAAAGTCTGTTTTGGTGTTACTTTAATCCCAGGGACAGGGATTTTTTGTGTGTTTTTTCTCTCCTTTTCTTTTGGAGATAGGGGCCGTCTTGTTATGTGATATCTATGTACATGTTTTTTTGTGTTTATCACTATTGTTTATATGTATGTTATTTTGGTTGGGGGATGGTGTAGGGTCTAGGGACGGTGTAGGGTCTATTTAGTAGGTTCCGGTGTGGGGTCGCCCTTGTTGGGGCGGGTTCTCCGCTTTGTTCCTGTTTGTTAGAGTAGTCAGTAGGGCTTTATAGGGATTTAATTAGTCCTTCTTTTATACTAGGTTATCAATAAAGGTTATTTTTTACTGTATTTATCTAGCCTAAGATATCGGTATTTTGTGTTTTTTTTCTATTTTTTAATTCAATATACAAACAGTATGTAATAGGTTCCCCCTAGTGGTGGACAACAGGAAGATAGAAATGTAATATTTAAAGGGGTTGTCTCACTACAACTATTGCTTTTTATGTTAAAGATCTTGCAAAAACAAGTCACTTTGCAACATGTGTCCATTAACCGTGCCCTACCTATTCTGAGATATCCCTTCTTTTATGGGCTGAATCAGCTCCTCAGGTCGCTATAGCTACAGACTTGTTCGATCTCTCCAGATAGGCTGCCAGCACTGGTTGCTATAGCTACAGACCTGGCTTCTACTGCAGTGTAGTAGAAGCCAGTAAACACGCCCCTGAATTCAAAATGAAACCAAGAAAACAGGACAGAGGTAAGATAAATCAATGTAATGAGACAGTCCCTTTAAACTTCTGTGCAGATGATATGGAGTTCTGTATCAGAAAAACAAAAGTTCAGACCACTAGTGTAATGTCATTGACTGGCACAGTGGCAACAAAACTTAGAAACAGTAGTCACATGCAGGTAATATGAAGCCTGTGTAAAAAAATAAATGAGGGGCTTACCATGGATAAAAGACTGTAAAGCGGTTGATGACAAGGACACAAATGGAGATTAAAGGACAAATGAGTGGCATCAGGAAGCAAAACACCAAAAAACATCTGATTCTAAACACTATCACTAACATGATCCCTAAATCTAACCCTAACACCAGACACCCATGGGCCTATCCTACCCCTGACAATATTCCTGCCAAACTCCCTCACTATGCTGGTCCTACCTAAACAGCTCAAATCTACCAAAGAGAACTCGGTAACAAAACATACTGCAAGAAGCAACAGATGACTAACAAACTAGGAACAGATAACTACCAAAACACAACGCAATGCTATTAGCTTACAAGACACAATTTCAAGCTACCAGCCACAGAGTGAAAATCTGCTTTATACAGGATAGCAATTAACAACTCCCTAATAATCAAGCTCACGTGTGTGCATGGTCAGCAGATAGTCCAGAGAATTGTTTGAGGCAATTCCTGCCATTCGAAACAAAATACAAAGATACTTATATATGATAATTAGGCACAGAATTTTCTATGTAGTTTTAAAGGGAGCCCTATCTGAAACCAGGATGTGATAAAGGAAGAGAAGCTGAGGTTTGCGATTTATAGTTTTGAAGCAGAATTTTTGAGTGGTACAGAAACGGATACAGGGAAAGCTGTCAATCACTGTATGTGGGCAGGTTAGGCAGAACTTGTAATGTCTTATAAAGAGTCCTATCAGTATTTTCTCTGCTCTTTAATCTTGCTCCAAATTACATGAACCTATATATCACAGAGCTCAGTTTCTCTCCCTCTATCACATCCTGCACTCAGATAGGGAAACATATAGCAGCTGAAGAAACAAAGACAATTCAACAAAAGTGCTGAATGCAACACTTTTTTCTTTTGTGAAAAAAACTAAAAAAATTCTCAACAGCAGCCGATGCTGCAACACCCGGACGGGGTGCAAGATCTGTCATATAATTCAGGACTAGAGACACTGCCAGCATCAATAAGTAAGTTGTACTAACTCTTATCAGCCACTGTGTGCTCTCCCATGTGGGCACAAGAGATGAAGTAAATTGCAATTAATCTGGCATACAGTCCCTCTCTTTATTCCTGACTGTATAAGGTACTATTGAATCCTTATATTTGGCCATATATTAGCTCCCTACTTTCACACTGTCCCCTGATGTGACCGAATCATTTTTTTTTGAAGGGTCGAAACATGTTGGGATGTTGACACTAATTGATTTAAGGCCAATTTAGATAGGGTCAGGTTGGTGACGGGAACGCCCTTATCGGGGCGATTTACCCGTTTGTTTGATAGGATAGGGTTTGCTTAGTTTAATTTAGGGTTTTGCTAGGATAAACTAATATTTTGATTTTCTGTTATTGTATGTCGCGTATTTACTAGGTTTTAAATTTATCAGTAAAAGTTTTTTTATGACCTTTTTCCTCTTTAGTTGATTTTGTGAAAAAAACTAAAATCACATTTTTAGTCTAATCCTTTAACAGAAGAACTGTGTGGGCACAGTCGCCATTCCTTCTTATACGTTTCAGGCCTATCATCGGATTGGATCTTGAAACATTCAGGGAGGGAACAAGGAAAAATCAAGAAAGAATAATATATGCCAGTTCATACCAAAAAACAACCGACACAAGGAGATACATTTTTGGTTCTTTGTCTTAGACGGCCGGGTCATCTAAGGGTATGTTCACGCGATGTATTGCGGCGCGTACAGTAAGCGCTGCAATACATCATGCGTTTCGGGAGCTCACTCTGATCAGCCCTTACACCCATGGCGCGGGGGTGCCGGCAGCCGTCTGCCCCATAGACATGTCACTTATCTCCCTGCGCGTACAATACGATCTTATTGTAAGCGAGGGGGGACGAGGCATAATCCATAGTTCTCTATGAGAGCTATGGATTACCTTAATTATGGGGCATATTTCCCCGCGTATAAAGTTGCAACATACGCGGCGAAATGCGGTCCAAAATAAGCCGTGTGAACATACCCTAATTGAACCTTACCTGGCAGAACTTATCCAAAACAGAGTAAATGTTCAGAATCAGAAGAAAAACGAGAGTTGTAAGATCTAAAGGTCTCACCTTGCGGCTTGAAATTTGACGTAAACCTCAAGTTCAGAATATTGTCATTTAAATATGTGACAAAGTCTGGTACGAACACCCCGTCTGATCGCCACATGATCAAAATATCTTTTTTAAACACAATTTAATGTTTACAGGACATTGTGGATTATATGTTGTGGTGTGTTGCATGTAAAAAACACTTATGATCTATTGCTGGGATCCAAGGGGTTAAGGAAATTTGACCTCTACACATCCACCTCTTTCTCCCAGAAGTATTCTTCTGGGCTTTTGTTTTAAGCTGGTGTCTGGCTTGTTTCTCCTCACTATGATTAAGGGCCTGTAAGGCCTGAAACGCGTAAGGGGAATAGAGACTGTGCCTACACAGTTCTTCTTTAAAAGGATTTGAATAAAAGGTTATTTTAGTTTATTTCACAATATTTTTTTCTTTTGGATGCTGGACTTCACCCCACGTCTCTGGATTGGTCCCTTCTGTCTTTATAATACAGAGGACTGTCTGTGTACCAAAGCCAGGCCCGGACTGACCATAGGGCAAACCGGGCATTTTCCCGGCGGGCCGCAGGGCCGGCTTGGATCGTCCGCCGAGGAGGACGGTGTTCCCCCCCGGCGGGCCCTGAGTGCCGGCACCGGTTTGTGGCGCGCTACAGGGGCCGCAATGGTCGCATCAGCGACCGGTGCCCCTGTGACAGGGGGCCGACAGGCCCCCCTCGCCACATGGCTGCGCAGCCGGGTCCCTGACCCAGCCATGCAGCCATCACGGCCGCCGCCTGCACCGCGCGGTGCAGGCAGCAGCCGAGGCTGAGCATCTGGGATCTACTGATCCCGTCTGCTCAGCTCCCAGGAGGCCGCGGGGCAGGAGCGCGATACGATGACGTCATCGCGCGCCTGCTCTGCGGCCCCGCTCTCTGCAGTGAGCGGCCACCGGCTCCAGAGTGAAGAGGAGGGGACAGCGGGTGTCCGGGTGAGTATTACTTTTTTATTTATTTATTTTTAACTTTTTACTGTCCCTGGCTGCCTATAATTGCCCTACCCTGGATATATACTGCCCCTGCCCTGGCTACCTATATACAGCCCTGCCCTGGCTACCTATATACAGCCCTGCCCTGACTACCTATATACAGCTCTGCCCTGGCTACCTATATAAAGCCCTGCCCTGGCTACCTATATACAGCCCTGCCCTGGCTGCCTATAAATGCCATGCCCTGGCTACCTAAATACAGCCCTGCCCTGACTACCTATATACAGCTCTGCCCTGGCTACCTATATAAAGCCCTGCCCTGGCTACCTATATACAGCCCTGCCCTGGCTGCCTATAATTGCCATGCCCTGGCTACCTATATACAGCCCTGCCCTGGCTACCTATATAAAGCCCTGCCCTGGCTACCTATATACAGCCCTGCCCTGGCTACCTATATACAGCCCTGCCATGGCTACCTATATAAAGCCCTGCCCTGGCTAAATATATACAGCCCTGCCCTGGCTGCCTATAATTGCCCTGCCCTGGCTACCTATATACAGCCCTGCCCTGGCTACCTATATAAAGCCCTGCCCTGGCTAAATATATACAGCACTGCCCTGGCTACCTATATACAGCCCCGCCCTGGCTACCTATATAAAGCCCTGCCCTGGCTAAATATATACAGCACTGCCCTGGCTACCTATATACAGTCCTGCCCTGGCTACCTATATAAAGCCCTGCCCTGGCTACCTATATACAGCCCTGCCCTGGCTACCTATATACAGCCCTGCACTGGCTACCTATATACAGCCCTGCCCTGGCTACCTATATCAACCCCTCCCCAGGCTACCTATATAAAGCCCTGCCCTGGCTACCTATATACAGCCCTTCCCTTGCTATATGATTCCCTGCCCTGGCTACCTATATGATGCCCTGGCTATATGGTACCCTGCCCTGGCTACCTATACCCTGCCCTGGCTACCTATACCCTGCCCTGGCTATATGATGCCCTGCCCTGGCTAACTATACCCCTCCTGGCTAGATGATGCCCTGCCCTGGCTACCTATACCCTGCGCTTGCTATATGATGCCCTGCCCTGGCTACCTATACCCTGCCTTGGCTATATGATGCCCTGCCCTGGCTATCTAAACCCTGCCCTGGCTATATGATGCCCTGCCCTGGCTACCTATACCCTGCCTGGCTATATGATGCACTGCCCTGGCTACCTATACCCTGCCTGGCTATATGATGCACTGCCCTGGCTATATGATGCACTGCCCTGGCTATATGATGCCCTGCCCTGGCTATATGATGCCCTGCCCTGGCTATATGATGCACTGCCCTGGCTATATGATGCACTGCCCTGGCTACCTATACCCTGCCTGGCTATATGATGCCCTGCCTGGCTATATGATGCCCTGCCTGGCTATATGATGCACTGCCCTGGCTATATGATGCACTGCCCTGGGTATATGATGCACTGCCCTGGCTATATGATGCACTGCCCTGGCTACCTCTATGATACCCTGCCTGGCTATATGCTGCCCTGCCTGGCTATATGATGCACTGCCCTGCCTTCCTATGCCCTGCCTGGCTATATGATGCCCTGCCTGGCTATATGATGCCCTGCCCTGGCTGCCTATACCCTGCCCTGGCTGCCTATAATAGCACTGCCTACCTATACGCTGCCTTTAATAACCCTGCCTACTTATACACTGCCTTGGCTGCCTATATACTGTCCCTGTCCTGTCTGCCTATAAGTGGCCCTGTCTGCCTGTTTACTGGCCCTGCTTGCCTGCCTGCATACTGTCACTGCCTGCCACTTATCTGTCATCTTTTAATTTCTAATTTTTAGGGTCTAACATACGCTGTTTGGGGAATTGATAGGAAAGTGCTGGAAAAGAGAGGAGTCTAAGATGTATTTGTTGTAAATTCTACAGGGACCAGTAGTGACCACTAGAAGAGGACACTGCATGCTGTACTGGACGGAGAAAGAAATGGAAGAGAACAACAAGGGAAGACACCATGGAGGTTTGTGCCAGAAGGAGAAGAAAAGGAGAAGAAAACAACTCCCATCAGAGATGACGTCTCCGGTGAGTCCCTGCTGCCAGGAGTCATTTTACTTCTATGTTGAATCAGGGGTTTCTCTGCACCACTGTTTCTTTTTTACTTGTGTGTAGGAGGCTTTCACACGGAGCGGTTTTGTTGCATTTTTTGATGTGTTTTTTTTTTTTGTGCAGAAATGTTCAGCATTAACTGCTTTGCCTTTCTGCACAAAATGCACCAAAAACTCTCTGTGTGAAAGCAGCTTTATAGTGTAGTTTATTTTAGAAAGTGGCGAGGTGCGAGAACAAAGGGAATTTTTTAAGCGGATATTGTATGTGGGCTGCTGGGGGCTAAGTGCCAGGGCTGATTTTTATTCCCAGTCCGGCCCTGACCAAAGCCCTACTTAACACAAGACTAAATGTAGCTACAGTGGCGGTAAATCTCTTTTCTTCTTGAATTGTACTTATTTCTTTTATTTCATGGAGTTTTGCCATGAACTAAAATTGACGTAGGAAGCTTGCAAATTAAATAATAAACATTTTCACCATTCATCATTACTAACAATTTAGGAGCATTTTTGTCTTAGCTGCTTCCTTTGGAATCCATAGTGTATAGCTGGTCACTAGTGGATGCGACCAATGACAAGAGCTCTTCAGTCCTGACCGCATATACTCAGACCTCACCTTTCCTTTCAGGAAGTTACTGTCAGTCTCTTCCCTGCTTAGTAATCGCACACACTCTCTGCTGAACCAACGCTCAACCTCAGGTGCTGTCATTCTACTCCTGTCCTTTGTACTCCTTAGTAATTAAACAGTGCAAATGAATAAAAAGAAAAACGAAACCTCAATCAGGTATGTGCATTGAGACAAAATAAAAAAAAAACATGTTTGGTTCCTACAGGAATTTGAACCTAGGACCCCTATGTTGTAAGGCAGAAGTGGTAACCACTCAACTACATTGCAGCTACTCACAGCTCTTTACATAAACATACCCTTGTTTGACTACAGTGAGCACAGATGTGGGGAAAAGCATGGTGATATCAAGCCTGCTGGTTCACATGATATGCAGTTCAAACCTATCATATATGCCCCCTTTTGAACACACTGAAAGCTGAAGCAGGAAAAAAACAAGAATGAGATGGCTTTGTGGCAAAACTCCTTTAAGAAGAAATTGCCCTCCCATTAGGAGAACTATCAAAGCATATGGATATCAAAGAGGGGGGATACCTGTTACTTGATGGGTTTTGTCACCTCCTTTTTTACTTTTTGTATTTTGTGCAAAGATTCTATAGCAAGAATATGTGAATCCTGCTAGGACACATAAAGTATGTATAAAAAGATCTTAGCATTTCTCATGGTGCATTTTAAAAATGATCTTATCTGTTTAACGACTTTTTCCCTGTATCAGGATGAAAGCGCATTTGCAATGCTAGATGCAGCTCTTGGATTTTAAGCTTGACATTATCTAGAATTTGTGGCAAGGTCTAATAAAGTAGTGTGCCACTAGGGTCTCATTCTCCTTGCACTCTCCTCCAAGTTAAAGGAAATAACTTAGGCTATAAAACAAGGATGTGAGATCCATCACTGTAATATGTACATGTGTTAACCAAGAAAGAGGGGGATAATGAAGAGTAGGCTGAAAAAAATCATGTTAAATCAATAGAAGTACCTACATCATTCTACAAAAGGTTTTCTTCTATTCTATTGCAGTCAACGTGGTGTCACAACTTGCCTGCCCTCATCTGCATGCCCTGCTTGGTATATAGAGATTTCTCTTTAAAGCCGGTCTGAAAACCAAAGGGCAGAACTGCTTCAAAGCACACTCTCTGTTCTGGTGGACTTACTACTACCAGACATAACATGGGGCCCATTCATTCAAATGGGCACCATGTAATAACAAATTGCCCCTGCCATGCTCACTGCAGGGAAATGTGTGGTGTTCACAGCTTTTTGTTGGGGTATCTTCCAATACTTAAAACTGGGTGACAGCTACTGATGGCAGCCATGACTATATCCATAAGGTATAAATCAAATACCTGATCCCACACTCCACTTGTATCTCTTCAGTTAGACGGTATCAGTCAAAGACCTTCCAGTCATTATTATACTAAAAAAATATCCAACAGAACTCCAATTCGATTAAATCCTTTATTCCACAAATCAATTTATCAAGAAATCAGGTATTGACGTTACGAAAAAGGTCCACATCCTCTGTCTGAATGTTTCGGTACTGACAGAAAATATTTAGTCATAGTATTAACTATATTGGAACATTACCATCCTGTGATTTCATGAAGATTTGATCTTGTCCATGTTCTTATTCTATCTCCCCTTTGCATATATTTCTGTGTTGAGCCAGTCAGGTGCTAGCAAAACGAAATCGGCATCCAGCAGGAACTTGCCCCAGCGCTATCCAACACAACCCAGCTTTTAAGCATTTTTCAATCTCCAACAACCTTCTGCTCACAGGTAGCTTCTCCTTTTCTTGACCTCCTCGGCTACAACTGGTCTCCCAGTTGAGCAGGACAATTTAAAAGTTTGTCAGGTTTCATATTTTGTCAGGCCGAGAAAAGACATAGGTCCATCCAGTACAGCCCATTTTGCTAAAGTGTTGCTAAAGTGTTAAAGTGTTGATCCAGAGAAAGGCAGAAAACCCCATGAGGTAGAAGCCAATTGACCTCATGCTAGGGAAAAAATTCCTTCCTGAATCCAATCTGGCAATCAGAATAAATCCCTGGATCAATGACCCCTCTCCAGAATCCTGGTCACTATAACTTGTTGTATTATTACATCTAGAAATGTATCCAGACCCTTCTTCAGAATCCTAGTCACTATAACTTGTTGTATTACATCTAGAAATGTATCCAGACCCTTCTTGAACTCTGTTAGTGAATTCACCATGACAATTTCCTCTGGCAGAGAGTTCCACAGTCTCACCGCTCTAACAGTAAAGAATCCCTTTCTATTTTTACGTAGAAACTTTCTTTCCTCAAGCCATAGAGGATGCCCTCTTGTTCTAGATACAGTCCTGGGTATAAATAAATCTTGGGAGAGATCTCTTTATTGGCCCTAAATATATTTAAACATACTTATTATGTCCCCCCCAAAGCCGTCTTTTCTCTAAACGAAATAACCCTAATCTTGCTAATCTTTCTGGGTATTGCAGTCCACCCAGTCCTTTTATTATTTTTGTTGCCCGCCTTTGTACCTGTTCAAGCTCTACGGGTGCCCAAAACTGTACACAATATTCCATGTGTGGTCTAACCAGCGACTTGCATAGTGGGAGAATAATGTTCCCATCATGTGCCCCTTTTAATACAAACCATGATCCTAGGTTGACAAAGGTACGGACCAAAACGTTTAGACAGAGGATGTGGAACTTTCTGCATAAAGCCCATGACTAATTTCTTGATAAATTGATTTGTGGAATTAAAGGGTTTTTTTCACCATTCTGTTTTACAGAGCTACTGCCAGCTTTAGAATTCCAGGTGAGACTATGGGTGGATGTACAGCAGTGATTGACATATCAGTTCTGCTATTCCTAACAGATCCTAAGACAATGACATAATTTTTGGAGGTTTATAAACTGTAGTGCATAAGGCTAGAGTTCTAAGGGGTTAAAGTTTGTCATTAAGTAATGTAAATGAGCTCTGGTCTTTCACAATAAGGGAAAGAGCAGGGAGTGAGTCATGATCCTGTCCCCTTAGACCCGTCCCCTTTAGTGCCTTTAAGAGCAGAGAGAGAGCATGAAGAGGTGATTGGTAATTAAGGAAACTTCTCTGCAAAAGCAGGAAATAAGATATGCTTCTAACTCTGAAGAGGAGCAAAATCAGAACACCAATATATCTGGTAATTGTGTTTATTTACCTTTGCCTACACATTTAAATCAATGAAACAAGAAAACCCATTAAAAGGAGACTTACCACAAAGTGAAGTGATATTATTAAATAATAAATATTTCACAATTCATCAATATTAAAAATTCTGTACCATTATTCTTTTAGCTGCTACCTGAGTGATCCATAGTGCACAGCTCATCTCTAGGGGATACGACCAGTGATGAGAGCTTCTCAGTCCTGGCCGCACATGCTCAGACATCACCTCTCCTCTCACGCAGCTACTGTCAGTCTCTTACCTGCCTAGTAATCACACACACTCATTGCTGAAAGAGTGTGTAACCCCAAGCACTGTTATTCTACTCCTGTCCTGTGTACTACTTAGTAATTATTCAAACAGTGCAAATAAATAAAAAGAAACCTCGATCAGTTATGTTCACTGAGAAAAAAAATCCATATGTATGGTTCATGCAGGGATTTGAACCTAGAACCCCTATGCTGAAAGTCAGAAGTGGTAACCACTCAGCTACATTGTAGCTACTCATAGCTCTTTACATAAACAGACTTTTGTTTGACTAGAGTGACCACACTGTGGGAAAAGACATGGTCATGTCAAGCCTGCTGGGTCACATGATATGCAGTTCAAACAAATCATACACGTCCTCTTTTGAACACACCAAAAGCTGAAGCAGAACAAACCAGACATGAAATGCCTTTGTGGTAAAACCCCTTTAAGAATATAATCTAACTAGAGTGCAATAGGATATTTTATTTGTATCTATACTGTATGACACAATGTTTCCTCAGACCCTGAAATATATAAAAGTATATTAGACACACGTTTCTTTTTTAGGTCACCTAATGGTTGGCATTTATGTACATCAAAGAAAAAAACCTGTCATAGGAAATAAGCTTAGAAAAATTCAGTTAAATTTGCATTAGAAAAATACCAGAGACAAAATAAGCCATGTATATTTAGGACTTTTGTCCTCTACGATATGTTTACTACATTTGTAAAAAGATGCATCAAAGGAATGTGGGAAACAATTTGCAATGGTTGCACTAAACCTATTATAGACTAGTACCTTACATACAAGTTATTACTGGTATGAAAACAAATAAGTACTTTAAACTGATAATGCTTTATACATCATCTGGATTCATTTGTCTTCCAACAAGCATATCAGTCGAAGTCAACCAGTACTGTGGCCATATAAAAACTCTGGTGAAGTATCAGCACAACTACAAGCAAGTACAGGCAGTCCCCAGGTTACAAACGGGATAGGAACTGTTGGTTTGTTCTTAAGTTGAATTTGTATGTAAGTCGGAACAGGTATATGTATTAAATGTAACTCCAGCACAAAAGTGTTTTTATTCCGTTTTGGATAGTGCAGGGAAGGGTTTTTACATGTGTTTTGTTGTCTGTGCCCTTGTTAAGAAGAATTCACCTCATTTTCACCTTATGTGCTGCTGTGGCATGCTGGAACTTGTCATTCCACAGCTACTGCCTGCTGTGGAACATGGAACTACAAGTGCCAGCATGTCCCATAAGTCTCCGTTTGTAAGTAGGGGACAGATGTAAGTCGGAACGGTGTAAGTCAGGGACTGCCTGTATAAGCATCGCAAAGCCTCGGTGAAGAAACTATTTACAACTCTTCATGAATGTATAACTATGTTTTTCCTCTGAAGGCAGGCAGGGCAGGAGAGATATCACCCGTGTCCCTGCTGCACGTCTCTTTCTACCATGTTAATTTCCTACAGATGTACAGGAAGCTATAAGGAGTAATGAAGTATACAGATGGTGCTTGGCTTGTTTTTCCATCTCATAAAAAAATCCCAGATGTTACATAGACATCAGTTTGTTTTATGGTCGAAACCCGACAATCACAGGGTTTCATGGAAATACTCATGCAAAAAAATATACAACCGCTTCAACATTGGGGGTTGTTTGTGAAGCACAGAATCGTGTTTTTTTGCCACTGTAACAGGAAAAGAATTATAGCTATTCCCACTCTGTTTTAGCAGACACAAAAAAGCCCATCACAATTTATTAAGCTGGTCATACACGTTATACTGTATATCAGTCTGAACCATAGCTATCTCTCCTGACACCAAGAATTCTGAGATGCCCAAAGACTTTTGATAATGTGTTTTTAATGGGAAGGAGGGACAGTATGTGGCTGCTAGACACCTCTGATGGTAGCCAGAGAGAACAGAAGGTTTGGGCATGAAATTTAAAATGCCTCATCCTTCTTTCCCTCAAACTAAAGGAGATTTTGGAAGCTGCCATGTACATAACGTTGTCAGATGGTCCCACCAAAATCATAGGAATTAGCCGATGTTTCTGCAGTATGGGAGCCATACAATCTTGCGGTGGCTTACTTGCTTTCAGAACTATGGAATGGTAGGAATTTTACTGTCTCATCTTTCTCTCTCCTGACATCTGCCATAAGGGAGAGACAGGAGGCCACATACACATTAGATAGTTGTCAGATTCTGCCGACATTAATCTAATGTGTATCGTCCACCAGCTGTACAGTGGCTGTGAGACACAGCTCAGTGTGAATAGTGACAAACTCATCTGAATGACTGCTGCTGCTACACTAGCTTTCTGGACTTATGATAACTGTAACCATATGTACTTTAAAGCTTCTGGCAGGACTGAATCCTAGAATTTTATGAAGTTTAAACTTTACTGTCTTTCTTTATTTAATAAGTCTAGGAAAGACGCATTTAAAAACCCTACAACCTATCGTTATAGAAGTATGCTGCGGCCAATGAAAACTCTTAAAAACATTTGCAGGTAACATTTAGACAATATGTGGTTTGATGAGATCAAGATAAACTTATTTTGTTCAGATGGTGTCAAGCGTGTGTGGCAACAACCAGGTGAGAAGTACAAAGACAAGTGTGTGTTGCCTACAGTCAAGCATGGTGGTGGGATTATCATGGTTTGGGACTGCATGAGTGCTGTCAGCTGTGCGGAGCTACAGTTCACTGAGGGAGCCATGAACGCCAACATGCACCTTGATATACTTAAACTGAGCATGATCTCCTCTCTTCGGAAAATGGGCCGCAGGCCAGTATTGCAACATGGTAACGACCCCAAACATACCTCCAAGATGAACACTGCCTTGCTAATGCAAATGAGAGTAAAAGGTACTGGACTGGCCAAGCATGTCTCCAGACCTAAACCCTATTGAGCATCTGTGGGGCATCATCAAATGGAAGGTGGAGGAGCGCAAGGTCTCTAACATCCACCAACTCCATTATGTCATCATGGAGGAGTGGAAGTGGCTGCAACATGTGAAGCTCTAGTGAACTCCATGTCCAAGAGAGTTAAGGCAGTGCTGGAAAATAATGGTGGCCACACAAAATACTGACACTTTCGACACAATTTGTCCATTGTCACTTAGGGGTGTACTCACTTTTGTTGCCAGCTATTTAGACATTGATGGCTGTGTGATGAGTTATTTTGAGGACACGCCAAATTTACACCATTATTACATTATTATTATTATTATTATGTTATACAAGCTGTACATGGACTACTTTACATTGTATCAAAGACTCCTATCTTCAATGTTCTCCCATGAAAAGATAAAATACAATATTTAGGGTTGGCCACCTTTACTATGTATTAGAAATATATAATGCAGCTTCTATATTTATGTTATATTATAGTGGATTGTTCCCTTTTCTTTTTTGGTTATTAACTGGGAGACATATTTGTTACCATCTTTTGCAAACAGGGTATAATAGGGACAGCCGCCTAGGTGGGGCCGCTCTTTTTAGGGCGATTACCCCACCATTTTAGGTACATTGATATAGGGTTATCATTCGTGCATTCTTTTGTTACCTAGTTTATGTATGTATCTTTTTTTTCCTGTGGACCTTCTTGGAGTAAATACATCCACTTGTTTGTTCTAACCATTGAGCATTTATTGATTCATTGATCTTTAGTGGCATATGTTTATAATTAATTACTTATTGAACATTATTTTTAATGAACATTATTAAAGGTTATGTTTTAGTCATATCATTTTTGGAAATGGCTAAATACAATATTTACAAACATGTGAGGTGTGTACTAACTTTTGTGAGATACTGTGCTTGCTTTTTTTTACTGAATGCTATTGTTAGAGCACTATAGAGGCTGGTTTTAGGTTATTGGCAATACAACGTCTGCCAATGTATTCAGCCAAAAGGCTGGTAACAGTCTGGACATTACAAAGGCTAGAAGTAGGGTGGGTCTATTGTATTGTTGGCACCACTATATGGACAACATACAGGCTAGCCCTGCTGTATGGGCACTACTGTAGCTGATAATATTGTATTCTATTGCAAAGGCTAGTAATATTGTTTGTACAGGGTGGCTCTAAAATTTGACTGGCACCATATAGGCAAAGGCTGACACTACTGTATGGAAATAATTAAAAGGTGGTCATCACATAGCTTGTGTTACCTTGGCTGAGGGCAGTATGAGCTAGTCACAGACATCCTGTTTAGGTTGTCCAACCACTGTTTTCTCAAGCAGCTCATTGCATTATTATATGTATTTATTAAAATTCCTTTTATTAAAAATTATGCCTCTTTTGCCTTACTTTTAATAATGTTAACATAGCAAGGAACGATGAACTTCCATTTCAGTCATCCCTTCTTGCTTTGTTGAAGCAGGCTGGTGGGCAGCTCCTGCTCTGTTAGTGGAAGTGGGTGGCTCCTGTTTTTAAGGGAGGTGGGTGAGCAGCTTCTGCTCTGTTAGTGGTGGGTGGGTGGCTCCTGCTGTTAAGGAAGGCGGGTGGTCAGCTTCTGCTCTGTTAGGGGAATTGGGGAAGGGGGGGGGGTTGTTAAAGGAGGAGGGTGGGCACTTTCTGCTCTGTTAGGGTAGGTGGGTAGGCGACTCCTGCTCGGTTACAGAAGGTAGCTATACAACTCCTGATCAGTTAGGGGAGAGGAGTGATGGTCTCCCATAGTACTGAATGCGTCTGCTTCCTGAACAGTGCACATGCTGAGCAGTATTTAGTTACTTGCCATATGTGCTGTTTGTGAAGCCCCCGCATTTATATAATAGTAACCGTAAATCACTGTACATAGCAGTGTGATGTTCTGTTTGCGATGTGTGGATCCTGCATCAATGTGCTGGCCTCTTGAACAGTGAGCTAGTCTAGTAGTATTAGAGCCGTCTCCTACCTGAAGGTGGTGAAGACATCATTTTCAGAACAGTAATCTTAATACATACTTATCAAAATATAATAAAATGAATGAGCAAAAAATTAAATGAATTGGAAAACCCCTTTAAAGTTGTAGTGATTATTTTCCAACTGAAGACAAAAAATGGAAGGTGAAAAATGTAGACTTACAGGAAAACAAAGTAATTTTGGGGGGGAAATAGTGTGGTAGATCAACTAAGTTTGGGATGCTCTGTGAGTTGAAAACATCAGAGCAGAAATCTCTCTGCTGCTCTTCTACAATGTATTAACCTGGAGTCCAGGCTGTTTAGCTCACAGAGCATTGTCTAGACGTGATACAATCGTTTCTACTTCTTAGTTGACAGAAGTCAGTACAGGCTTTTAGTGTTCTCATTCACAGACAGAAAATATCTTGAAAAGTATGTTTTATATAATGCAAGAGACTAATAAAGGAAAAATCTAACTCACTTTTGCACAAAGTAACATGTGGTAACTGCTAAATATATTCTGCTTCATTCATATCACATAGAGGCATTCCTTTTTCCATTTTTCTTTTCCTTTTCACTTGAGAATCAATTTGAGCACCCTGTGTGTCTTCCCAGTCATTTCTTTATTAAAGGTATAGCTTTTAACCCGGTATGGGTTAGGGCGAAAATAAATGAACAAAAAATAGCTAGCTGTAAAGGTCAGAGAATGTAAGGATATGAACCAATGTATTGCCATGGGGAGAAGAGAAATCTTTGTAAAGTCATTTTATTTTGTGCAAAGCTTTGAATGAAACTTTTTCTTTCAACCCAAGACCTTGTTAAATGGCTGACAATAGAAAATTGGCATGTTTGTAGGCTGAACAGTGCCATGCTTTAGATCACAGGCGGAAAATGATATTCTTCTATAAATATCTGTTTTGTCTTGCTAGCAGTTTCAAACCAAGGCAGCAAGCAGCTTTTTTAAGCCTAAAGTTATCCAACTATGGGATGCTCAATGAATGGGCTAGACGGGGGCCTGACACGGTGCCTCCTCTGCACAAGCTGATGAGATCTTCTTGAAGCTTTTAGGAAACCATCAGAGCTGGGCTGTCTTCTGTGATGGTTACTGTCCTTCACAGATGTTTCTCCAGAAAACAGCAAATTTCAGGCTAGGTGACACTAGTACTAAAACATAATATACCATTATTTGCAATAGTATAAGATCAAGGGCATGTAGATGAATAACTCAACCGGTCCCTCAGTCAATCCAAATTATGTGCCCAGTGTCTCCCCTAATCGAAAGAATCTTAGCAGAAGAAAAATACAGAGTCCCTAAGCGGAGTGGGACATGTTACCATAAAAAGTGCATAGCTTACTTCATCCCCCATCAGCATTATGGGGGCCATTGAGACAATCTTCTAAATAATTTAAGTCCACTTATTTAATCCCTTTGAAGGAATATTCCATTTTCACCAAGTCAAGATAACATAGTTTGTAAGGCTGAAAACATCCACCCATCCAGTTTAATATATTATCCGACTGCGTGTCCAGGGGAAGGCAAAAAGACATATGTCCAACCAGCTCAGAATCGTGATCTACAGTTCTGATTCAGAGAAAGGCAAAAAAAAGACATGCCCATCCAGCTCCAAGTAAAGGTAAAAAACCTCATGAGGTAGAAGCCAGTTGTCTGAATTTTAAGGCAGATAGTTCTTTCCAAATCCAAATAGGGCAATCAGAATAAATTCCAAGATATACAACCATTTTCCAGTTATTCTATGAATAGTGAAAAGTCATACAATTTTTTTCAGTATATTTTCTGTATCGATTCTTCATGGTTTTAAGATCTCTGGTTGCATTGATCCAACAAAAACCTTCATCGATTACTTCTAGCTTATAAAAATATGTCCATGAGTACATACAGGTGCATGACTCATTAGACACCGCTCTGTGTTATGGCTGTTCCTGCGACCCCCGTGTCGGATCGCAAGCACACCCGCTCCTCTGCGGCGTCCCCAGCTGCGAACGCGCCCGCAGCTCTGACAGCCACTTACCTCACCACACTCCTGTTCTCATCCCGTTGCGCGATCCTGCTGCTGGCCGGGTGCGCGCCCGCCCCCTAGGGCACGCGCGCGGTACTCCTAGCAAATTTAAAGGGACAGCGCGCCGGTGATTGGTTTCACTGGGCGCTGACCCTATTTAAGTCCTTCCTCTTCCCTAGCACCATGCCGAATCGATAGTGCTCTGTGCCTTGAGAGGAAGCGTTTCTGAGTATCTTGTTTGTCTACTGTGTACCGTACCTTCTGCCTCCGTCCCTCAACCACGAACCATTGCCGCCTGTCCTGACCTTCTGCCTGTCCTCGACTACGAGCCTGCTTCACGATTCCGTACCGCGCAACACCTCGGCTGCCACCGCAAGCAAGTCACATCAGGGGTAGCGACCTGGTAGACTCCCGCCGCAGCAAGTCCATCCCGCTTTGCGGCGGGCTCTGGTGAAAACCGGACCTACTTAGACTCCACTCCCTGGCGTGGCTTATACTATCGCTTGTGGTGGTCCAGAGGATCTACTACCACTGACTGTTACACTCTGATAACTGTGTGGAACTTGTAATCCCTCCGGTGCTCTATATCCTTCCAGCTGAAACAGACCCTTACTAGGCACTCAACTATCACATTTTAGTGCACGATACAAATTTTTTTTCACACTATTTTACGTCATTTTAAGTCACTATACACTCTTGGGACTCAAGTTTAAAAGAGTATTCTGAGATCCAAAACTTGACTGTAACTGAAAGTATGCAGCACAAAGTAAAAATCCTCAAAAAAGTAATTAAATAGTTCTTCACAAAATCACTATACAATTACTGTCCTAACACATGATGCTTTTTGCTTGTTGTCAAAGGAAATGACCTGTAGTTCAGCTCAAGCTTTCTGGACAGGCATGCTCAGTTTTAGCACTAGGAGTTATAGGAGTGTGAGCAGAGGATGGAAGGGGCTGTAACTAGGAATTAAAGGGGTTGTCTCACTACATCGATTCATCTTACCTCTGTCCTGTTTTCTCGGTTTCATTTTTGAATTACGGGGTGTTTACTGGCCTGCAGTGACAAGCTGCTGAAAACAGCAGGTCTGTATCTATAGCAACTAGCACTGGCAGCCTATCAGGATAGAGCAAACAGGTCTGTAGCTATAGCAATGTGAGGAGCTAATGCAGCCCATACAAGAGGGGATATTTAAAGGGAACCTGTCACATAGGTTGTGCCCCCCTTGCTGAGGGCAGCACAAGCCAGTGTCAGGCCTGCTGTTTCCAGTGATGTGCCCCTTATTCTGTAAGATGCAGCAGTTTTAGAGCATTTACCCCTTAAATCTTATTCATGAACAGGTGTTAGCTCCACCCACCAAAGGCTAGCTCCGCCCACTGACAGTTATTCACATGTTTCTACCTATTCAAAGTAATAGGTTTGTCAGTTGAGGTGGGCGGGGCTAGCCTCCGGTGGGCGGGGTTTGAAAAAAACTGACTCTTCGAATGACTGGCTGAAAACTGCAGATTTGAGCATTAAATACATGAAGACTACAGCATCTTACAGAATAAGGGACACAACGCTGGAAACAGCATGTCTGACACTACCTTGTTCTGTCCTCAGTCAGGGGGGCAAAAACTATGTGACAGGTTCTCTTTAAGAATAGATAAGAAATTGTTGATGGACACGTATTGCAAAGTGACTTATTTTTGCGAGATCTTTAACATAAAAAGCAATCCTTGTAGTGAGACAACCCCTTTAGTGTGAGGGCTCAGCAGTGAGGGAACACCATATGAAATGCGCAATAGACTTGTTCCACTGCAGCCAGGAGAGCACACAGGAAGGAGAACCGCCTATGGTAGAGGTCAGCAATGCCTGATGGGAACTGTAGTCTCACACCCATATAAGCTGCCGCTGAAGCCATGCCAACTCTTGCTGTGCTGAGGCGAAGCACGTATAAGGCAACTGTGACCAAAAAAAAAGGTGACCACTTGTTTAGAGGGGTAGTATTCGTGCAATACTGTTTCTCTGTGTGAGATGATCCTGCAGCCTTCTCTCAAGCTTTTTGTCTGGAGGCCAGACTATCCCTTTAAGCCTGACTGATCTAGTTTAAACAGAGGCAGAATTCTTTTGGTCCATGGTTTAAAACTGCTAGGAAGACAAAACATCTTTCTAGAAACATATGCATGGAAATCACCTTCCCAGTGCCTCTGAAATGTTATGTGATGTAAATGTTCAAAGCACAGCAGTTTGCTAATTCAGGAGCAGGAGGTGTTTTACTGGACCCCCTGCTCCTTCCTCTGCCAGTCACAGTGTGAGTTCAGCATTGTGTGATTATAATCACGCTCACACACTGGGGTGAGTTCCACAAGACGACAGCTAATTTATCAGTGTGTTTTTGGAGTATCAGGGGAAACCGGAGAACCTGGAGCAAACCCACACAAATACCAAGGCCAATTCCATGAATTTCTTGACCCGTTGAAATCCCAAACCCTAGTACTGCTAGACAACTATGCCAACCACCAAGTCAACGCCATTACTTTTAAAAGTAGCATTTTTTTTTCTAATATCATGCTTAATGAGTCAGCGGATTGGATCGCTAATAATCACAAATAGCTATTTCAAAGAGACTTTATCTCAAAGAGACAGAGAAGGGTAAAATAAGCACATGTGCATATAAGCTATGAGGTCCCTGTATTTGGCATGCACTATTTCTTTCCAGCCTCACTATGTTGACTTCCCAAACATGTGGTTAGAGCATCAGCACTTGGCACTTTCTAGAAGTAAATTAGCCAGGAAAAAGTAATGGAATTTGAGTCACAAATGTTCAGAACAAATGCACAATCTGTAAACAACATTTTTTCTTTTTACCATTATTTTTTTTTTTTTTACTAGCGCAAAACTCATGACCATTTTTTGTGCACGTTCATATTTAAAATGCATGGTAGTATAAGGCCATGTTCACACGGTGTAATTGCGGGGCGTAGTTACGCCCCGCAATTACGCCGTGTGGACAGGAGCGGGGGAGCGAGCGGGGGGGCCGGCACCTCGCCAGCCCATAGACTATCATTACTAGCGGCACATATATGCCGCTAGTAAATGACATGTCACTTATCTCCCCCCCGAGGCGGATTTGCCGAGCGGGGAGAGGAGACGTAATCCATAGTTCTCTATGAGAACTGTGGGTTACCGTAATGACTGGGACGTATTCCAGCCCGTAATTCGCGCATTACGACGCGAATTACGGACTGAAATACGTCCCATTTTAAGCCGTGTGAACATGGCCTAAGGGAGAGACCTTGACACTATGGGCATCTGAGAAGAAGCAGTGGGTGCTTGGTGTGTCCACAACAGACCACAACCATAGGACTATCCCTGCTCTGGCCCAACTATCGAAATCTAGTGTGCAGAAAGAACAGGTCTTTACTTCTTCCTCGAAGACATTTGTACAATAGCCATTCAGTCCCATGCACCTCAGGTGCCTAATGTGTGCCCCCAGAGGAAGGCAAACTCATTTATAGCAGCTGCCTACCCTATGATAATGATCAGGCATATGCTATTCTCAAGGCTGATGCTCACCCTTATTCTCATCTGTTATGGAGCTCTTTTGACTATTTCGCATTTCCAAAAGCCATGTCATGTGAATTTCAATGTATGGGCTTTTTTTTATATGCCAGTCCTCTATGTTCCTGTTCTTAGCTACCCAAAACATATGGAGAAAATATCAACCTCAAATACCACGGTGTAAAAATACCTGGGTAAATGTAGCCCTTGACCCTGTTGTGTCTGAATGTGATGTGAAGCCCTTTAAAAGAGTCAAGTGCTCCATTCAAGACTCCTAGAATGTGCCAAATATGTTTTTTATTTCTAATTTAGCTTTTTTACTTCCCTTTCCCCACATATAATTTATGCCCAAGCTGGTACCTGTTTGTCACATTTCAGAGCCAGGCTGAATCAGGCTTGTCATGTGTTTCTCTTGCTTACCCAATATGGCCCCTTATAAACATTTAGGGCGACATGTCCGAAAATTGGCGTCAACGCGGCAGTTTTTAGACGCATTTAATCAGTGTAAAGTGCACCTAAAAGTACGATACTTTAAAAAATCTGCCGTCTGGTATACCTTGCATAGTAAACTTAATGAATCTAAAAAAGCGCATTGCGCAATCAAGGTGTATAACATATCATTACTAGTGTATGTAATGCACCTCGATAGGCGCATTGCTTTACGGAGGTGCATAACGTATCATTACTAGTGTATGTAATGTGCCTCGATAGGCGCATTGCGTTATGGAAGCGCACAGTGTATCATTGCTACTATATTTAATGTACCTTTTTAGGTGCATTACAATGTGTCGTGCCCGCACATATAATGCGTCTAGTTTTGGCATATTACAGTTCATTTATATCGAGAACATGGCGTCAATTCTTTTTTTTTTATCGCAAAATACACCAAAACTATGGCGCAATCGTATTGTGACATGTCACCCTTAATCTGAAAAATCTGTCTACTTCCTATACTGTTGTTCTCTTTTTATTATTTTACCTCCAATTTTCTAGGTACAAATTTATGCATTATTGAAAACCAAGTCACTGCTGTGACAAGAGCTACTGATACGGTTTTTAATTGGTTTAATTTAACACAGTTGAGTCACATTATTATGCCCATCAGCTATTATCCAGAGTAATCACAGCATGAACAGCAGCTAGACAGGCCTGAAATGATTAAAAAAAGTCCTGGTTGTTTGTCACAGATATCTGGAGCCAAGCTGACTTCAGGGGCAGGATCCATAGAGCGAACATGATGATCGAGGTGGTGCTAAAGATGATAAATTGGGATCAAGTCTTGGGAATGAGTGATAGTACGTGGAAGTCTTAGTCATGCTCTTCCAACCAATGTTGGAAGACTTTCTCTTCACATTTCTCCTCATGAGTCTTAGTGGGCCAGTGTAAAGGTCATAATGTGCAGGGCATTCAAGCGGATTACCTGCATGATGGGTAGTCATTTTTAGGGGACAGAATTAACTAGAATTTTAATAGTCTACAAAGCGGTCTTTTTACCGAGTAAACAACCGTGTCTTCAAGTTGGTTCTTCTGGATACATCACTGATGGACACCAGCAAACTCTATGATCTTTTAATGGGTTCATCAGATTCCGTCATGTTATCCATCACTTTAACAGCATTGCATGGTGAGCTATTCTTCCTGTCAAATATGACAATGTGAATAGAGCCTAAAGTGTAACTGTAGGTGTCAATATACATCATATGTTGTATTATGCTTCAATACCATTACATAACTCGAAAAATTAAGAAGTGCCTCCTAAATTAGACCCTGATGGGGTGCGAGGCAAGGAGATTACTTTTTCTATCTCTGACACAAACTGGATCCCTGAGACTCGCCTCCATCTCCTAGTTTCTAGTACAACTTTTGTTTTGTTTTTTTATTCTACCCATTTTCTGATCCAATTATGTTGTTTTATATTAAATATTACAACACTGTTCTGTTAACATATTTTTCTTTTGCCTCACACAAGTTTATTAACCACATAATCCTATTTAAACCTCACTGACCCCGAATTGTTCCCAAAAATGTACAAAAATATGTCACAAGGTGCCAAACGTCATCTTGTAAAACGCCTGCAAAATAAGGAACATTCCAAGAAACCACAATATCAAATGAAGACAATTATTTTTCATACTCAGCAAATCAGAGTTAATGACAGCCAAACTAATAAGATAAAAATCACAAGCATTTCCCACATTTCCAACCCTATGAAACACTTATCTTATGGTTTTGGCATTTTCAAAACAAATGTCTCCTTGGATTACTGCTCTGGGTCGTTATGAAATATAACTTGGTCCTTCCAATACTGTCTGCGCACATTACTCTGTGTGAGTCTTGCAAAATGTGTTACACTGCATGAATAGCCATTTTATAAAAAAACTGGATTACATTCAGAATTCTGCAGGTTTGTGTTATTATGGATATCGGCTGCTTACTTCATGTATCAAAGCTTCCTCTGACCGTCCCACCTCCAAAAGCCCAAATCTTGAGGTGGTCCAGATTATATCATTTATACCTTATATCTTTTACCTCTTGTACTTGGGGTCTGGTCAGGGGTCTGGATATGAGATAACTGCAGCTCTAAGCCATGAAGGTGTACAGAGCAGTTGTCATGTCCCTATTAAGGCAATGGTTGGGTATGGAATTCTGCAAACACAAACTCATAATGCATATTCCTGTGTTATATGAAACTCTTTCAAAGGGAACCTGTCTGCTCATTCAGGCTGCATATACCATGGGCTGCAAAAAATATATGCAGGTTTCCTGGTCTTGAAAAGATGTGTTTTACTGTGAAATGCTGCATCGTTTCTGAGTATAACACCCTGTAAGATTGAGCTGGTTACAGAGAAAAGCACCGCTGGTGGGGAAGATAAATCCAATGTGCGGCTTCTCCCTGTGCAGCATAGCTGAACTGACAAGTCTCTTCCCTGTCTGGGCAAAGGAAGAGACCTGCCTCAGTTTTATAGAGTGTTTTACTCCGAAAGGTTGTAGGACAGACCTGTAGAACAGACTGCCTGGGACTGCCCTCCAAGCCAGGTGGTATCGCCAACTTAGGGGGTATTTACACAAGCTATGCCCCTTCATGAGCCATCCTGGGCTGTAAGAAATGCATTGGCAGGCTGCATGTGGCCCGCAGGCCTTCAGAATAAAATACAAATGACTGAATGATGTGAATTTTTTATTTTGGAGGTGTTGTGCATCTCAGGCTGACTGGGCCATACTTCTAGATACAGACACGAACCGTTATCCATATTTTATGAAACATTACACTGTAAGGCTATGTTCACACAGCTTAAAATGGGCCGTATTTCGGTCCGTAATTACGTGCCGAAGTGCGCAAATTACGGGCTGAAAACGGCCCACTCATTACGGTAATCCCCAGTTCTCATAGAGAACTATGGATTACGTCTCCTCTCCCTGCTCGGCGAATCCGCCGGACGGGGAGATAATTGACATGTCACTGTCCGCTAGTAATGATAGTCTATGGGCCGGCGAAGTGCCGGCCCCCCGCTCCCTCCCCGCCCCCGGCCACACGGCGTAATTGCGGGACGTAATTACGTCCCGCAGTTAAGCCGTGTGAACCTAGCCTAAAACTGTATGAAGGCTCCCAAGAGTGTAAAGTATTGGGTGGCAATATAACAATGCACCAGGGGTATAATACAATTTTTTTATTTTATAATTCAGGTATTTCTGTCTGTCAGAAATGTAAAAATTGTCATTGCAATAAAAAGGGTTAAAGTATCTAATTCCTATCTTCCACATGATCTAATATCTGCCATGGAGACACCCTAGTACACACTGGATACCACAGTTACTGAGGAAACTAGATCATGCTTAGAAAGTATCTGGCATAGAGGAGTATATAAGAGGAAGATGCAGAATAAGCTTTTTGAAAGTGGAAGGACGAGTCAGAAGTGGAGAGAGAATAAAGTAGAGAACGGTGTGGGTGTGTGGGGGGGGGGGACACCAAACAAATCAAATATTTTGTTTCAGTGATGTGTTTGTAGTGTTAAAGTTTCCATCCATTTTGATATGTTACATGTCTATTTTAGGGTAATGACGATAACTGGAAGGGTGTGATCATTTTTTTTTTTTTTTTTTATATATATATTTATGGTCTGTATTTCACAGGTTAAAAAAGACCATTGGTGCATTTTATTATGTTATATAGCCTTATTTAGAAAAAAAAAACAGACTGCATGGTGACTCATTGGATAGCAATGTTGCCTTGCAGCGTTGAGGTTCTGGGTTTGGATTCCACCAAGGACAACATCTGCAAGGAATTTATATGTTCTCCCCATGTTTTCTAAGGTTTCCTAAGTTTTAACTGCACTCAAATTGAACTGCCTTTATTACAAACAAGTTTTTCTTACTTCTCTAAACTGTTTGGAAAGTGAGTAATCAATTAGTGAGTCTGTAATCAACAAGACTTCAAACACAGTCATTGATTACTTACTTGAAACACCTTTCTGAACAATTTAGACAACTGAAAGAAGCTTGCTGGTAATAAAGGCAGTTTAATTGGCATGCAGTTAAAACTGCACCAAAACTGTGCTGTGTGAAAGCACCCTTAGGGTGCAATTTTTAATGCGATTTTTTGTGCAGGAAGGCACAGCAATTAATGCTGTACATTACTGCACAAAAATCGCATTAAAAACGCACTGTGTGAAAGCACCCTTAGGATTTCACAAGCTCAAAGATGTGCAGATGATTGGTAATCAAAAATGTTGATTCTTAAAAAGTTTAGTTGTTCGCTTTTATCTCTGCCAATAAAGCTCACTTTGCACATAGTCCACTACATACTAAGATATAGTCACTGGAACCTTTTACATACTTCTATTTTTGCACCCTAATTAACTTTCTTTCCAAATTAGTAGTAGAATTTTTATTTACAGTTCAGTCATTGTTCTTCTGACCTGTGGAAAGTCAATATTCTGAATATGTACATCGTCTTGGCTAGTTTGTGCTGAGCGGTTTACTCTCAGTGAAATCTGGAGGAGTAATGAAGAGATCTGTAGAAGTAATGGATAACTATAAGCTTCTTGACTTGATGTTAAATCATCACATATACAGTGGTGGCCAAAAGTATTGGCACCCCTGCAATTCTGTCAGATAATACTCAGTTTCTTCCTGAAAATGATTGCAATCACAAATTCTTTGGTATTATCTTCATTTAATTTGTCTTCAATGGAAAACCACAAAAAGAATTGTCATAAAGTGAAATTGGATATAATTCCTCACCAAACATAAAAAGGGGGTGGAAAAAAGTATTGGCACTGTTTGAAAAATCATGTGATGCTTCTCTAATTTGTGTAATTAAACAGCACTGTAACTTACCTATGGCACCTAACAGGTGTTGGCAATAACTAAATCATTCTTGCAGCCAGTTGACATGGATTAAAGTTGACTCAACCTCTGTCCTGTGTCCTTGTGTGAACCACATTGAGCATGGAGAAAAGAAAGAAGACCAAAGAACTGTCTGAGGACTTGATAATCCAAATTGTGAGGAAGCATGAGCAATCTCAAGGCTGCAAGTCCATCTCCAAAGACCTGAATGTTCCTGTGTCTACCGGAAGTGTAAAGCCCCTGGCACTGTGGCTAACCTCCCTAGATGGAAAGCCCATGGCACTGTGGCTAACCTCCCTAGATGTAAAGCCCATGGCACTGTGGCTAACCTCCCTAGATGTTGAGCCAATGGCACTGTTGCGAACCTCCCTAGATGTAAAGCACATGGTACTGTGGCTAACCTCCCTAGATGTAAAGCCCATGGCACTGTGGCTAACCTCCCTAGATGTGGACGGAAAAGAAAAATTGACGAGAGATTTCAACGCAAGATTGTGCGGATGGTGGATAAAGAACCTCGACTAACATCCAAACAAGTTCAAGCTGCCCTGCAGTCCAAGGGTACAACAGTGTCAACCCGTACTATCCGTCGGCGTCTGAATGAAAAGGGACTGTATGGTAGGATACCCTGGAAGACCCCAATTCTTACCCCAAGATCTAAAGCCAGGCTGGAGTTTGCCCAAACTTACCTGAGAAAGCCTAAGACGTTTTGGAAGAGTGTTCTCTGGTCAGATGAGACAAAAGTAGAGCTTGTTGGGAAAAGGCATCAACATAGAGTTGACAGGAAAAAAAGAGGCATCCAAAGAAAAGCACACGGTCCCTACAGTCAAACATGGCGGAGGTTCCCTAATGTTTTAGGGTTGCTGTGCTGCCTCTGGCACTGGACTGCTTGACCGTGTGCATGGCATTATGAAGTCTGAAGACTACCAACAAATCTTGCAGCATAAGGTAGGGCCCAGAGTGAGAAAGCTGGGTCTCCCTCAGAGGTCATGGGTCTTCCAGCAGGACAATGACCCAAAACACACTTCAAAAAGCACTAGAAAATGGTTTGAGAGAAAGCACTAGAGACTTCTAAAGTGGCCAGCAATGAGTCCAGACCTGAATCCCATAGAACACCTGTGGAGAGATCTCAAAATGACAGCTTGGAGAAGGCGCCCTTCAAATTTCAGGGACCTGGAGCAGTTTGCCAAAGAAGAATGGTCTATAATTCCAGCAGAGCATTGTAAGAAACTCATTGATGGTTACCGGAAGCGGTTGTTCGCAGTTATTTTGGCTAAAGGTTGTGCTACCAAGTATTAGGCTGAGGGTGCCAATACTTTTGTCCAGCCCATTTTTGGAGTTTTGTGTGAAGTGAATAATGATTTAATTTTTGTCTCATTATGTTTTGTGTTTTTTCATTGCAAGCAAAATAAATGAATATATTAATACTAAAGAATTTGTGATTGCAATCATTTTTAGGAAGAAACTGAGTATTATCTGACAGAATTGCAGGGGTGCCAATACTTTTGCCCACCACTGTAACATTTACAGGAAGCGCAGCAACAAGCCAGTCATGGATATGATCACTGGCACGTTTATCTGCATTTGACCCAACTTCTGATGTCTCTGCACTTTATAGCACATTACTTTCAAAGTTGGCATACCTGTTTAACCTAATTTCTAGTACTACATCAATGCATGAATTTTTTAATTAATCCAAATTTTACCTGTGTTCCAAATCAGATTTATTTACAAAACCATCTGCATTCAAATAACACATACATTTTTGCTTCATGTTTTTAATGTATTTTTTAATGCATGCGTTTTTTGATGCAGTTGAGAAAAGCAAGAAAAATGCCCGCAGTAATGCAGTGTGTGAACCAAGCCTAACAGAAAAAATACGTTTCACAATACATAATTATGATGGGTAATTATTATTATAAGATGTCAGTTCTTTTAAAGTATAAAACAGTGCAAATAACAGAAAAACATGCCGAGCGTGCAATTAATGTAAACTGTTGTTTCTTCTGAGCAAGGTAAGAAGCAACAGGAAAAAAAATCATTGATGCACATTAAAAAAAAATTGTGGGGTTTTCTAAAAAAAAACTGGATCTAAAAAGGGGAAAAAAAAAAAAGTATGAAATATCTAGAAACTGTTGTTTGTCCCAAATGTTGCAACTAATAGAAAACTCAGAAAGATGTGAGTGTAATAAATATTGTACAGAACACCCCCGTGTAAGACACAAAATACCTACATAGTATGGAGCCAAAGAGACTCCCTATGCATCTGGACAGCTTCAGAAAGCCTCCTGTAGATGGCTACTCTATTAATGAGGGCCCAATTGTAAAAAAATGGCCCAAATACAAAGAATAGGAAAGCACTATTTCCTACACTGCACCATGTGAAGGGCAATAAAGAATGGGAGAATTGGGTTTTCCATAAAATACAAAAACATTTGGGCACCAGAAAGAAAACCAAAATACTTCTTTACAGGGAAAATCTTTCAAAAAGCGTCTAATTTAAAAATTAAACCCTGCTAAAACAGACTCGGCTAATTTTCCCCGATTGATTTTTTGGGGTTTTAAAATCTATTTTAGGCCCCCAAAGGGCTGATCCCCCAAAAAAACTTTGGTAAAAAGAACCCTGTCACATGTTGAATAGAAAATCAATTTAAATTTCCTTTTTGGGGTCAAACCCCACCCTTTAACCCCTTTATACAGGGACTTGAATTTAAAAAAGCCGATCTATAGGGGTTCGGTGTAAAAAAATTAAAATTAAAATGGTGTTTACGTTTGGAAAAAGATGCCCTATGAGACCCGGAAACCTTTCCCCCGGGAACAAATTTTCTCCCTTTTTTTTCGCATTGAATATAAAAATCTCTGGATAAAAAAGAAAACACTGTCCCCGGGCCCAAATGAAAGAAAACATATTAAATTCTGGGTTAAATTTTAAAACACAAAAAGGATGAAACAGGGGCCAAAGAAAAAAAATGGTGACTCCTAAGGGAGCTGAACAACCCACTTTGCCCAAAATTTTCTTTCCCGAAAAACCCCAATGGTATTGATTTTGCAGGGATTAAAAAAAATTAAAGTCCACCTGTTTACCCGGGTTTGAAAATTAACTCATTAAAGGGCCATGAAAATTAGCATTTCAGTAAAGTACAGGAAAAATATCCGTAATAAAAATTTAATGCCCAAACCAGGCACAAAGTTTCCCACAACAAGGGAAAAACTTTATATTTTAATTTATATTTTCCGTAAAATAAATGGGTAATCCCCAAGTAAAAACAAAATTTCCCCTGTTTTGGAGGGGAATTAAAAATCTGGGGAGAAGTCAAATTAATTTTATGAATGAAAAGGTAATTTCACATGTGATTTTTTAGTATCATATTAAAAGAGTGATAAAACCCCAAGTGAAAGTCCCTTTTTATCCAAGAAAGTGTATAATACCTATGTGAAGTCATTAAAAACCCAAGTATAATTGGGATAAAACCTAAAGGGGAAGTCAAATTTTATTTTAAGGAAAAGTGTAAAAAATACCTATGTGAAGGGCATTTTCATTAAAAATGATTTTACAAAACCTATGTGATGTCAAAATAACTAATGTAAAAAAATACAAAAAATATGTTAAGTCATTATATCTAATGAAAAAGTGTATAATACCCATGTGAAAAACATATCTCCCTGTAAAGTGTAAATACCCCAGTGAATCATAAAATTCAAATTAAAAGAGGGAAATACCTATGTGAAGTCTTTAAACTAATGTTTAAAATAAAATAACCAAAAAGAAGTCATTATTCCTTTAAATTTTGAAATGTAAATAAACCCATGAAGTCATAAACTAAAGTAAAAGTAAAAACCCATGTGAAGTCAAATAACTAATGAGAAAGTTTAAAAAAACTATTTTGAATCATTATATCTAATGTAGAAGTGTATAATACCTATGTGAAGTCATTATATCTAATGTAGAAGTGTATAATACCTATGTGAAGTCATTATTCAAAAAAAATTGGGGGGGAAATCCCTTTTGAAGTCAAAATTAAACAAAATGTTTTAAAAGTAATCCCAAAAAATATGGGGGAAATGGTTCATTAAAATCTAATGAAAGTGATAAAAACCTAAGTGAAAATCATATCTCATTTTTAAAAGTGTAAAAATTTCCTATTTGAATCAATAAAAAAATAAAGTAAATTATAATACCTATGTGAAGTCATATCTAATGTAGAAGTGTAATAAAAACTATTTGAAGTCAAAATAAACCCAAATAAGGGGTGGGGGAAAAACAAAAAATGCGTGGGGAATACCAAGTAAAAGGGTTTTTTACATATTCTATGTATGAGTGGGTGAAACCTATTTTGAATTTAATTAAAACGAAGGACCAGGGCCCGGGAAAGACGGGAAGGGCCCAAGGGAGGCACCGCCCAAGGGGCCTACCCGCCTAACCCCCCCCAAAGGGCCCCCCGTCCGGGCCTGAAAACGCCGGCGGCTCTGTACCGCTTCGCGGCAGGGAGCGAGGGGCCCCCCTGCCCCCCAGACAGGTCGGGCCCCTCCCCGGAGATCCTGGATCCTCCGGGAGCGCAGGGCCCCACACACGGGGCCGCCGGGTCCTCAAAGCGCTGAGGACCCCCGCGGCCCCGTGGGGCCCCCAGCCGGGAGCTCGCGTGGTGAAAGTCATGCGACGCTGCCTCCCAACCGGGCCATACCTCACAGGGCCCTGCGCCCCCTTTGGAGGGGCCCCCGGGGCCGCGGGCTGAAAATACAGTAAGGAGCCCCCCGGGAAAAAAGGGGAAGTAATTTAAAAATTTTGGGTTTTTTAAATGCCTGCCCCGTGGCCCCCCCAAAATTTTGGGCCTTCGGGCCCCCCTAATGCCTGCCTTTGGCCCCCCATAATGCCTGCCTTGGGCCCCCTATATTCTGCCTGTTTGGGCCCCCCTATTCCCGCCTGTGGCCCCCTATATTCTGCCCGTGGGCCCCCCATTTTCCCGCCCCGCGGCCCCTAAAAAAGCCCCCCTTCGGCCCCCTATAATTTTCCTTGGGGCCCCAAAAGCCTCCTGCGGGGCCCCCCATATTTCCTCCTGCGGCCCCCCCCAAACCTGCCTGCGGCCACCCCATAATGCCCCCCTGTGGCCCCCATAACGCCTGCCGGGCCCCCTAAATCCTCCCCGCGGCCACCTATAAGCCGCCTGTGGGCCCCCATATGCCCCCCTGGGGGCCCCCCTAAGCCCGATGAGCCCCCATAAAACGGCCCCTGTGGCCCCCATATTTCCTGCCTGTGGGCCCCGTACGGGGCCTTTTGGGGCCCCCCCAAAAGCCTGCCTTTTGGCCCCAAAAAAGCCTGCCCCGGTGCCCCCATTAAATCCAAAAAACCCCGCCTTTAGTCCCCAAAAAACGCCTGCCTGTGGCCCCCATAAAGCCTGCCTGTGGCCCCCATATGCCTGCCCGAGGGCCCCCATATGCCTCCCCGGGGCCCCCCATAAAAACGCCTGCCGTGGCCCCCAAAAATTTTTACGCCCCCCCCTTCCTTTCCCCCAAACCCCAAAGGCCCGCCCTTTTGGCCCCAAAAAGCCTGCCTGTGGCCCCATACGCCTCCTGTGGCCCCTAATGCCTGCCTTTGGGGCCCCCCTAACCCCTGCCTGGTTTCCCCCCCTTAAACGCCTGCCAGACCCCCATTTCGCCCCCCTTTTGGCCCCCAAACCCGCCTGTTTGGGCCCCCAGCCGCCAGGCCCTAAGGGGTCCCCCTAAAGCCTGCCCCGTGGCCCCTAACCCCCTGCCTGTGGCCCCCATAACCCCCCACCCCCCTGCCTGTGCCCCCCTAAAGCCTGCCTGAGCCCCCAAAAAACCGGGTGCCCCGTAGGGCCCCCAATTTTAAAAAGCCTGCCCCGTAGCCCCCATAACCCCCGCCCCGTAGCCCCCATACCCTGCCTGTACCCCCATTAAAGCCTCCTGAAAAAACCCCCACTATAAAATTTTCCTGAGCCCCAACTATATACCGCCTGAGTGCCCCTTATTTATAAACCCACCTGTCTAAGGGGACAATATCTATAACCTGCCCCGACGAGAGGGGATATCTATATACCTTTTCCGACAAAAGGGAAATTAAAAAAACCCAAAAAAAAAGGGTTACTGGAAATGTGAGGGAAACAAGATAAATTTTGTCCCCCAAACCTCAGGAAAGAGTCTTTGGGGGGAGCAATTGGGGATGAAGGTGGAACCAAAGGAAAAAAAAAGGGAAAGGGGGGGGGAACCCCACCCCGATCAGAAAAAAACGTCCCCGGTGAGTCCCCAAAAAGTAAATGCATTGTAAACACTTTTTATTTCTGCAGAGCCACCCCAAAAAACTTTTTTCTACCCCTATAAGGTTTACATGTATGGCGGTGGAAAAATGTCTTCAGAGCCCCGTTCCCGCGATAAAATCACAAAGTGGGGGGTTTTTTTTTTTTTCTAGTTTTTTTTTACTTCTTTTTTTTTTTTTTTATTTTTCAACTTTTTTTTTGTTATATTTTTTTTTTGTTTTTTTTTTTGGGTTTTAGTTCAAATTTTTTGAGCCTTAATAGTAATATTTTGGGGGCTTGGGGGGTAGGGGTGTTTTTATAACAAACTTCGTCTGGTAGATTTGCTCCAAAAACGGTGGATTATTTGGCGACTTTTTAATTTTGGGGGATTGCACCCGTCATACCCGGGGGAGAGCGAATTTTTTAAAAAGCAAATTTGTCAGGGTGATTTTCATTTAGGGATTGACCGCTGAGGAGATGGACCCGGGAAACTATTTAATTGCAGAAAAATTTGTGACAGGAAAAAGGCGCAGGGGTTTAGAGGGAAAATTTTGTGTTTTGTGTGTGTGGGGGGGGGGGGGGTTTTTTTTTTAGAGCGAGGGGGGGGGGGCCCCCATTGGGGTGTACACGCCTAGGGGGACCAAAATGCCTTGTCCCCCCGGCCCCGGTTAAAGGGCCATAGATAAGGAACCACTGAGCCAAAATGCAAATGGGGGCGAAAGCGTGCCAAGGGGGGTAGTCTAAGGGGCCGTTTACACGGCTTATTTCGCCCCAGAAACGCCCCCCGTACGCCCCGCCGGATTTGGCCCCTGCAGAAAAGGCCCCAATCCGTTTGCAGGGAATTAAAGGGGAAAACCCCCCCAAACTCCTGAGAAACCCGTGGTTCCGCGCTCCCCCCGCTCGGCCAAACCGCCGGGGGGGAAAAAAGTCACCCCATTAAAACCCCGGGGGCAAAAAATCCCGAGGATAATGCAATCAAAGGGGCCAAGGGCCGCGCCCCCCCACCCCCCCCTTTAAAACAAGCCGGAAAAAGCGTAAAGCAAACCGGGACCCAAAAACGGGTTGAATAAGCCAGGGCCCCGGCCTAAAGGACCCTGGTTTTCACCAAGCCCACCACAAAGCGGGGGGGCTTTTTCTGCCAAAAAAAAGACCCCCAAAAGGGCGCTACCCCAAAAACGAAAAGGGTTTTCAATTGGGGGCGGTTGGGGGTAGCATGGTACAAAATCAGCAGGGAAAAACTCATAAATCCGGAAAAACAAAAGAAAAAAGGCAGGGAGGGCAAGAAGTGGGGCATGGACGGAGGCAGGGGTCAGGAAACACAACAAACCCCAAACCCCCTTCCCGTAAAACTTTCTATAGAGGCTATGGCACAATCGATCCAGCAAGGAAGCAGGGGAGGTGGCTAGAAGATATAGGCTCAGCGCCCAGTAATTAGCCAATTACTGGTGTGCCTGCCCGTTAAATTTCACAGAGCTGGGGCGTGCGCCCTAAGGAGTGTGGAGGCGCGCACCAGCCGGCAGAGAGAGCAGGGATGCGGCAGCGTAAGTTCTGGACCGCAGTATGAGCGCACCCGCAGCCCAACATGCAGACTGCTGTGCCACTCGTTCCTGGCAGCATGTGAGGAAAAGGGACATGAGAGTGCCCACGGCCCAACATGCGGGCTACAAGGAAGCTCGTATCAAATACCCTACGTGTAAGTGTGGAATATCTATGTATGATTGTGGAATACCTATGGAAAGTCAAAATATCCCATGTATGCGTAGGTAATACCTGTGTGAAGTTATATTATTTTAAGAATAAATGTGTAGTGTTTACGAGAGGTCATAATAGCCTACGTATGAGTGCGCAATACCCAAGTGAAGTGTGGAATATCTATGTGATATCATAGTGTCCTATGTACGAATGGGAAACACCAAGGTGCATAAGTAATACCCTACAAGAATATGCACTGTATATAACTCTAACAACAAAAGGCAATAACCCACATGAGTTTACAGAACTCACTGTAGCTGTGTAGAAGCAGTTTCAGTACACCACAAATATCACAGTAGTTAATCTACATTCAAACAAAATGCAGAATTTAGCTATTATGATCTGCTTGTGGTAAATCCAAAACGCAAGATAAAAGAGAGGAACATTGAGCGTTCTGGCCAGGCATGTCTATGATTGGAAATCCATGTTTGTGTAGGCAAGAAATGAAGTCTTTCACAAGCACCAGACCACAGAGATGGTCAGTTTCCAGAGAGGTCACCAAACAGGTCATTTATAGAAGAACAAGCAGACTAACTTCTCTGAACAGATGTGGAGTCGTCAAACACAGAGCAATGAATGGAGGAAGCATGTAGAACATCTCCCATTATCCCATCTTCTATATTAGTCTAGCTGTATCCAATTACTCTATCATAGATATAAACCCGGCTTGCGTTTCGTAATAATTAGCTGGTAGATCGGTGGAATTCTTATAAATGTAGCATGGCCACTCTAGATACAAACTGCTGACATTCAAAAAGAAGCATAATCTGAAGCTTCTGGGCACCAAGGCAAAATCTGTACCATGACCCGCCACATGCCAAGAGCCGTTTATTGCTTATTTCTATGGTGCGGACATGTTCCTCAGTGCTTTACACAGATTGTCCTTGTCCCCACAGGGGCTCAGACTTTCATTTCACTATTTGAGACAAACTAATATAGACTAGAAAACAAAAAGACTTAGCAAGACTCACCCACATGTATACTATATAGCCGCAAACGAGCCTGTGGCTGCTGAGACCTCCGCACACGGATCCCCGCCGGCCACTGCGGTAAAGATTCTCAAGGCGCTCTGAAGTCAGAGAAAAGATGATCCAGCGGTAAGTACAGGCAGTCCTCGACTTACATCGTTCCGACTTACATCAGTCCCCTAGTTACAAACGGAGACTTATGGAGCATGCTGGCACTTGAAGTTCCATGTTCCACAGCAAATAGTAGCTGTGGAACGACAAGTGCCAGCATGCCACAGCAGCACTTGAAGTGAAAATGAGGTTAAATCTTCTTAACAGGGGCACAGACAGTAAAACAAATGTAAAAACCCTTCCCTGCACTATCCAAAATGTGCTGGAGTTACATTTAATGCATATAACTGTTCTGACTTACATACAAATTCAGCTTAAGAACAAACCTACAGTCCCTATCCCGTTGGTAACCAAGGGACTGCCTGTATCAGCAAATGTTTTATGGAAAAATGCTCATCGCAGACAGAGGATAAAAAGTGTGTGTAGCCTTAGCTTACGCGTTTCAGCTTCATCTGAAGCTTTGTTCACATAGACTAGAGTCAATTTCATACAAAGCCAATTAACCTTATGGTTTTTGGAGTGGCAAACATACAAACCCCATGTAGATGTTTTCCTTGGTCTGATTGACCCAAGGACCCCAGCACCACAAGACACCAATGCTAACCACTGAGCCACCTCATGTCTGTTTTCTTTTTACTGACAGGAAAAATTGAGCTTTTTATTTCATTAATCATTTTTACAATCAAGGTAAGAATAAAACACATAAACATCTTTGACTCTACTTCATTATTATTATGGATAGCTGCCTAAATATGGATTGAGATTTTTTTCTGGTATGCTAGGTATATTCTATGTAGCAGTTTTATCCATGTTTGAAAATTTCACGGCATCAGTCTGCACTTTGGGTTTCTGGCATTTATGCACCATGAGACTACAAGTTAAGCTCACGGATTTTGTTTTGCTGGAAGGAGTTGACGCTTCCTTTCTTTCCACACAAAGCCTTAAGCTCCTAAGGCGCAGCATTTGGAAATGATTTTTATATACGCAGTTAAGTCACATCATTATGACCACTAGCAAATTTTCATAACAGCAGTCATAGGCAGCTTTAATGGTATGTTCACACGGCGTATTGGGGCGCGTATGGTACGTGCTGCACTACGCCGTGTGTTTTGGAACCACGTGCTGATCAGTGTGTAATTCCAAAGCACGAGGGGAGGGTGGGGGGGCACATGGCTGGCCCCACTGACATACATGGTCAGCGGCACGTAATCACCACTAACAATTGACATATCAATTCTCCCCCCCATGCGTGCAATACGATCGTATTGGATGTGCGGGGAGATGACGTGTAATCCATAGCGCTCTGTGAGAGCTATGAATTACCGTAATTGTTGCGTATAATGCGCAATACGTGGCGAAATGCGGGCAGAAATACGTGGCAATTTAAGCCGTGTGAACATACCCTTACAGCAGCTAGAATGACTAGTAGTGACTCAATAGGTTCTTATTAAGTAGTAATCCCACAGCTGCTGAAGGTTCCATAGAGTGAACACAAAGATCTAGGTGCTCAATTGGGTTCAAGTATAAGGTATTTGGAGACCAAGGTAGTACTTACAAGTAATGGTCATGGTCTGCCAACCAATGTTGGACAATTCTAGCAGTGTGAAATTGTCTTGCTGAAAGATACCATCCGCCCCAGGGAAGACAATCAGTATGTATGGGTGTACATGATCTGAGAGATTTATACCCACATTGGTTGAGAGTGCCTTCCACATGGGTGAGTGGGCCCAGGGAATACCACAAAAACTTTCCCCAGAGCATATCTCTGTCACCAACAGTTTGTGTTGGTTTTTTCAGCAATGGTTGCAGGGTGATGGTTCTCTGATGCTCTCACTTGACACCCCAATGTCCATTTGTTCAATGAAGCAATAAAAGGTAAGTCCCTGCAGAAGTAAACCTTTGTCAATTAGCAGAGGTCCAGCTTCAATATTGTGATGAAAACTGAAGTCTTTTCTGCTGATGCAACATTGTTAGCAGAGGTGCAGTGACCATCCGTCTCCTTCGGAGCACTGCATGCATTAGGGTTCACTGGACTGTTGTTTTAGACACGTTTAGTAGCCCCTGGTTTATTTGGCGGTGAGCTGCTCCACTGTAATGTGTCGGTCCAACCTTGCAAACCACATCTAACATTAATGGCACATGATGCTCCGCAATTTGCACCAGGGCCGGGACAAGGCATTTTGGTACCCTAGGCAAGTACAGCCAATGGCGCCCCCCCCCCCCCTCCCAAAAAAATTGCATCCCCCCCACACTAATTCCTCTTGCCCCTGCACCAGGTCCTGTCACTATCTTTCTGCATATTCCACAAAGCTCCTGTCCACCTCCTCAGCAGTCACTGCACAATGACAAATTAGCTTTTTCAAAATCGCTCCCCTCCATATGACAGTGTAATACATTACAAATAACAATCACCAAATAATCCCCGATACATGGAGCAAATCTACCCGACGCATCATTGTTACTAAAAAACACTCCTACAAAACCAAACCCAAAACTATTACTACTTAAGGATCAAATAATCCTGCCAGACCCTGACAAACGCGACCCCCACATGTGACTATCAGTTATACACAGGCTCTACAGACATATACCACCGCCATACAGTGACCAGATAGTGTAGATCAGGCATCCTCAAACTGCGGCCCTCCAGCTGTTGGGAAACTACAACTCCCATCATGCATTTATATAATCTATAACTGTGGGAATGATGGGAGATGTAGTTTCCCAACAGCTAGAGGGCCGCAGTTTGAGGATGCCTGGTGTAGATACTAGCTGTATGTAGATGCTCTGCAGAAATATAAGTGATTACACTGCAGTTACATTTAGTGACTCACAGGAGACATCATTTCTGATCAGCGACGTTCACTTTTCTTCTCCATCCGGTTCACACCTTCATGCTGATTTCTCCCGGCCACGACTCGTCCCTGCAGATTTGGACTCAAATATCTTATATACCTATAATTAAGGAGTTGCTGGAAATGTGAGGATTCTAAGTCCCCTCAGTCAGACAGGTATATACATCCCCTCAGATAGGAAGCTATATAGGTCCCTGTAGTTAGGTATATATGACCCCTCAATTAGGCAGGGATATACAGGTCCCCATCAGTTAGGCAGGTATATATATATACACATATATACACACATATATATATATATATATATATATATATATATATATATAAACACACACACACACATATATATGTCTCCTCAGTCAGGCAGGTATATAGATATTGTCCCCTTAGACAGGCAGTTATATAAATATAGGGTCACTCAGGCAGGTACTGTATATTGATATAAGGTCACTCTCAGGCAGGTATATAGGTGGCAGAATCGGGGGCAAGGTATATAGCTAGGGGCACTCTCAGGCAGGTATATAGCTAGGGGCACACTCACGCAGGTATATATGGGCACTCTCAGGCAGGTATATAGCTAGGGGCACTCTCAGGCAGGTATATAGCTAGGGGCACTCTCAGCAGGTATATAGCTAGGGGCACTCTCAGCAGGTATATAGGGGCTCGGGCAGGTATATAGGGGCACTCAGCAGGCATATAGAGGCTCAGGCAGGTATATAGGGGCACTCAGGCAGGTATATAGGGGCTCAGGCAGGTATATAGGGGCACTCAGCAGGCATATAGAGGCTCAGGCAGGTATATAGGGGCACTAGGCAGGCATATAGAGGCTCAGGCAGGTATATAGGGGCACTCAGCAGGCATATAGGGGCTCAGGCAGGTATATAGGGGCACTCAGCAGGCATATAGAGGCTCAGGCAGGTTTATAGGGGCACTCAGCAGGCATAAAGTGGCTCAGGCAGGTATATAGGGGCACTCAGCAGGTATATAGAGGCACTCAGGGGCCAGGCATTATAGGGGCAGCGTAAAAGGGCAGGCATATAGGGGCACTCAGCAGGCATATAGGGGCGCTCAGCAGGCATATAGGGGCGCTCAGCAGGCATATAGGGGCGCTCAGCAGGCATATAGGGGCGCTCAGCAGGTTAATAGGACATTCAGCATATTACGCTTCAGGCAGGCCATCTAGGGCCCCGCTCCAGGATATGGGGCTCGCGTATCTCCGGCAGCTCCTTGGGCGCACAGCCTATGATGCGCTGTGTGCCCGAGGAGAGGCAGCGTCGCAATGACATCACTTCATCGCTACGCTGCCCAGCGGAGCAGCACGGGGCCGCGGCGGGTCCTCAGCACTATGAGGACCCGGCGGCCCCGCTGTGTCGGACCGTGACTTACCGGAGGATCCAGCGATCCTCCAAGAGCCAGTCCGACACTGTCCGCAGAAGTCCTCAAAGAGACCGCCGGCGCTACAGGCCCACGGCAGCGGCCTGGAGCCCGGGAGGTTCAGGGCCCCCGACTGCGCCCCTTAGAGATAGGCAGAGGTAGGCGCCCTAGGCGATCGCCTACCTCTGCCTACCCGTCGTCCCGGCCCTGATTTGCACATCAATTATTTGCAATGGTAGCATTTTTCCACTCACAATACATTTTTACCATAGCAATAATAATAACAACAATAATCTTTCTTTATATAGCACCAACATATTCCGCAGCACTTTACAATTTAGGGGGTATAAGTACAGACAAAAAACAAACATAATGCAAAAAAAGCTACTTACAGATCAGACAAACGAACAGTTCACAAACTGCCCACTTTCAGAAATCCTGCCACCCTTGTCCCAAAAGTCAATAATCCTCCTTTTTTGAGACTGATAAATTCCCCCTTTTATCCCTCACAGCAACGAGGGATGTGTGTGCAGACAGTCTTTTATACACCTTATATACCCACCAAGCCAGCTCACAACACCTGACTTCCTCCATGAGCTATGTTGTCTCAACGGCAAAAATAGTGGTCATAATAATGTGACTCGACTGTGTATATGGATGCTGATATTCAAAGTATTGTAAATGTTGCCCTGGGCAGCCGTAAACAAGGAGGGATTTTTTTCTTTATAATTTATATAATGTCAGTAATAACCCACTTATATACAAAACGGTTATAAGGTAGCCCTTTAAACGGATTCAGTGCACATATACTTATCTACAGATACATGCACAGACTCGGTATGCCTCATGCTAGACTGTTACACAGAGTACAAATGTCATTAACATAGTAGGAAGTCTATTGGAGACAACATGTTCTTTTGAACTCTGACTGCCGTATCAGTAAAATGTTTCCATGCATTTGTGGTAATAGAACAGCATTAGCTTTCCGCATTTTGGACAAGTTTCCATTAAAGAGAGATGGTAATATGAATGTAGAAGGCCGTCTCGTTCTGCTTCTCTCATTACACAGAAAGAAAGGTTTTTCACATTTACTTCCTGGTAAAATGATCGAAAAACATGTAAACAAAGCTCCTTTATTTGGTAACGTAGAATACAGGGGTCTATTGTTACAGGGGTCTATATGCCATTAATATGCGCGTGCGTGCGTGTAGATATTCTACTAATAGCAAGAATTTTACTATTTTATATCCGTTCTTTTTTAATGAAGAAATAGATATTGAAAACTGGCTGATAGTTCTGTCTGTAATTGTGCTATACACTGGCTTCACCAATATCCATGCGTCTGCTCAAACTGTCAGAAACAGACTCCATGAGGGTGGTATGAGGGCCCAATGTCCACAAGTCGGCGTTGAGCTTAGAGCCCAACACCGTGCGGGGCGACTGGCATTTGTCAGAGAACACCAAGATTGGCAGATTCCACACTGGCGCCCTGTGCTCTTCACTGATGAGAGCAGGTTCACACTGAGCACATGTGACCAAGTCTGGAGACGCCGTGGAGAACGTTCTGCTCCCTGCAACATCCTCCAGCATGACCGGGTTGGCAGTGGGTCAGTAATGGTGTGGGGAGGCATTTCTGTGGAGGGCCGCACACCCTCCATGTGCTGCCAGAGGTGCCCTGACTGCCATTAGGTTCCAGGATGAGATCCTGAGACCCATTGTGAGACCATATGCAGGTGCGGTGGGCCTGGGTTCCTTCTGATGGATGACAATGCTAGGCCTCCTGTGGCTGAAGTGTCAGCAGTTCCTGCATGATGAAGGCATTGATGCTATAGACTGTCCTGCCCGTTCCCCAGACCTGAATCCAATGGAGCACATCTGGGACATCAGGTCTCCTTCCATCCACCACACTGCACCACAGTCAGGAATTGACTAATGCTTTGATCCAGGTCTGGGAGGAGATCCCTCAGGAGAACATCCACCGCCTCTATCAGGAGTATACCCAGGAGTTGTAAGGAGGTCATACAGGTACATGGAGGCCACACACTACTGAGCCTCATTTCCTTGTCTTGGCGCTTCCACTGAAGTTGAATCAGACAGAAATTTGATTTTCCACTTTGATTTTGAATATCATTCCCATTCCAGACTCCATGGGAGATTAATTTTGATTTTCATGGATCATTTTTGTGTTTTATTGTTCTCAACACATTCCAATATGTAATGAATAAAGAATTGTGATTGTGTGATCCCACTAATATCACTGTTGTACCTGTGTGATCAGTGGCAGAGATATGGATTAACCTTTAGATGATGTGCTCAACAGTAGAGTAGTCTAAGCAATTAGATGTAGGAAATGAGGTTCCCTGTCAGCCGTTGTCCACCCCACCAGATGGAGATCGTAATAGGATGCCCGTCAGCATTAGGGGATTGTCCATGTCTTTTTTTCCATGCATTTATGTTTGTGCTGCGATATTAAAATAAAAAATAAAACAATACTCACCTCTGTCCTGGCCCTTGTTCCAGCGCTGCTGCTGTCCACCTTCTACCTGGGTATTTGTCTACTTTCTAGTTCCGTCAGTTGGAATATCACTGCTGCAGCTGCTCTGTGGCAGCAATGGTCACATTGCCTGACATCAACATTCGGCTCCCTTTACTTCCTAGCAAAGTGAAAAATAAATGTCACGTAACCACTGCGGCCAATCAACGGCTGCAGCAAGTGCCATTCAGAATGCCAGGACTAGAAGGTAGACAGACCTGGGGAAATGCCGGACAGCAACAGCACTGGAACACAGGTAAGGACAGAGGTACACATTTTTATTTAAGAGGAAGATAGCGTTTACTGGACAATTACTATCCCCTTAAAAATTTTCAGTAAAAGTATTGAAAAAAAATCCCTTTGGTCATACCCTTTTTATAGGGGAAAAGATGGCCATTTTCCTGGATCTGAATTTTATAAGGGTTTTTCAATTAAGGCTTTGCTGATTTTAAGCTTCAAATTCAGTGCTCCGAGAACGTCCCATCATTCCCTTTTTATTTGGATTCTCCCCCCCGCTTCCCCCGCGGGATGCGGCGAGGACTTCGGACACCGGCACTGTTTGGGTGAGCTAACTTGTGCACATTGCTGTTTTTGTAAGGACAGAGGTACACACTTTTATTTTATTTTAGTACTGCAGCACCAGCATACATTTATTAACAAATTACCATATGGACAACCCCTTTAATTTTGACATGTAAAAGTAGTAAAACATAAAATAAACCCTATATGAATGTAGTATCGCTGTAATTGTAACTGGTAAGAAAACGTTAAAAGGATTTTCCCTGCTCTAGAATCTTTAAAGGGGTTTTCTCATTAGAGGCTTTCGCAGATCTCTCTTACAGCTTCAAATCCAGGGGCGTGCCTCACTGAAGAGTGATGACATCATCATTCTGTGTGAACAATGGAAGGGAGAAGATGACAGCTCTGCAAACCTCCTGCTATGCTTCTCATGGCTGTAGAGCTGTCAGCTCCCTCCCAGGCTTCAGATGCTCCTTGTAACCAGAAGACCGGCATTGCTGTAAGTAGTTATACATACAGTCTGAACTGATGAAACAAATGTGAGAAATGCACTCTGCTCCCCCTATGTTATCAGGCAGGAGATAGAGGGGAACAGACTGTATAAGGCTGTGTTATATGGGGAGGGGAGAAAGTGAATCCAGCAGCTAGAAACTCACTAATTGCCCAGATCCTTCACATAGAGCTGGGAGATGAGTGGAGCTGAGACAACCTTTATTATACAGACAAAGCATAGAAAGCTGAGGCACCTAGTTTCACTTTCAATTTACGCAGCTCAGAGGGGAGTAAGCACGGAGTGCAGGCAGCCAATCACAGTACAGGGGGAGTGTCCCAGCCAGGGGGCATGCCCCAACAGGCTGAATGAACTATCAGTCAGCCAATCACAGAAAAGGGTGTGTGGCCCAACTACCTGCTGCAGTTTTACGTGTAGAACACACAGTTTAGCTTATATCTGCTATACTAAGTGATTTAGGTGATGCAAACCAATTGCAAAAATGCTTATTTTTACTATCCACTTCATTACAGAAATGATCTTTGTAGCGAGAAAACCCCTTTAATCAATCAGTGACTAGATATAGAACACCTTGTAAAGATGATCAATGTGGGACTATCCTCAAAGCACAGAAGAATGTTACGTTCAGGGGGACATGAATAAACGATTCTTCTGTACTTCAGTGATGAGGAAGCAAGAAGAGGGATCATGTGGTCAAAATATGAAATTACATACTGTGGAGTTGTGGCCGAGTGGTCTGTATGCAGAGCATTGTTCTGTGAATTTGGACAATTCAAAGTATATTAGTAAGAGGCATATAAAAATGTATTGGGCTGAGAGTTATATTTTTGAAAGCCTGGATAACTCCTTTAAATAGGTTGCCCTACCATAGACTTTAATGGCATATCACTAGTTTATGCCATCAAAATTTGATAAGTGTGGGTCCCACCTTTAGGACCTGCAACTATCTCGGAAATGTGTCCCCGGAAGTTACGGAGCAGAATGAAGAACTGGTCACATTTGCACACAACTCTATTCTGTTGTATGGGAGTTCTGAGTACAGCTGAGCAAAACTTCCATAGAAGAGAATGTAGAGTCGTGCACAAGATGTAGGCTTTAAAAGGTGGGACCCACACTTATTAGATTTTGATAGTATATCGTAGCGATATGCTAATAAAATCTATGGTGAGAACACCACTTTAAATAGTGTCCTAGAAAATTATCATATAGACATTAAGGACCTTATGAATGAAAAATATGTAGTAAGACTGTCTTTGTTGCCGCCCATAGTAAGTAGAGATCAGCTTTTATTTTTTTAAAGCACTATGGGTGACAAGTATGAACGGGGCTGTGCCAGAAGTCGGGCCTCTTTTCAGCCCCGTTTGCAATAGTTTTAAATTGCCTGCACGCCAATATCAGGCGCATTACAGAGCGCCCGCAGCACTTTGTAATGCGCCTGATTTTGGGGGGGTGTGTGCGGGAGGCGGGGCGCACTAGAACCATATGAAGCTATAGATTTATAGCTTCAGTATGGTGATTTCAGGCGCAATACTTCTGGCACAGGTAAACCACTTTGAAAATGGTTTATCTGAGCCAGAAATGTCGTGTTAGCGCTAGAATTCGCATGATTTATGACCCGCTGTAGATCGAGTTCATAAATCAGGCCCCTTCTACACTATTCTTACACGCAGAAAAATTGGCATCTAAGCGCCATAAATCATACATGTTGCCCTATATGAAATGAAAGCGCGGTCCTGATTGGTTGCTATGGGCAACAAAGACAGTCTTACTCCTAGACAGTCTTCATAGATAAGGCCCTTAATGTCTATGTGATCATTTTCTAGGACACTTTTTAAAGTGGTGTTCCCACCATAGATTACAACAGAATCTGAATCAAATGATTTTTAAAGATGTCAGAATTCAAGTGTCAGTTCATGAGTTAAATAAGCATTGTGCTTTTCAGAAGAAATATTAGTGTTCAACAATCAGTTATCCCTTCTACTGTCATACACATCTAAATTGAAATTGTATGGAGCTCTGCAGCAGACAATGGTTTTTGAGGGACTGTGGAACCTGAAAAATTATTTTTTTAACAAACGCTTTGTAATTAGCAGCTAAATCGGTTGATAGTTGTGGGTCAGTCACTGCTGTAAACCCCCTGCAGGCTCTGTGAAACAGCCAAATGGGGAAACACCTTTAACTCCCAATGTAAAAAGCTGTGTGTTTTTTTTTTTTTTTTTTTTTTAAAGAACAAAAGTGGTGACCATATTTAATGAGTCCATAGCCTACACACATCCATGGCAGACACTCTCACTGAGCTTTTAAAGACAGGTTGAAGCAGAAAGAGGTCTATAAAATGAGAGGGGCCTTTACAAAGGCTAAAAATATGAGCTGAAAAGACCCAAAATGTAAGAGGGGACAGCATAAGGTTTAAGTAGTATTAGATGTGAAAAGTCAATACAAATAGCAAGGTATAAGAGAAGAGGAGTGACATCAAGCCAACACAAGCGCACTGGCCATAAGACAATGTGCTTAAAGACCTAGGAAGCAGAATTCACAGGATAATGTAGGACCAACTTAACTTCATTCCTATTCTTAACCAGCACTTACAGTAACCATGTGTTTCAGGCAGAATGTATGTCATGTGTGCATATGTATGGATGGAATAAGGTATATATATATATATATATATATATATATACCCTTGGATATCCCTGATGCTCATCTAGTCCTTTATCCCATGTGATGTGGCTTGCAGCCTCACATTCACAAATCAGTGTAGGAGTCATCCCTATAGAAGAACTTGGTGAGGCAGGAGACAGGGAGTGATGGGGTGTCACTTGTGGGCACGAAGCGCGTCCTGGAATTTAGTACTGGTTTATTGGATGTGAAATTCCTTTTTGTTAATTGAGCTGTCATAGTGGAACCTGAGTGTCAGCGAGTCACCGGATGCATACACTTCCTCTGGAGGCCGTGACCCGCAGAATCTCCTTATCCTGCGGGTATTCGCATTGGGCTCATCATATATCTCTATGAAGTCATATCCGCAGTCCTGCTTCTCCTCCAGCTCAAAGCTCTGGAAGACCAACTCCACGCCATAATTTCCTTCTGACTGTGGGTGCCATACGAACTCTGAGGCCAGTGGGTGCACATCATCTCCAAATTTAGTATTCAAGTATAAGTCTTTGGGGCGGACTTCTGCCAGTAACTTCCCTCCACACACAGCTGTCACATCTGCCACAGATCCCCTTTTCTGAACCAGCTTTTTTTTGTGCAGAATGACGCAGCACTGAAAAGTGAATACAATTATTGTCTTCGCTGTGATTGCTAATGCATACCAGCCAAAAGGCATGCATCCAGCCCATTATACCCTATAAACATGTTTGGACTATACAAACCAACCAAATGAGGTGTGAATATAGCCTACCCCTCAGTGTTCAACTGTCATTGAAGAATGACTCGTAAAGGAGGGTTTAGAGCCGGGGACCCTTTATATGGCACCCACATTCCCACATTGGATTGGTTAGTGAACAAAGCACAGTGTAATATGCTAAATAATGAGTGATGTGCACATAATTTTAACTGATTGAAGGTCTTGGGGGCTCTTGATTGCATTTTTTTAAAAAGGGTATATTGAGAAATCCTGAATTCGGCTACAATATTACATATACATGATCTACTTTTGATGTTTTAGGCCAGTGTTTTTGCTTGTTAACGGTTTTTAGCACAAGGGTGCTGTCACACAGTGCGTTTTTTGGTGCACCCTAAATTGGCATTCAGTCTGTTTTTAGTTACAGATAATCTAAACTGCATTAAATTACCAAAATAATATCTACTACATAGCTTCACTGTCCCATCTTATAAGATAATCGCTTTGGATAAAGCTCTGCTAATTAATTAGTTGTGTAGCAGCAAGAGAATGACGGAACAACCTCTATTGTGGCTCTTGAGGGCAGCGTGCTTCACCCCTCTGCTTTAAGGGATTGCATCGCTTTGTAACAATCATGTTAATTAAAAGCTGTATTGTAAGAAACTAGCAGGGATATTTCCCTCGAATGGGAGTATATTTTTTTTCTAGCATAATTCTGCACTATGCTAATTAGCTCATTCTTTCTGATGAAACTACTTAAGGGGCTAGGGCATGTACATAGATTTTTGTTAAGTCCTTTGTAATACTGTACATATTATAAAACTCATTAAAACTACAAGGGAAAGAAACATAGCGGAGTACAGAAAAATGTATGGTCATAGCCACATGTGAACCATAACTTAGCTGAGCTCAGCACTCAGGGATGTTAAAGGGACCATAGATATCAGAAAAATTCTGATAAAAAAAATTCTAACTAGGTTTTGATTTTTTTCTCCCAGATTAAAGTAGGAACAGCTTTAGGAATCAAGTGAAGAGAATATAATTCTATCTTCTGAGTTTTCCCTTTTCAAGCTGGGGAGACTGGGGAGGTGTGGGGCTTATTCACAGGGGTAAGCCTTAGCTTGGCAGGTCACAAACAGATGTGCCCCTCTTTACCTTTTCCCTTGGTCTCAACAAATCCTAAGGCTAAGTCTACACTGCACAGGACAAAAAGTCTTCGGAAACCAAGTCCTAAAAAACAATGTGAACCTGGGTATGTTGTCAGTTTTTTTGTCCAAATAAGCTGGGTTTACGACCAGTTTTTTTGGGTTTTTTTGTTGAAATTTTTGCCGTGTTTTTGGGCAGTTTTTTTAGGTAGTTTTCACTGGTTTTTAAATAAGTGCAACCTATATGCTTTGTTTAACAATTTGGTCAGTTTTTCAGCAGAACAGTGCCAAAAACCATGCCAAAAAAGTCCAGCGGTTAACATAGATTTCAATAGAAGATTTTTTGCTGTCTTAGAACATGTTCCTAAAGCCGCCAGTGCCCAAAAATGACCAGAAAAATAAAAGACCTGTGTAGACTACAGGTCGTTTTTTGTATTGAAGTCTATGTAAACTATTTTCAATTGGATTTTCAGTGTTTTCTAAATACTAAAACAGCCAAAAATCTGACAAAAAACCTGTGCTGTGTAGATAAGTGGCAAGAGATGTCCAGCTTTGATAAGAAAGCAATATTTTGCAAAGCTTAACAGATCACTTTAACATACTTATATACAGACCAGAGGTGTAATTAGAATTTATTAGGACTTACTGGCAAGCTGAGCAGCAGCTTCTAAGAGGAGCTCCAGCACTTGCTCCTGTAAATCCTGTGTTGGAGCAGGCATAGGACTTACAAACTCCGTGGACAACAAGCAGAGCTGTTTCTCATACTCACCGGAGTATTCTGGTCACTTTCCAGACCTGCAGTGCGATGACTCGCCGCAACAAGGAGCCACAGAAAGTGGAGAGTGGGGCTGAACAAGAAGCCCAGGGACCGCGTGGCACTGCAAGAACAGCAGGGAAGCAAGCAGAGGTACCGCATGGGACACTGGCTAAATTAGCCCAATATGCCCATAACCCTTCTACATCTTCCTCTGGCATAGAGTCTCCCAGTAAGCAACAGCAGGATGCTGGACATATACAAGCAGTAGCTGTGACAGAAAAGCAAGGAGCACAGGAAGAGATAAGTGCCAGCAGCATGCATACAGGAGCTAGACCTAAAACAAATACACAGGTCACTCCTAGTTTACAAGCACAGCAAGATACAGAGGAGCCTACACTGAGGGATGTGCTTCAAGCTGTTCACCAATGCCATACTGCTTTATCCACCCTGACTACACAAGTTGGTGGTCTTAAAGAGGATATCAACATCATGTGGCATGAAATGCAGCGATATGCTGAGCGGGTCAAAGCTGCTAAAACCAAATCAGTGATTTGGAGATCAATTCAACCTTTGCAGCGGGACTGTGAGTCGCATTCTCAGATGATTAAGGCACTACTCGCCAAGACCGATGACCTGGAGAATCGCTCCCGCAGAAATAATGTGCGCATTGTGGGAGTGCCCGAAAAAACGGAGGGCCCCAACCCCATCAGAGTTCTTTGAGACCTGGCTCACTAATATCTTTGGAAAGGACTCCTTTACTTCTAGGTGTGCAGTTGAGAGGGCGCACAGAGTCCCAATGCGCCCATTACCTCCAGGGGCCCCGCCTAGATCAGTGCTGGTTAAGCTGCTGCACTTTAAAGATAGAAACACTATACTGCACAAAACGCGCCTTCAGCAGGACGTTATGGTGGACGGCTGTCGGATCTCCTTCTATCCGGATTTCTCTACAGAGGTTCAAAAAAGAAGAGCGCAGTTCCAGGATGTCAAAAGGCGGCTCCGGGTGCTTCGGGTGCAATACGCCATGCTATTCCCAGCCAGACTCCGAGTGGTGCCGTTAAACTCCACGCATTTCTTTGAAACTCCAAGAGACGCTATGCAGTGGATTGACCAGAATGAATCCTCCATCAAAGCACAGCTTCCAGAGAATTCCGGGAGAGATAAGTGATCACCACTGTACACATTTTCTTCACTTCCCCTCTCTGATTTCCTTGCTTTTTTTTTAAACGCCCTGCTCCAACCCGGTTCTATTTTTTCATATTAAAAATACATTTTTAGGAGCAGGGGGTGGTTGGAGAAGAACTGTTAGTCTTGTTCTATGCAGTTAAATCTTGCCTTCATTTCCCGGTCGTATGGAGGCTTGACCCATTTTTAGGGCTATTTACAATTTTGCACATTTTTAAATTTCTTGTATTTTGTAATTTTTTACAATTTTGGTTTACATGTTTATTTCTGAGGGGAGGGGGGGGGGGGGGGGGGTTTTTTCTGTCTCCAGAATGCTCTTGCTTACTTTGCGAGGAAAGTCAGACGGCTTCCATCCATCATCTTGCCAGTTGAAGTTACGTGGTCACTTAATGGACACAGATGTTAAGATGGCGGATAAGATAACACGCTCTCCTGGAATGTCAGGGACTGAGTGCCCCCAAACAAAAGATAATGCGATGTTTAATTTTTTTTCCCCAGTATCAGCCAGCTATTTTGTTTATTCAAGAGACACATTTAGTGTCTGATACAGTACAGTGGCTTCAAAGGGCATGGGTGGGTTGGGCGAGTCATTGTTTGCACATAAATTTTTCAAGGGGCGTCAGTATTATTACCCATAATCCATTCCTTTGAATGTCTGGCTTTTGAGAGAGATGGGTTGGGAGATATATATGTGTATACTGTAAAAATATTACTTGTACATTTGTTTTGTAAACATTTATATACCTCCACCCTATAATTGCAGTACCTTTAAAGCAGTGCTTAACTTTGTGGATGGTTATACTGATGTCCCAGTTCTTATTATGGGGGATTTTAATACTGTGTTGTACCCACATTGGGATAAATTATCAGCAATTAATGTACTCCCTACCCTCAGCATTGACTCCGTTTGGACACATGATTGAGAGTTGGAACTTGTAGACATCTGGCGTGCTAAACACCCTAATGAGTTTCACTATTCATGTTATTCTAGTACGTATAACACATTGTCTAGAATAGATTATGGCTTTGGGTAATCAGCGGGTGTGTCAAATGGTAACTAAAACTGATATCTTACACGCTCCATTTCTGATCATTCGCCAATGCGGGTACAGATTAAAATTCCTGATTTATCCATAGGAAAAAATGAGCGGGAGATTTAATGCTCTCTGGGTGCCCCTAATGGATACAGTTAAATTGGCGTCAATTTGCAGGAATTCTTTCAGATGAATGTGGACTCAGCTCCGATCAGTATAGGGGTGGGGCACTAGAAGGCGTAACTTAGAGGGGGGGTGACGCGGGAAATTAGCACCATGAAGATTAAAAGGGGGGAGCTAGAAAAAACTATCCGTGAGCAAGTCCAAAGCTGCTGAGAATCGATTCGTTTTGCTTGCACTCCACAATCCGGGGAGGAACTGCGTAAGGTGCAGGATACGCTGAACACATTTCTATTAGAATCTGCTGAAAATAAATGATTTTTTTAAAAGCAAACTTATTTTGGTGAAGGGGAGCAGGCGGGCCGTTTCTTAGCCACTATTATTAATTTTCCCAGAGGGCTCCAGCTTTATACCAGCTCTGGGGGGGGGGCTGCCTCAGCGCCTTAATGACAGAACCCTTGATGTTTTGGGAATATTGGGGATTTTTATAAACATTCAAATACATCAAGACTTGAGGTTTCCCCTTCTCAGATTCAACAATATTTACGGGGTATAGAAACTTCCCATGTTAATGCAAACAGCGAGAGGCATTGGATGCTCCTCTACGTCTAGAGGGAAATGCAGGGGGCAGTTAAGACTTTGGCAAATAATAAGTCCCCGGGTTGGATGGATTGCCTACAAGATATACCAGCATTTGGGGGGGTGTTGTTACCTAATTTGTTGGGGGTTTTCAGGATGCAGAGACACAGGGCAGGCTACCTGCTTCAATGCAAGAGGCGGTAATAATAGTGTTATTAAAACCTGATAAAGATCCATTGCTCCCCGAGTCATACAGGCCCATTTCTCTAACCCTAGTGGATACCAAAATACTAGCTAAGGCGTTTGCGAACAGACTAACTGCGGTGGTATCAGATCTCGTGCATCCTGATCAGGCGGGTTTTATACCACAGAGGGATACGTCCAAAAATTTACGGAGATGTACCTGAACCTGCAGCTTCCTGTTGATAATGCTGGGGCTAGGTCAATTGTTCTTTAGATGCTGCTAAGGCCTTTGATAGTGTAGAGTGGGAATTCTTATGGGCGGTTTTACATAAATTGGGTTTTGGCCAAAAATTTATATCCTGGATTAAGCTGTTTTATACTGATCCCAAGGCCAAGGTGCAGTCCAATAATTTACAATCAGATACGTTTGACTTGCGAAGGGGAACAAAACAGGGATGCCCTTTGTCTCCATTGCTATTGGCAATTGAGCCGTTAGCAGCTCAGATTAGAGCAAACGCCAATAATGAAGGCTTTAGGAGAGGGAGGCTGGAGGACAAAATAGCCTTATACGCTGATGATATCCTCCTTTTTTTTTTGGCTAATACTGGCGGCTCATTGCCAGAGGCAATTAATGACATTAAAAGCTATGGTGCCTACTCTGGGTTGACAATTAATTGGGGGAAGTCTGTCTTTATGCCAGTGGATGCCGTGGATCAATTTACTCTCCCTGGAGATATACCACTTCTAGTGTCCCATTCTTTCCGATACCTGGGTATAAATATTTCAGTGAATTTACAGGAATTTGGGTGGTTGAATCTGGATCCATTGCTTGTTAAATTTAAAAATAAATTGGATGTCTGGCGTAAATTACCATTATCGAATTACCATTATCAAATCTGGTTAAAATGATTTGGATGCCCCAGTTGTTGTACCTCCTACATAACTCTCCAATCTGGCTCCCCCAGAGATTCTTTTTAAAGTCAATGCTATTTTCAGAGCCCTTATCTGGGGCAGGGCACATGCCCGGATAAAGCTAGAAACTCTGCAATTGGGAATGGACGAGGGAGGGTTGGCAATTCCTAATCCAGCAGTTTACTTCTTTGGCAGCAGAACTGCAATATATGAGAGAAATTTGGGGTGGGGAGGGGATAAGGATTAAACTTGAAACTATTAAAGCCAAATATTTTAATTCTCCCAATCTTTATGTAAACTGTAGGCAAAAACTTTTTAGTGCACGCCAGAAAGTTTCCCCAAATTTATATCGATGCATAAACTGTGGTGGAAATTACGGTGGATTTTGGGGTTCAGGGCTGCACATCCTATACCGAGATTTGGAATACCCCCCGGTTGTCCGAACTTTTTGTGCTCCAGGGATTTGATCATGGGGATCTAGGGCCTTCAATATGTCTCTCAAACTGCTTACATAACCCGGGGGTGCTTAAAAGTTTTTCAGCAATTGCAAATGGAATTTGCTTTACCGCATACACAGCTATACAAATATTTACAGCTTAGGCACGGGTTATAATGCCCAAAAATCAGACACAATTCAATATAATGCCAAGTTTATTCCAATAGATAGGGTTTAAGAACATCAAAACAAAAAAAAAATATCCACTTTATATAAACTTTTGTTGGCAAACTTTTTTTCTAGAAACCCAATAGATTTTACGTAGTAGGTGGGAAGGAGATATTGGCCCTATAGGCCAATATTTGGGAGGAGATACTGAGGAACCATACCATTGATTCAGTGAGTGAACAGCATCGAATCTCTCAATTATTCTTAATACATCGAGTTTACAGAACTCCTCTATTTTCTGCATAAAATTGGAATTCGGGCCCTCTCCTCTGTGTAATAGGTGTCATGTGCACCCGGACTCTCTGAAGCATATGTTCTGGAATTGCCCTAAACTAGAGCGATACTGGATTTTTATTGTCCAATTGATCCAGCAAATTTTTCAAATTACAATGGAAATGAACCCGTTGGTTTGTATTTTGGGAGACTTAACGGTTTCAGAGGCTGAGAAAATCGCGATATCCAGGCTTTTATTTATGGCAAGGAAGTTAATAGCGACAATGTGGCTGGATGCAGAACCTCCATCAGCACAGGAAATTTGTTTTAATAAAGTGAATTGGCTGATCGCATTGGAGAGAGGGGTGTATTATAAGAGAGGAGCCAAACTTAAGTATAATAAAATATGGGCTAAATGGCTGGATACTTCTGGTCTTTTTTCACCGAACTTAGTTAGGTATAGGGTGTTGGGGATCTCGGTGTAGAGGTTCCTGGGATTGCGTCTATGGCAGTTGTGTGGATGGAGGCCGTCTGACAGCCAGGTACAATTTTTATTGTGACAAGAACTGACTGTTATTAATATTGCATTGCTAATTGATTGTAATGGATATTTACTGTTCTGAATCTGGAGATGGATTTGGGAGGTGGGCTGGGTTGTGTTTTGGGGATAAAAGTTGAAATTTGGTCTTACAATAACATACACTGTATTCTGTTTGTATTACTTTTTATCTGACCAATAAAAAGTTTATGGTTAAAAAAAAAAGAATTTATTAGGCCTCATAACAAAGTGACAGAAACCTGATGCAGCATAAGTAGATATTAAAGGTACAATATGTCAGAGAGCCCACACAGTAGTGTTCGATATCAGGAACTCACTAACTTGTTATTCCCTATCAAAAAACGTACAATGTTCTTGTATCTCCTCCTCTGAGCACCATAGTAATTGCTATGGTTATAGTTACGCCTGTCATACAGATGTATCAGGTCTGTATGCTGTCACGCAAAAAGTTGCTTGCAGCCTGATACCTTTTGATATCATGGTACAATAACGTACTGAATTTCTATTAAAAAGCCCTTAGAGGGGTGTTTCTAACATAGAGTATCGATGATATCTAAGTCTACTAAGCGCAGGTCCTACCTCTGAGGCCTGTACCTATCTTGGGAACAGGCCCCCAAAAGTTCTGGCTTACAATGGAAAACCAATTGCGCTTACGCACGGCTCTCCATTTTGTTCTATGGGAGTTCCATGTAGAACATACTGCACACCTGTACTTGAAACTAGAGAACACTTGGAAAGTCATGCGCAAGTGCAACCGGCTCTTCATGCTGTGCCGACACATTTGGGGCCTGTCCCCGAGATATGCCATTAAAATTAGTAGTGTGAACACCTCTTTAATGAAATTTATAGAAGGTAAAGGCAGACAAATCTGCATTTAGTATAGACCAGTAAGCAAAATTTCTGTTGCAGAACGCTAACTTATATCCAGAGACAAAGTAGTTTATGCAGTTTTCTGAAACTCATTTTAAAGGGGTTTTACACAAATTTTTGTTTTAAGTTCAAGCACAACCTATGGTAGAAGGCTGATGGTGAGGGCAAAGACAGATGACAGGCGGGTATAGGCGGACGGTGCATGATGTTTCGAGTTACTGAGACGTATGGAAGTAGGTTATCCCGAGAGTTATAGTGAGATGTACTGTAAACTTATCCTCATGTTGCTACATGCCTAATGCCAGCACTTTATACATCAATCTTAATAAACCCAAAAAATACATCAAATGATAGGTAGGTAGCATGGTTATCTCATAGAATTACATGTACCAAGAAGAGAGCTTAAGTTGAGTATGCCCAAGTACATCACATGAACACAATCAAATATACCTACACTTCTTCAGTGCCCCCCAGATAATTTAGTATTTTAAAGGGTTGACCAACCAGATACAGTGCCTATTATTTAATTCCTTTTAGTAACATAATAACACTTACTATCAAAAATTATTGTAAAATGATTTCATGTGGAAATATTCAAGTCCCCATTTTTCAGTTGCTGCCCCTTGCCGTTTCTTGTGAATGTCAGTGTTTCCATGTAGCATTTAGTGGAGGACGTGCAAACGCTTTAAAAGACACAGTGCCACCATATCTCTCTGTGTGTGTTAACATAGTACACTGATTCTTCTTGTGTAAATTGTTATCCAGACTCTAAATTCCAGAAAAATTATTGCGATGTAGAGAATTAATTGGTTTCCTGGTTATACCACATGCAGGGACTATTATGCTGCGTCCACATGACACATGTCAAAATAATCATCGGATTCTGAATACTAAAATCACATTGTCCGACGAGTATTTTGATGTAGTTTTCAATATGGATTTTAAGGGTTTTTTTTCCACCCCGGATTTACAGTCCCATTCATATCTGTGCGGTTTGGACACGCATCCGACATAGAAATGTTTGGGACGCATATTTTTTTTTTTTTACTTAAAATACAGCAGAAAGAATGAACAGGTTTCAAACTTTTTGTGAAAACGGTCGTTTGAAAATGCAACACATTAAAAATTCAAGTCGTGTGGACTACAACTCGGATTTTTAATTGAGGTCTATGGGGATATTTTTACAGCCGGTTTTTGACGGTTCCAAAAAAAACAGACTGGAAAGGCTTGCCGTGTAGACAGACCCTTTTGTTCCTTCCTAAAAAGCGGAGTAAAAGGATGCTACACACAGCTGGGCACGACCAATCAGTAAGAGACACTGATAGGGCTTGTAGTAGAAACCCTCCGCACTGCCATCAGTTGTGCCTCCTCTGGACCCCCCCCCCAAAATATGTACCATTTGGTGGGGCATGGAGGGAAAACAAGGTAAAAAGAAGACTGTCTGGTCAATAATATGCAACTTTAACAACATCCTTCTAACACTTTGGCACCATTTTATACTAGGCAAGACAAAGCCCGATACAAAAAGACAACATCAACAGCAATAAAATTACAGCTTTAAACAAAACTGAATATTCAGTCAGTTCTTCAATAGTGGTATTTACCATATGGCTTGGAAACACCTTTTACAATGTAATGAATTAGAATAGTTTTACTGGGAAGAATATCGAAGATGACGGCTTAAGGGATGAAAGTACGAATATATAAATTACCCTTTTTCCCATTATGGTGCTAATGCATAAAACATAGCTCACAGCTTTTGTTTGTAGCCAAAATTACTACTCACATAATGGATTATTGTATCAAACAAAGCAATTAACCATCTGGTCAGATAAATGTGCTCTTTCCCCACCTCCTGGCACTAAGGGAACAAGGTGTATTTCCATAGAGGCAAAACAACAAGCACTTTTCTACCTAGAGCTTGAATGCGGAATATATACTGCTTAATAGTCTTTTGAGGGCATAGCTTACTTCATTTGTGAAAGTCTATATATATTCATTCCTCAAAGTTCCTCTGAGAGAACAATAATCTTAATGTCATGCAAAAGACTCAAGTTATGGTATCAATTAAAAGCACTAACTTGAACATCATATAAGTACGCTATGTAATTACGATGCATTTTGTAAGCCTGTAATTTTTTTTAAATAACATTACTTACAATGTAACATAGTCAACAACATAGAATAATAGTAATATGAAATTCAGACACATAACAACTATACATATATTGTTAAACCAAATCCCCAGGTCACTGATAGTCATGGCCAATCCTCTAATCCCCAGAGCCTTAAAGACAATGTCATAGTTTAATATCATTTTTCTTTGCTTTTGTTTTAATCTGCCTACAGCCACCACTAGTGTGAGCTTAGAAGTTTACTTTGTACTGTTAATACATTGAACGCAATAATAGCACAGTAGGCAGCAAGCTGGTAAGCGCTCCCTACTGAGAGCTGCTGGCGAACGGTCTAATAAACCCAGAGTGAGCAAGGATTTTGATCAATAAATTACAAGCTATACTAAATCGTTTCCCACGAAATTATACATTAATCTGCTCCTGTTCACAGACCAGACATTAAGTTCAAGGTGACAGGCTCCTTTGAAACTGAAGATGTTTAATGCACTTCTTAAGGTTATAAATGTGTTGACTACTTCTACCTGTATTGCCACAGCTCTGTAGACAAGTCCCCTGAGGTACTGAAGAGGATCTTCTGGGCCTTCCCATTTGGTTTGCCAGGCAAGAGGACACTGTGAAAGTCAATGTGAAAACATTAGTAAGCAGATTAAAATGGAGACAACCAAAAGTCAATAAACAGACTAAAAAGGAACACAATAAATTGCAAGTAAAATGGTAGCATGGTGGTCTCTACTGTGCCACCCCTCTCAGGTAGACAGTTTTAACATAGGTCATGTTGAAATTTAAATCAAAGAAAATACATGTAAATGGGGTCACATTTAGCTCTGTAATAGGAAAAAGAGGGTGGTTATAAATGGAACATACTCTGGCTCACAGTTGCTGGTGGGGTACCACAGAGGGTCAGTATTGTATCTTTTTCTTTCCATTATATTTATTACTGACCTTGTAGATGACTTAAGCTATGTTCACACGGCATAACTGTGGGGACGTATTTGGCCCGCAATTAAGCCGTGTGTTCGGGTGCGGGGAGGGCGGGGCAGAGGGGCCAGCCACATGAATTCATTACTGGGCGTATATTTCGTGAAAAATTGATTATGTCCCTTCTCTCCTGGGTATTGGTGTGGAGTGGGGAGAGGAGCCGTAATCCAATAGTTTTTGTATGAGAAACTGTGGATTACCGTAATGAATGGGACGTATCTCGCCCTGTATTTCACGAAATATGGGCGAGATAGTCTATTTTAAGTGTGTGAAACAAGGCTAGGCCGTGTTCAACGGCTTATTCCGGGGCGGATTTGTGAGCCGATTGAGTCACAATCGCGTGAATAAGGGGGGGGGCCTGCGCGCGGGGGGGGGGCGCGCTCCCGGCCCCCATAGACAATGCATGTTTACGGGCGACCGGCCGTAAATAATGTCATGTCACTTTTCCCCCCGCGGCGGATTCGCCGAGGGGGGGAGCGAGGAATTTCCCCTGTTCTCTATGAGAGCATGGGGATTACTGTTTGACAGGGACGGATTGGCGCCGTACTGAAGCGCAAATCCGGCGCGGAGTACGCCGCCAATCCGTGCCCAAATAAGCCGTGTGAACGAGGCCTTAGAGAGCAGAATTGCAATATTTAATATTACAAAGCTCTGTAAGGTAATCAACAGAGGAGGATTATAGAATAGCACAGAAGGATTTAGGAAAGTAAAGGCTTAAGGGTGCTTTCACACAACGCAGTTTTGGTGCAGTGTTAACGGTTCTCCAATTAAACTGCCTTTATTACCAGCAAGCTTTTTTCACTTATCTAAACTGTTCAGAAAGGTGTTTCAGGTAAGTCATCAATGACTGTGTGTGAAGTCTTGTGGATTACACACACACACTAATTGATTACTCACTTTTCATACAGTTTAAATAAGTGAAAGAAGCTTTTCTAGTATAAGGCAGTTATATTGGAGCGAGTAAAATTTCACCGTGTTTTAAACACCCGTGGATTACAAACACTAATTGATTACTCTCTTTCCAAACAGTTAAGATAAGGGAAAAAAGTTTGCTGGTAATAAATGATTGGGGTGCAGTTAAAACCACACCAAAAATGCACCGTGTGAAAGCACTCTAAGGCTATGTTCACACGGTGTATTTGCAGGGCGTAATTACGCCCCGCAATTACGCCGTGTGACCGGGGGCGGGGGCGGAGACGGGGGAAAAATGAGCAGGGGGCCGGCACTTCGCCGGCCCCATAGACAATCACTGCTAGCGGGCGTATACGCCGTAGAAGTGACATGTCAATTATCTCCCCGCCCAGAGGAGACGTAATCCATAGTTCTCTATGAGAACTGTGAATTACCGTAATGAATGGGCCGTTTTCGGCCCGTAATTGGCGCACTTCGGCACGTAATTACGGACCGAAATACGGCCCATTTTAAGCCGTGTGAACATGGCCTAATGGTCCTTTCACACAGTGCCCTTTTTTTGGTGTGTTTTTGATGGGTTTTTCGGATGCGTTTTTTGGGCAGGAAGGCACAGCAATTAAAGCTGTACATTTCTGCACAAAGAACACGTCAAAAAATGGACCAAAAACACTCTGAGTGAAAGCACCCTAAGAAAGAGCAAATTAAGTTTAATGTTAACAAATGTAAAATTAGGCACCTGGGCTGATGAAACAAAAGGTGCAATTAAGTAATTAATAGCATGATACTGTGTTAAACTATCGCTGACAAGGAATATTGGTGGAAAGTAGTCTAAAACACAGTTATCAATGCCAAGCAGCTGCTGCCAAGGCTAATAAAGTCATGAGTTGCATTAAAAAAGGTATAAATGCTCAAGACAGGAACATCATTTTGCCTCTGTACAAATCACTTGTGAGGCCACATGTGGACAGAGGTGAGCTATAGTGGGTGCAGAGGAGGACGACCAAGTTGGTTAAGGGAATGGGGGTGTTTGTAAGGTAGGCTATCAAACTATTTTATTTAACTTGAGAAAAAAAAGGCTTTGGTGAAATTTTAAGGTATCTTCTGACACGAAAAAAAGATCATTAGTCTCTATGGAGATGATAAAAAAAATAGAAGAAAAGAAGAAACCTTACCTCATAAATGCTCTTGTTCCATCCCTGTGGTCATCCCAGTGACCTCAGAAGATGACTTGCCGATCATTCTTCATGTGACCACTGCGGACTGCGATTGAAGAATAAACGGGAAAGTCATCTGTCGGGATAACCGAGACGGCCGCTTGGATGGAACAAGAGTGTTTGTAAGATAAGTTGTCTTCTTCTCAATTTTTTATCATGTCCTGACGGATTAATGAGCTTTTGTTAGTGTTGGACCACACCTTTCCTTACCATGTACGAATATGTGAATGGACAGTAATGAAAACATTTCCATGATCTTTTTCACATCTAGGCTTGCAACAATGAGAATGGGGCATCCCCTACACCTAGGGAAAAAAAGTTTTACCATTGTCATAGATGAGGCTACTTTGCTGTAGGAGTGGTGAGACTATGAAATTCAATACCACCAGCGGTTGTGATGGTGAATGCATTGAAAGAGTTCAAGGAAGGGTTAGATGCCTTTCTTGAAAAACAGAATATTAACGGTTATGGGGATCAAATTCTGGAAATAGTACGTTGATCCAGGGTCTTCTTCGGATTGCCATATTTGGAGTCGGGAACTTACTCATGGATAGATTTATAGTACCGTCATATAGACAAGTAAGTCACCATGCAATATATAAAGCAAATACTTGAAAAAAATTCAGTCTCATTTGCATGCACATTATATGCGGTCATTCTGTCTTTCTATTTATACATGGACATAACTCTTCTCATAATCTTGCAAATAGTGAAATGTCTTGAAAATCATTTGCTACTTGACAGAATTGTGTGAGATTGAAAAGCTTGTAAACAATACAATATATTGGTCCAATAAAAGTCATTGCGATATTTACTGCCTCATTCCTGCTCTTTTACTAGCCTGGCAACAGAAGATGCATATTATTTTATCCCAATTCAGAAAACTCATTCACAAACATTTATATTTATTACAAAAGGGGCAATGTATCCAAAAAAAATAAGATTTACAGATTTGAATGCCTCATGGAAGCATTTAATTGGAGTGTGAAATATGTTTTGCATTTAGATATTATGGAGGAAGAGTTGCAATAAGATATGACAAACACATGAATAATACAATATATTATACAGAAACCTCTCTAAACATTTAATACCGGATATATCATAAAAATATACAAACGCAGACTATGACATTCTCCACTCTATTCAGGTCCATATTTTTATCCATAGGGTGCAGTATTTAAAAGCAAACTCCATCCAAACTTAAGAGTTGAAGGGGTTTTATCGTTACAAAGATCATGTCTCAGATTATGGGGACAGTAAAAATAAGCACTTTTGTAATTGGGTTGCATTACCTCTGTCACTTGGTTTAGCAGATATGAGCATCTCTGTAAATCTGTCTTCTATCTCTGCTGTTGCTGGTCAGAACGCCCCATGGTCGATTCTCGCACCCTAGACACGCCCCCTGCACTGTGATTGGCTGGCTGACATTTCATTCAGCCTGTTGAGATACGCCCCTAGACAGGAAACTCCCCGGCCACGCCCCCTGCACTGTGATTGGCTGCCTGCACACTCTGTGTTTACGCCCCTCTGAGCTGTTAAAATCGATAGTGAAACTAAAGGCTGCTGGCTCTATGTACATCTCCCAGCTTTAGGGTCAATGTTCTGGGCAATTACTGGCTGTGTAAAAGGGGGTTTTTGGGCCCAAGAGGTTGTTTTCACCTCCCAAAGTTTCCGGGCCCTTAAGTTTCAAATTGGAAAAAAAGGGTTTTCTTTTTCCCCAAAATGGGAATGCAAGCCCCGCCCCCTTTAAAGGGACGTCATCCCTAAAAGTGTATAAAAAAGGATTTCAACACTTTTTTTGCATAACTTCTTGTATAGAAAAATTGCATTTTTGATTAGCCCTAAAGACAGAGGTTGGGTTCCAAGCCCCATCCTTTGTTTTGTTTTTTTTTTTTTTTAAAATTTGTACCCCAAATGTAAAGATATAAAAAAATTAGGGTGTAGAATCTAAAATTTTTTAAAAAAAAATATACAAAACAAAAAAAGCTCCCTATTTTAGTGCCCTATCCTGCGGGTCACCCAAAGCATTTCCCCAACATATGTGAAAACAATGCATATACTCTGGGGATGAGCCCATGTATAGGGGAGCTTTTGTATGTGTTATATATATCATCATGGGAGATTAACATATATTTTTTAAGGTCTCTCAAAACCAATATGAAAAATTTTTTGGGGGAAAAAAAAAATTCCCCTGTGGGGGGCCAAAACAAAAACCCCCCTTTTTTTTAAAAAAACAACACAACATTGCGAAAGGCCTACCCTGCCCCAGCCCAATTTAAGTTAAAAGGGTTTAGAAAGGGCCCTTTCCTAAACCCTGATTTGCTTCTCTCCTATTGTTTTCACCCCAAAATGCCCGGGAACAAAGCAGAATCTTTTTTTTGGGAAGGGACATTTTTATTTGATAAAGGCTCGGGCCTGTTGTCATAAAAATTTTGGGATGAACACCCTAGAAGAAAACATTTTTACACAAAATGAAACCCAAGCAATAAGCAATGACAGGTGCTTGCTGGAGTTTTGGGGGCCTCAAGGGGGCAGACATTAGCAACGGGAAAGGCTACAGACCCTGTTATATTCGGGCCCAACTTTGCACCCCCTGCTTTATAGAAAATGAAATGTCCCCGGCTTAAAGTGAGGACGGGACACGCCCCGGGAGTGAGAGACCCCAACTAAACAGGAAAGAGGCCCCGGGATTTAAAAATTTAAATCTGAGAAAATTAGTGAACAGCACAGCGATCAAAACGTAACCCCCCTTTTAAAAGGGGGGAAAAGGGGACTAAAGGGGGTGGTGGAGGGGAAAGGAGTTTAGTAGGGGGGGCAGGGTGGAGGGGAGGGGGCTTTTAGGGCGGCAGGGGGGGCGGGGGGGGGTAAAGGGCGGGCATTTTGGAGGCGAGGGGGCAAAAGGGGGGCCCAGGTGGGGGCCCGGGGGGGGGCTTTTGGGCGGCAGGTGGAGGCGAGGGGGCTATAGGGCGGCAGGTGGAGGCGAGGGGGCTATAGGGCGGCAGGTTTAGGTGAGGGGGCAAAGGGGTGCAAGGTGGGGGGTGGGGGGGGGCTTGGGGTTGGTAGGGGGAGGTGAGGACCCCTTAATAGGGGGGTTAGGTTTGGAGGTGGGGGGGATAAAAGACTGGTGGGGGGTACGGGGGTATGGGTGAAAGTGGGGTTAAGGGCGGCTTGGGGTGATATTTTGGAAATTTTAGAATTTAGGGGGAAAATAGGTGGGGGGGGTTTTTAGGGGGGTAAAGGTTTAAAAGGATGGGGGGGGTTTGTTTTTTTGGGTTAAAGGCCTATCCATAAAAGGGAAAATGGAAAGGGGGAAAGGGGTGGGAAAAGGGGGGTACGGACAAAACTTACAGGCACAATTTTCCCTTGGGGGGAAAAAAGAAAAAAACCCCCCGGGGAGTTTTGTGCTGTGGCCTATCCCTTTCCCAGGTCATTTTGCGTGCCTCCCAAACCAAAAAGGGATTGGGGGGCAGGCTTGACCTTAGGCTTTTTCGGGGGTTAGAGTTTAGTACTGACTATGTTTAAATTTTTTTGCACTAATGTCAGACCAAAATTTTGGTTCCATTTTTTTTTATAAAAAAGGTTCAATGGGGGGTTTGGTTTTTGGAGAGTGTTTATTTAAATAAAGTATTTTTTTCTGTTATTTTGTTTAATTATTTTATTTCAGTGTTAGTAATGAAGGTGTCTGACAGATGCCTCTTCATTACTATTACTGGGACTTGGTGTCAGCCAGTGTTGTTTTTTGTGGGCTCAAAGGTTTTTTACTAATACTTTTAACCCTTACCCCCCACCCAAAAACAAAAAGGTTTGGGAAGACCAAGGGAAAAACCCCCAGAAGTGGGGCCCTCTAATGTTTTTGGCCCGTTCTGGGGGGCTGTAGGCTTGGATGGATATGAAAAAGAGGAGAACCCCACGTCGGTTTTTTTTTTCAACCGCTTATTGAAAACTAGAAAAACTATTAAAAAAAAAAAACATGCCCTTTTTATAACCATCCAAAAGGTTTTAAAAAAAACAGCTGTAGCCTGATACATCAAAAATGGGAGGGCCCCTAAATCTTGGCCCTTTTTTATCCAAAAATTAAACATTTTCCAAAAGCTGCAATCCCAAAAAGAAGCAGTACCCCAAATCCCAAAAGGGAAAATAAGCCACCTCCATTATTAAGGAAAAAAAGGCTAAGCCAGCTCAAACCTTTTCTTGGGAAACCCCCGATTCAAAAAGGAAAAAATACCCCTAAGTTGGGTAATGAGGACAACAAAACAAAAGGTATTCAAGCAAAAATGGATATAAAAAAATAACACTTGAAACACGTCAACATTGACTCCCTACAAATTTTATTTCTTTTGTTTTAAAAAAGTCTTGAATAAAAAGGGGAATTTTGGGTTTTTTTTACATATATTTTTTGTATATTCATTTTTGCTGGAATACCTTTTGTTTCTTTTTACCTCTATTACTAACACTGGAATAAAATTATAAAAAAAAAAAAGAAACAGAAAAAAAAACTTCCCTCACAACAGCCCTCATTTTATTAAAGAAATAAAAACCCAAAACGGTCCCTTGTATTCCCCCAAATCCGCTTAGTCCAAAAAAAAAAACCTGAAAAATAAAAAAAAAAAAAAAACAGAAATCCTACAGAAACCCTGGGGGATGGGACATCACACAGCATTCTCAGATGCTAGAGAGCCTATCCAGTGCCCAAGAAAGTTTGGTGACCTTTCCCACAGCAGGAAAAGCTGGGTATCTGCTGTAGGGTCTGGGCTTCCTGGACGCTGGCTTGCCCCCCCCCCCCCCCCCATGCTCTAAACTTCTCTACTCCATCTCTCCCTTTTACCCCACCACCACCACTCTAAACACCCCTCTCCTCTACCCCCAATCTAACATGGCTCGCCCACTGTGAACACCCTCCATCCCCACTCAAACCACCCTACTCTGAACACTCCCTCTCCATAAACCATCTCCCCCTCTTCCATTGTAACCCCTCCTTCCACAGTATAACCCACCTCCCTCACTAAAAGGGTATGTTCACTGCCAAGATTCAACACAAAATCTGCCTCAAAATCAGCATCCAATTCGACTGCAATCCGCCTTACATCATTTGCTAAGGAAAATCAGTGTTGTAGTTCACCCAATACTGTTTTCCTCTTTTTTAAATTTTTTTTTCAGCTTGAAAAAAAATAGACATGTTACATTATATATAAAGGCTGAAAATTGCCTCTGAAAAGCAAAAAATCCTCATCTGAAATCCGCACTGGTGCCTATTTTCCAACGAGGATACGACACTAATTTAGCACTGAAATTTTCAGCGTCCAAATTTGTGACATGAACATACCCTAACCCACCTTCACTAAACCCCATCTCCGACACTCTTACCCACCTCCCCAACTCTAAACCCTACCTCACCCATTCTGAACTACCCCTCCCCCACTATAACTCACCTCCCACATTCTGAACTACCCCTTCCCCACTATAACCACTTTCCACATTATGAACTACCCCTCCCCCACTATAACCCACTTTCCACATTATGAACTACCCCTCTCCCACTATAACCCACATCCCACATTATGAACTACCCCTCCCCCACTATAACCCACTTTCCACATTCTGAACTACCCCTCACTCACTATAACCCACCTCCCCCACTACAACCCACTTGCTCCATTCTGAACTACCCCTCCCTCACTATAACCCACCTACCCCACTCTGAACTACCACTCTCTAACCCACGTCCCCCATTCAAAACACCCCACCCCGCCTAATTCCCCACCAACCTCCATTTTCCCCCCCAAAAACCCAATTTGGGGGGAGAAGGAGGGGATCTGCTGAGGAGAGGGAAGGGAGACGAAGCTTTGCTCTTCCCAGCAATACACTGGGCGCTGCTGGTCTGACAGTATTCTGTCATGTGATGGGATACTGTCAGAAGTACGCAGAGACATTAGGGGGGAGGGGAGTAATCAAACATCCCTCTGTACTCCAATCTATATGCCGCCGCTACTCGCCACCTGTCCTCCACCCGGCACGAGGGGAAGGAGAGAGTGGAGGTCAGCTCTTGAACCTGTTCCTTACCTGCGCCCCTACCTGAGAGGCAGAAGTACCAGGCTTAGGCGATCGCCTATCTTTGCCTACCTGTTGTTTCCCACATGGAAGATGGGGAGTAAAAATAGAAGTGCAGGCTTATTTTTCTTTATACAATAAATTTTCTTGGCTTGATATCTTCTGTTTTCTAGAGCTATTTCAGAACGTGCCCTTTTGGCTAAAAAGGGATTGTCGAAACACTTTCTTGCTGCTGTCCGTCAAATGATAGCAGCTCATTGGAAGCAGACGGGCTATTCTCCATTAGGCACATTAACTAAATTTAATGAATGAAGGAACTTACGGCTATTTGTGACAACAGTACCTTCAGGTTCTTTACTACGTGGCAACCTTGGATTTTATTCAAGGTGTCTGAAGAGTATACCCGTGGGTGACTTCCAAGAGAATTTAGACACATGGCTTAATTTCTTTCTATAAAAAAACTTACTTCTTATCATGATGATTATCTTCTTCCTCCCCCCATCTCTTCTTCTGTTTTTTCCCTTGTCTTGTTTATTGTACCTTTTTTGGTTTGATACTAGGATATGTCTTGATACTTGTCCATAGGTTATATTTGTTGATTTGTATCAATGGTATTAGCTGTTTGGCAGGGGCGTAGCTAAGGCCTTGTACACACGGCTTATTTGGGCGCGGATTGGAGCACGTACTGGCGCCAATTGTGCCAGTACGCTCCATCCGTCCTGTCATTACGGTAATCCACAGTTCTCATAGAGAACTGTGGATTCCGTCGCTCCTCCCCGCTCGGCAAATCCGCCGCGGGTGGAGAAAGCGACATGCACATTATTTACGGCGTGTACGCACCGTAAATAATGCATTGTCTATGGGGCCGGCGAGCAGCTCCCCCGCCGCGCCCCCGCCCCTTATTCAAGCCGTAACTGCGGGCGAAATCCATCCCGCAATTACGGCTGGAATAAGCCGTGTGAACATTGCCTAAGGGCTCATGGGCCCAGGTGCAAGAAGTCAGCCTGGCCTCCTCTCCCCCAACACACACAAGACAGTAAGGCTAGGTTCACACGTCAATAATTGCGGGACGTATTTCGCCTGCAATTACGCCGTGTGCTCGCCAGCCCCATAGACAACCATTATTCACGGCTCGTATACACCGTGAATAATTGGCATGTCACTTTCTCCCCGCTCGCCGTATTGTACAAGCAGGGAGAGGAGACGTAATCCATAGTTCTCTATAAGAACTGTGGATTACCGTAATGAATGGGACGTATCTCGCCCCGTATTTAACACAGTACGGCGCGAAATACGGGGCAAGATACGTCCCAGTTTAAGCTGTGTGAACATAGCCTAAATGTTATGGTGGGTTCACACGATGATTCTGTGTACATTTGTGGTATCTGTCAGCCCCAGAAGACGAGCAGAGAAAAGACAAGCTGTGGAGACTACAGATCATCTTTCCTATTGCCGTCTATGGGGCTGCAGGAACCATCATATTTTCGCCGCTTTTAAAAAACTGAAAGGCGGCAAAAATACGATCATAAAGCTGTGCAGTGTCTTACAGTATCCACCGGGGTTCTTTATTCTTCCAGAACCCTGCTGGATACAACAAATGTACACTCAAATGAAGTGTGAACCCACCCAACCCTGCATCTTGCGTCCGTGTGAACCTCCGCTTTTGTGATTCGTCTCTGGGTAAATCAGAATGGACAAAACAGTGGCTTCAGACCATTCTTGACTGACCCAGCTAGAGCCCTGACCTAAACCCAATGAGCATCTCTGGAGAGACTTGAAAATTGCTGTCCACCAACGTTCACCATCCAACCAGAGGGAACTGGAGAGGATCTGAGAGGAAGAATGGCAGAGGATCCCCAAATCCAGGTGTAAAAAACTTGTTGCATCATTCCCAAGAAGACTCATGGCTGTACTAGCTCAAAGGGGCTTCTACTCAATACTGAGCAAAAAGTATCAATACTTAAGACCATGTGATATTTCAGTTTTTCTTGTTTAATAAATTTTTTTCTTTCAAGATGGGGGGGTGCAGAGTGTACATTAATGAGCAAAAAAAATGTGATGATCTTACCAAATGGCTGAAATGAAACAAAGAGTGAAAAATACAAAAGGGGTCTGAATACTTTCCGTACCCACTGTATTTTGTATGTTCCCTTCTCCTTGAATAAAAAATGATTTAATCAAATGTCCTGTCACAGATTCTCAATGGGATTTAACACATGAACCTGCTTTGTTTAAATCCTTCCTTTGTAGTTTTGGCTATATGTTTAGAGCTGTTGTCCTGCTAGAAGGTGAACCTACATACAAATATATTTACTAATTAGGTGACTTTTGGTGACAATTGGTTACACTAGATTTCATTTAAGGCTATGTTCACACGGCGTCTTGTGTCCGTGGGAACATATGCTTTTCTGAATGGACCCAGACACGCATCTAGCAATTAGCAGTGTGTTTAACACTGACGGCAATGAGAAACACGCAGCGGCACTCACATGAGTGATTGCCACTGCATGTTTGCATCGCATCTGTTGGGTCCGTCTTTTTCGGATGGGATCCAAGAATTGCATGTCATTTCTTGGACCGCATCCGAAAGATGGACCCGACAGACGCGTTGCAAACACGCAGCCACGATCACTCGTGTGAACACCACTGCGTGTTTCTCATTGCCGGCAGTGTTAAACACACTGCTAATTGTTAGATGCGTGTCTGAGTCCGTTCAGACGCACCCAGACACGCTTTAGAAAAGCGTATGTTCACATGAACACAAGACGCACACCATACTTTTCACTTTCTACATTTGGAAAAGCATGTTCCATTTTCTTTACACTTCACAAATTGGGGTCGACGGCCTGACTTGGGGTGTCATAAATGACATTTGTGCTTGCCCCTAGGGTACACAAGGTCAGCCAGTTACTGTTTCAACCGTTGACCCTGTCCACACGGGCACAGGGAGACCCAGGGAGGACGGGAGAGCACACTACTCGTCCAGAATCCTGAACGGCGGAGAGAGATTTGTTGACCCGCACTGGTTAAACAAAAATCTGCCAGACAAGCTGCCACCAGTTCTCTCATTTGGTTATAAGACTGGTCCGTTACCGACTTATAACAAGGCCAGGAACCAGCCTTGGGGTAGCTATATAATATAGACCGAGTACTAGGCGTGTGAGGCTAATGATCAAGACAGATTAACTCAGATTAAAGTTTATATATTTAATTAGCCTTGGAGGTCATGCTAGACAAATATATACAAAATGATGATAATATACAGGTAAGAGTCAGAGGTGCAAATATAAGTATGGTTACAATTCAGAGGCAGTAAAATGTGTCCAGTTACCTGTGGTTGGCTTGGTTTGGGGCTGGGCTCACATGGGGGGCAAATGTGGCCCTGTGCTGCGTGGGTGCTTCTGGAATGATGTAGGTACCCCCCACCTGAATGCAACGGCTGGCCCCATCTGTCAGGAAAAAGCCCGCCCCGCCGGCCCACTTGAGGGTCGATGGCTTGACTTGGGGTATATCGGGACGTTGCGCTGCCCCTTAGGGGTACACAAGGTCAGCCAGATACTGTTTCACTGTTAACCCCTGTCCGCATGGGCACAGGGAGACCCAGGGCGTGTGAGGACACCCTCCTCTACCACGACCCTGCACGACTGGGAGAGATTTGTTCACCCACGCTGGGTAAACAAAGGTCTGCCAGGCCAATAAGCTGCCACCAGTTCTTGTTTGGTTATAAGACCGGTCCGTTACCGACTTCTAACAAGGCCAGGAACCAGCCTTGGGGTAGCTATATATCATAGACCGAGTAATAGGCATGTGAGGCCGATGATCAGGACAGATTAACTCAGATTAAAGTTTTTAGAGTTAATTCGCCTTGGAGGGCACACTAGACAGATATATACAAAATGATAATAATATACAGGTAAGAGTCAGAGGTGCAAATATAAGTATGGTTACAATTCAAAGGCAGTAAAATGTGTCCAGTTACCTGAGATTTGCTTGGTGCTGGGCCCACATGGGAGGTGGATGCGGGTGTCATGGTGGCAGGGTCACCCAACTTTTATGTAAACCACCTCCTATTTATGTAACATGGCTGGACCATTGTAAACTGAGGACTTCTTAACCCTTTGTCTCACCCATACACCATAATAGATTGTAAGCTCTCGCGAGCAGGGTCCTCACACCTTGTGTCTCATTTGTAAGTTCTTTTAATTTGTAATGTCTGTATGTATACCCTCTAAATTGTAAAGTGCTGCAGAATATGTTGCCGCTATATAAATAAAAATTATTATTATTATTATTGCAGCAACACATCTTAAAAAGTTGAGACTGTGTTAACTAATGGCTTAAAAAGCGAAAATAAAGAAAAACAGCTGGAAGGTCACTTTGAAACAGTCACTTGACTGTAAAAAAGAAAACACGTTAAAAAAGCCTCCCAGAAGCAAAGATGGTCAGAGGTTCACTTATCTGTGAAAAACTGCATTTAAAAATTGTGGAACAATTTCTGAAAAATATTCTTCAGTGTAAAATTGCCCAGACTTTGAATATTTCACGATCTACAATACGTAATATCATGAAAAGATTCAGAGGGACACAGCTGATAATTATAGGATGCTCGAGATCTGTGAGCCCTCAGGCGGGAATGCATTAAAAACAGGCATAATTCATTCATATTCAGCCATGCAAATCATTACATAGGCTCAGGAATACTCACAGAAATTACCGTCTGCCATTAATTTCTAAACGTATAACTTTCAACTTCTGATATGTTTTATGTTTTGTTGTGCAACACTTACAGCAATTAAATGGGCTGGGAGTGACTCAATAAAGTCCTGGTAGGTTATCATAGGTATCTGGAGCAATGCTCAATGCATCCCATAGCTGCTGGAGGGTGCGTGGGGAAGGATCCATAGAGTGAATACGACAATTCAGCTAGTCCCCCAGATGCTCAATTGGGTTCCAGTATGAGGAGTTAGGGGGCCAGGGTAGTATTTGGTCTTGGTCAGGCTCTTCCAGCCAACGTTGGACATTTGTAGTCTCGTTTCCAGAAAAAATAAACAGAACCCAAAAGGGCTTGAATAACACGTGGTATAATGCCCAAGGTAATAAACAGTTTTCTAGCACACACGCTATTCTTTTTTGTTGCTCCATCAATGATACACAAATATGATGCAAATCAGGATGCATTTTGGCCCATTCCAAGCCTGTGTCAACCATTTTTAGCTGTGTGACATGTTGCATGGTCTTGCTTGAAGAACCCATCTGCATCTGAGAAGATGCTTAGCATTTATGGGTGTACATGATCTGCAAAGTTGAGCATGCCTTCCACATAGATAAGTGAGCCCAGGGGATGCTACAAAACATTAACCAGACCATAATGCTGACGCCACCTCCTGCTTGAATTCTTCCAGCAATGGTTGCAGGATGTTCTCTGAGGTTTTCTGTCTAACATGCCAGCATCCATCCATTCACTAAAGCAGGAAAAAATTACTCATTACAGAAGGCAACCCTTTTATAATTAGCGGAGGTCAAATTTCAGTACTGCTGTTAAAACTGACGCCTTCCCTGCCAATATAATTTTGTTAACAGAGTTGCAGTGACAATCCATCTGGCGTCTGCTGTATTTTCAGCCCGACATCAGGCGGGGCCCCGTTCTCAATAGTTAAAAGCCTCCCGTATGCCAGCATCAGGCGCATTACAGAGCTCCCGCGGCACTTTGTAATGCGCCTGATTTTTTTATTTTTTTTTTTGGGGGGGGAGGGAGCGTGCGGGACGCGGGGCGTACTAGAACTGTATGAAGCTACATGTTTATAGCTTTGTTACGGCAATTTTAGGCACATTACTGATGGAACAGGTAAACCCCTTTCACATGTCCAGGCCCATTTGTAGTTCGCCAATGACCATCTGAATGATCCAGAGGAGGCATGTGAGAAGGTCGTGTGGTCAGATAAGACCAAAATAGAACTTTTTGGTATCAACTCCACTCGCCGTGTTTGGAGGACGAAGAAGGATGAGTACAACCCCAAGAACACTGTCCCAACAGTGAAACATGGGGGTGAAACCATCATATTTTGAGGGTGCTTTTCTGCAAAGGGGGGATGAAAACTGCACCGTATTGAAGTGAGGATGGATGGGGCCATGTATCGTGAGACTTTGGCCAACAACCTCCTTCCTCAGTAAGAACGTTGAAGATGGGTTGTGGCTGGGTCTTCCAGCAGGACAATGACCCAAAACACAGAGCCAGGTCAAATAAGGAGTGGCTCTGTAAGAAGCATTTCAAGTTCCTTGAGTGGCCTAGCCAATCTCCAGACCTGAACCCAATTGAAAATCTTTGGAGGAGCTGAAACTCAATGTAGCCCAGTGACATTTCCAAAACCTGAAAGATCTGGAGAAGCTTTGTATGGATTAGTGGGCCAATATCCCTGCTGTAGGGTGTCCAAACTTGGTCAAGAACTACAGGAAACATCCGTAATTGCAAACAAAGGTTTCTGTACCAAAATATTAAGTTCTGTTTTTATGTTGTATCAAATACTTCTTTCATGCAATAAAATGTAAATTAATTATTTAAAAATTATACAATGTAATTTTCTGGATTTTTTTTTAGATTCCATCTCTCACAGTTGATGTTTACCTAAAATAAAAATTACAGACCTCTCCAATCTTTGTAGGTGGGAAAACTTGCAAAATTGTCAGTGTATCAAATATTTATTTTCCCCACTATATGTGTGTGTGTTACCATAATGTGGCAACCTTTCACAGGTTGCCAATTTAGTTGTTTCTATAGACTTTCTATAGTTTATTGAGCGGCAGACAGAAATTCATATTCCAGCTGCTCATATCCGTCTATTGTGCCCACTTCAGGACATCATTGATGATACACGAGTATTCACTGCAATCCAGCATCTCTTTTCCTCCGGGGTGAGAATCTCTTCCAGTCCTTCCCTCCACGCTATATACAATGAGTTGTGACTAGCTGTCAGGGTCACAGTTTCACACCCTCCCCTGATCTGATGGTTGATGAATTACAAAGCAAACTGAAATGTACAGTCTTGCAGCTGTCAATGCAATTTAAGAGTTCTCAAAAATCTAAAATTATTAGGAAAATTGGAAGCAGTGTAAATATAACGATGCAGCTGATAGCCCCCTTAGAGAGTCGAGGTGACCTTACTAATAAACTACTGGATCTACTATGAACTGATGAATGTCCAGAGCTCACTAAATATGGTGAAATGCAGGCTGTGCACTGGTGTATTGCACAGCTCTGAACAGACAGTGCACTCAGGCCAGTCACTATGCTCCTAAGATTCAATTTCCCTTCATGAAGGTCGAACTTCATAGGAAAACGTGTGGAAAAAACAGGAGCACCCAAGAGGAAAGCCCACAAACCATGAAGATGACCTGCTCTGCTGAAGACCCTGGTATAACTACCCTGTTTCTCCGAAAATAAGACAGCGTCTTATATAAATTTTTGCTCCTAAAGATGCACTGTGTCTTATTTTCAGGGGATGTCTTATTTTTCCACAAATAAATTATAGCATGCTATACTAGTGTGTTATTAATTTTATTTTATATATATATATATATAATATATATATATATTTTTATTATATAATATATATATCAAAGTTTAGAGTCACAAACCATAGAATATATGTATGTAAAGGACATTTTATGGCAGCTGCAGTGGGCTTATCTCAAAGGATGGCAAAATTTTGACATGCGGGGAATTGTAGAACTAGAAGTCCCAGCCTGCCCCATCAAACCATCCTCTGAGATGTGTGTGTTGGGCGTGTCATTGCTCTGTTCTCCCCCCCCCCCCCCATCCCTCACTTACTTGTATACGGTCTCCTCTCCTGGGATGTTTGGGACCTGTGGTGACATCACAGTCACATGACCTGCACAGATCATTCAACACTCAGGTGCTGCAACATGTCCCAGGGCCGTTTCTCAGGGTGAGCGGGGCTGGGGAACACCTACCTCTCTCTTTGCCCCCCCTTAATGACGGCCCTGTATATGGGGAGCTGTAGCAATGATTTCCGCTCTGTCTTATTTTCGGAGGTGTCTTATATTAGGGAATTCAACAAAATCTCTGCTATGTCTTACTTTCGGGGGCGTCTTATTTTTGGGGAAACACGGTATGAAGCAAGTAATAATTACTGAGTGATTACTTAGGTGTATGTCCAGATTGTTTAATTCTGGTCCTGTTGTGCCACCATTAAGACAGGCTATAGACTAGTCCCAATCTGAAGAGCTCTACATCCAGGGAATTAAAACATCACTATCCTTACTGTAAATTGAGAGCATGCTCCATGTGACATGTTCCCTTTTGAGGGGCGGTGCCAATATTGACTTATCACCTGTCCATAGGATTGATGACAAATGTGTGAGCACTTTGAACGGTGCCATGCTGCTTTGAGTATTGCACTTGACCTTCTCTGTCATTCATAAAGTCTTTGAACGGAGCAGTGGTCGAACAGGTGCACTGCTGCTCCGTACAAAGTCTTCCTCATTGCCCTTGATGGCAGGAATGCATGCAGAAGGCAGAGGCAGTGTGAGAAATGTTCTGCTGGAAATCCTTCTGTCTTGACATTCATATTGGTGATATTTTAATACGTACCCTCTACCCAAACACTGTTGTCGACCAAATACAACGCTTCTGGCAATAGTATTACGTAACATCCTGACAAAATTTGTTCAGGAATGGAAGTCTAGAATCATAGAAGAAATTCTGACAATGTTCATATATTAATAAAAGACTAGATCTGTAAAAGCTGCAAAGCATTTTGTCCTTAGTGACTGTCCACACGATAAGCATTTCCATTCAGAAATCCATGCAGATTTGCATTTTAAAAACTGTCAAAACCCAACTGTAAACCATCCCCATAGACCTCATTTGAAAATCTGTGTTATAGTCCACACAACTTGGATTTTCTGAGTTCAGATTTCAAAACCGGATTTTATTCAAAAAACTTAGTACAATTCAATCTACCATCGTATTTCACTTGGAAAACGGTGGAAAATTAACTATTGAAGTCAATGTGATTGTATGAAAAATGACCAGAAAGCTTTGTGCGCGTTTTTTGCCGTGGATTTTACCGTGCGTCTGTGTCCAAAAACTGAGTAGTGCCCTATAATGTACAAGACGATTGAAAAATGTAATCCAAAACCGCATGTAAATCCGAAGGAATTACGTGCCAAAAAAACAAAACCAAGTTAAAAATCCTCAGGATCTTGTATAAAATACTGTTCAAATACCCGTCAGACTTCAGGGTTTTAGGGTATGTTCACATGATGTACTGTGGCGCGTGCAGTACGCGCCACAGTATATCGTGTGCTCCGGGAGCTCGCGCTAATATGCGCGTACTCATGCGGCTTGGGGGTGTCGGTAGCCCGCCGGACCCATCGGTATTCATTACTCATGGTGCGTATTTGCTGCAAGTAATTGACATGTCACTTATCTCCCCGCGCGTACAATATGATCGTATTGTATGCGCGGGGGACAAGGCGTAATCCATAGTTCTCATAGAGAACTATGGATTACCGTAATTTCGGCGGGCATCTTGCCCGTATTCGAGTGTAAATACACGGCGAAATGCGCGGCGAAATGACACCATGTGAACGTTCCCTTAGGAATCAGAATCCAACGAGTATTTTGTCTTTTGTAGTTTAGAAGTACCCTTATAAAGGAAAAGTCTTAGTAACAACATGACGCAGCTGGAGAAAATACACACATGCTGGGGTCTGGGTGATAAGCAATAAAACCATGACATGAATTGAAAAATAGGAAGGAAAATAACATATGACTGAAAATAGCCAACACCTGTGTTCTAAAAAGTCGAAGCCTCTCTATATAATCTCATATATAATTTTATCCTAAATATAATATATATGATTAAAATGAAGTTCTAGTTTGGAACCAATTTAATCATCATAACTGGGAATTGCTATGTAGGCTGGCACACTGCTTATTTTCCAGGTAGGGGGTGACAACTATTGGGGCAGAAAAAAAAACAAGGTTTAGAAGATCACTGACTCTAGAAGTAGCAGCAATTTCATGTATATCAGAGAGTGTCCAGACACCACTGGTGTAATCTCTAATGTTGAGTTAATACAGACTGAACTGGATGGACCTCAGTCTTCTTTCGGCCTTACAAACTATGTAACTATATAGTAGCCAGTTTAACTATTTTCCCTCAAATGCTCCAGAAGTTTCGAGCAAATGCAACTTTCCTGCTTGGCTGAAATCAGCTTCAAATAAATAGGACCTCTAGGTAATGATGCTGAAAGGTCGTCTACCTTACTTCTGCCCAAGTGTAATTCTGCAGCTTAAATATCACTGTCTGACATTTCTTTACATTACAATAAGTTCCAGCCGTTTTTAAGTGTTCCCACCAGTGGTATCCTTGGAACCAGGCCATGAATTAAATCTAATTTAAGGAAAACTTCTATAAAGGAACAAAAAGTCCCCTGTGGTTCTTCCCCTTCCAAACCACAGTAGCAATATCAAGATGAGTATAAATCAGTATTCTCAGCCTATGTAAACCATATCATTCCATTTCTTGCCCTGAATCCCTGCCATCACTTACTTGCCCATAGCAGCCTGAGAACAGAAGTGCTGGAGTTACCTATCACTATGCACGCTTCACAATGTCTAACAATGGTGGATTTACAAGAATGACAGGTCTCACGGAGTGCATCTTTTTTTACTAAGATAGGGGCCCAAGCATATTTGGCCAGGTGCCCACCTATCTGTCTAGCTTAGATCAGACCTGCATAACATATGGCCCTCGAGCTACTTGCGGCCTGCAAAAGATTTCAAGCATAAACTGGAATGCAAAGGCGCAGGACATTGCAAACCCCACTGGTGGCTTGGGATGTTCATGGGTGGTTCGGAGACTTCACCATCAGTTTTAGTTCCCATACTCTGCTAATTTCTGCAGGTCTAGCTGAGATATTATATGTTAGGGAGCCTGAAACATGGTATAATAAAAAATTACAATTGGAAAACAATTTCCATCTAATTCTTTATAGGACAATAAACATTACTGTGCCCAATACTCTCAAGTGAAATGAGGCTGGAAGAAGTCACTTACCTTCTGCTCTAATAAAGCACTTGCTAGTTTCTGTACTTCAGAGGTCAACAACGACGTCCCCCTAATAACCTTACTCAGAGCTGCCAGTGACTGGTGGATACTTTGAACCAGGCGGATAGCATTGAACTGTTCTAGGATGATGAACGACAAGATGGGTGACCCGTGCCGCTCGGTTGGAGGAGACACCTTCTGATGGATCAAGTTCGAATTCTGAAAGCAGATTTATAAGATGTTATTGTAAATGTAAATAAGCAAAAGGTTATGCATTAATGCATTTGTGAAGTACAGTAAACAGTGATTACCTCTGGAGAACCTCCGAAAGACCCAAAATCACTCCCACAACCCCTAACCTAGCCTACATTATAACATTAATTTCCCTCCTGCATCCTCTAACTTTTTAATAGAATGATCCTACGGCCTGTCTGTCATATTAATTGTAGAAATCAGTGCCTAAAGACATTAGCTTCACCTAGCATTACATAGAGCAGTCCATCCAGATCCCCCCGACTGAAATTACATATCTAATAAAATTCAAAACTGTGAAGAGGTCTTAGATGCATTCAAAAACGACTACATTTTAATGTGTATTCCACATCCTCTCACTCTCAGTGGGAATAGGTGCTGCAGTATACATCGTGAACTGTGGCGGGTATTTTTACAGTTGTAAATTTCAGCCATCTTCGACAATGTGTGACAACTCTTAGGGGGTGTTCACACAACATATTTGCAAGGCGTACTTTGGTGTGGGATTACACCAAAATACATCCCACAAATATGGTAAAATCATTGACAAGCTCTGCATTCATTGAGGATTGTGTAAAACCATCATCGGCGTTCAGCCGATCGTATTTTCGAAACATACAAAAGTATAGGAGGCAGAAACTTGCCTGGGGCCACTGTGCGTTGAAAGTATGCGCTTGCTAGCGCGCACTTACAACAGTGCTAAAGAAAGTATATTGTGGTGCATACCTGTGCGGGCCGCAATACATTATGTGAACACCCCCTTATAATGAACTGCAAGGTCTGCCAGACTAGTCACATGTCACTCTCCATCACGACCAATTCTACTCCTCCTGCACTCACCGTTTTTAACAAACACACAGTCGAGTCACATAATTATAACTATCAGCTAATATTCAGAGTATCCGTCGTGTGCAGGACAAACAGGAGCTAGATGGGCTGGTAGCGACCCAATAAAGCCCTGGTATGTAGTCACAAACATCTGAGGCAGCTATGTGAGCATAGCGAGACACGCGAGGTCTTTCCTTCTGGCAACTCTTTGGGTTCAGGTGTTTCATACCTCCTGTTTGTACTTCTTTTCCATACTCTGGTTTCTATCAATACTGCCTCGCGTTTCATACAATGTGCTACATCTATACTTTGTTTTTTTATACTTTGGCTGATCAAAATCATTATTTCATTTTATTACATATATACCTCTGACCCCTTTATACATGCGTTTAAGCATATTGTGCTGCCAGTTCCCACCAATGTATTATCTTGGTGGTTGGTACATGTTTTAGCCTTTTGAGCTATTTAAGAGTTTTTGTTCTTTTCTTGCAATTTTTTTATTTATTTTTTTTTAGTTTAGTATTTTGCACACTGGCTTCACCCCAGCTTCTATTGTGGTACCCATCGTTTTCTTTTTTAAAGTGTCTGGAACCATGCTGACTGCAGTGCATCCCACTGCTGGAGGGATGATCCATAGTGCGAACACAATGATCGAGGTGGTCCCACTGATACTAGGCTGGGTTCAACTCTGGAGAATCAGGAGGCCAGGGTAGAACTTAGAAGTCTTGGTCACTCTCTTCCAACCAATGTTAGACCACTTCTAGCTGTGATATGTCACTTTGTCTTGCTAAAAGATCTCATCCACCCCAGCGAAGACAAACCGCATGTATGGGTGTACATGGTCTTCAAGGATAGATTCATACCCAAATTGGTTAAGAGTGCCTCTAACATGGATAACTGAGCCCAGAGAATTCCACAAAAATATTTTCCAGGCCATAACACTGCCACCACCTTGCATTCTTAAAGCAGTGGTTGCAGGATACTTGTTCTTTGATGCTTCTTGCCTGATAAGCCAAGGTCCATCTGTTCAATGAAGCGGAAAAGAGGACTCAGAAGTCAACCCTTTGCCAATCAATGAAGTTGCAATTCCGATACTGCAGTGAAAATTGAAGCCTTTCCTGCTTCATCAGGAGAGGTGCAGTGACTATTCGTCAGCTGTGTAAGACGAGTCTAGGTAGACCCTTGGTTTATTTGGACAGTGAGCTGCTCCAGTAAAGCATGTCTGTCTGCCTTTGCGCAACTCGGATAAATCACCCTTTTTTACCCATGACCGCACTGTAGGATGTGTTTGCAAACAGCCTATCACACACACATTATATAGCCACCAAGCCAGCTCACAACATACGACTTCCTTCACAAGCTATGCGCCACTAACATCAAATGTAGGAAGTGGCCATAATAATGTGACTATGTATGTATGTAGATATTTTGTCTTTCTCATAACACTATTTTATATCTCTGAATAAAACTTCACAGTTCATTTTTATTTAATTTTATAGAACAAGATACAATGATGTTTTGATGAAGTTTTTTATTTCCATAAGCTAAACAGGCCTGACCTGTTTCATTAGATCTCTATGTGTGTATTATTTATGCCTTAAAAGCAGCATGATGTATATTTCACCAGGAATGATAACACTGGGGGCTGTGTGTAATCTCCAGGGGATTTCATGCATAGTAACCTTTCCTTTGCAAGAAATGTGGTTATGAAAATTCTGTTTACCGATTTTATTGTTCATTTATATTCACTTTTTTTGCATCTCCAAAATCTGTCATTTAAATAAATGTAAAATATCTGTCAGTGGCAAGTGGTAGCGCGAGCTGCTTGGCTGACCTTGGCGGCTACTTGTGTAGTCAGTTCAGTTGTGCAGATTAATAATATCAGAGCAGGAGGAAGCCACGTTGAAGGATTCCGTCGTTTGTGTTCTGATTAATCCTGAGGCGATGTTCAATTACTTACTGTCAGGTGGAAGGAATCAGACAGTGCATATTGGAATAATGGTTAAGGAGTAGCTGCCATCGGCAGAGGCAACATTTTCTAACCCCAGTACTGTACATTCATGTTTTCTTTATGGGCTGTAAGATATGTGTTCCCGTTGAGGGAGCAGCTACTTTTAGATCTGATGGATGAGGGGTTAAAGGGTTATTCCCATCTTATAAAATGATGGCATAGCAGCAGCTTAGTCAGTACATCTTAAAGAGGTTTTGCCAGCACGTGCCTTATCTGCTAAGAAGCAATAGTAAACAAAGCACCCTGAGCTAAGAAGAGAGCGGTAGAGCACAGAGCCCTGCATAAAGGGATCTTGTGCAATGTTTCCTTTAAAAAATCCATACAACTGTGGATTCGATACAAAAAAGACAACACCTTTCTCCCCACAGCTTTAAAGCTCGTTCATGTTCCTACAGATAAAGCAGGATCTAATCAAAAAATCACACTACAACAGTGGATTCTGTATACAAAAGAAACATATTTCTCCACGCCCTCACTCTTCCTCTCACAGATAAAAGTGTCTCTTTGCAAGCCCCGCCCGTTCAGTGTCCCCCTATCTGGGCGTATCTAATGCAAGCTTTTTAAATAACTAAGGGCAGGTAAAACAGCCTGGCTCTCTCCTTGCAATTTTTTAAAATATATTTAGAAAAGTGATTAAATACCTATTTTGGAGGATCCCACGTCAACATTACATCGTGGCAAAACCCGTTTAAAGGTTTGTCCACCACCTATAAAAATAATGGCAACAGATCCTGGATCCACAGTAAAATAAAAAATAAAATTAATGCTCACCTTCCCCCTGTTCCAGCACCGCATCTCTCCCCAATCTTAGGGTGCTTTCACACGGTGCGGTTTTGTGGTGTTTTTGGTGCGTTTTTCCACTTGCAGTAATGCACAGCGATTAAACTGCCTTTATTGCCACCAAACTCCTTTGGGTCCTTTCACACAGAGCGTTTTTTGTGCAGAAGTGTACAGCATTAACTGCAGTGCCTTTCTGCACAAAAACCACATCCAAAAGCACACCAAAAACACTCCGTGTGAAAGCACACTTTCAGTTCTCTAAACTTTTGGAAAGGTGTAACAAGTGAGTAATCAATTATTGTGTTTCAATATTTGAAGATGCTAAACAAAGTAATTCATTACTCCATTTCTGCACCAAAAATGCACCAAAAAAACCGCCCTGTGTGAAAGCACCCTAACACCTTGCCAAATGTGTTAGATAACAAAGAAGCTTGCTGGTAATAAAGGCAGAAATACTACAAATTCTATATGAACAGAGGATTTGTACCAATATATCACTGCAAATAATAATCCCTGTTAAAACATAACTTTTAACTAGACTATTTAAAATATCAACATCAAAACCCCCATATATTACCACTGCATACCTGGGATGATACAGCATACTGTACACTATCTGCCAGTGGAGTAATCGCCCCGATAAAGAGGGGGCTCCGCTTTAATTACAGACAATGTAACTACATGCGTGTATAAACACCTCTAAATCCCAGCTATCCCGACGCGTTTCCCACCATAAACAATTCTGGGGTTCTTCAGGGGATTAAAAATTTCTCACTCTGGAAAAAGAATACGCTATATACAACGCATATACTACAACACATGTACTTCCAAATTAGATAAGTGAACTGATACTTAGCTCAAATGCTGCCAGGTATAATGACGATATTTTCCGCAGCACCTCTAGTAGCTGGGCACCCAAGATAAGAGGGATACAGAGCAAAATTGCCCTCTGCCTCCCTTTTATGTCTTAAATGGCCCCGCAGATGTATAATAAATAGTTCCCCTGTTTTTTACGAATAGATAGTAATACTATATACCTGATTCAGGTTCCCATGAGCACATGTGCATACTTTCCTGCTCATGATTTTTACGGCGTTCCGGATGTTCAACTGCGCATGTCCGGAAGTGAGACACCTGTCACTTCCGGTTAGTATCGCCGGAAATGACATCGCGCATGCGCCGAAAGCCGGCCCGGACCACGCGGCGCCTGGCGTTCATAACAATCTACTGCGCATGTCAGAAGGGAACACAATACCACATCCATTCAAAACTCCCGAGATCAACGTCACACCTACAAACAAAGATGCGCCAGAGTTCAAATGTATTTCCTAGCCACATATACCGACTAATTATAACGATATCTGCCCTCACAAATGTACTTATTCTTAAATCCACATTATCTGCCTTTAATATATGATAATAAAAGACTAATGTGGCGGGACATATATAATTGATTTTAATAGAGTAAATGTTATATAAAAAACACATATAAATTAACACGGGCTTAAACCGGGGCCAAAAAAGGGAACATTCGGGGTACAAAATTCATTGTCCTCAGCTGACGTGGATTATCAAGCTGTAAGTAATCAATGAATATAATGAAAAATTGAAAATATGACACTGATACATGTTCATTGGTCAGACTTGAAAAGAATCAATAGTGGTCCTCTATGGAGAGTGCAAAACAGAGCAAAACCATGCAAACAGGCCCAAAGGTGGAGCCTATTCTATAAAACAACCAAATTGCAAAGTCTCATTTAGGCCCTTTGGTTGGACAGAGTCCATACGGTAAATCCATTGGGGCCTCCTTACACAGGATTCGTCTATCCCATTCCCCTCCTCTGGGGGACGGTCTCCACAACTTCTAAAATCAAAAGCGCAGAGATTTTACATTCACCATTATGACAGTCCCCCATATGTCGAGCTACTGGCGTGTCTCTTCTATTTCGTATATCCCCCAGATGTTCACCCACTCTTCTTTTGAATATTCTCCTTGTTTTTCCAATATAATTGAGTGGGCAGGGGCATGTACACATGTAAACTACTCCTTCTGTGCTACAGTTGGCAAAATCACGAATAAAAAATTCCATAGAGGACTACTATTGATTCTTTTCAAGTCTGACCAATGAACATGTATCAGTGTCATATTTTCAATTTTTCATTATATTCATTGATTACTTACAGCTTGATAATCCACGTCAGCTGAGGACAATGAATTTTCGTACCCCGAATGTTCCCTTTTTTGGCCCGGGTTTTAAGCCCGTGTTAATTTATATGTGTTCTTTATATAACATTTACTCTATTAAAATCAATTATATATGTCCCGGCCCATTAAATTTTTTTATTATCATATATTATGGCAGATAATGTGGAGTCAATGATAAGTACATTTGCTGAGGGCAGATATCGTTATAATTAGTCGGGATATTGGGTAGGAGTACATTTGAACTCTGCGCATCTTTGTTTGTAGGTGTGACGTTGATCTCGGGAGTTTTGAAGGAGTGGTATTTTGTTCCCTTCTGACATGCGCAGTAGATTGTTATGAACCCAGGCGCCGCGTGGGCCGGGGCCGGCTTTCGGCGCATGCGCGATTCATTTCCGGCGTTTCTAACCGGGAAATGACAGGTGTCTCACTTCCGGTCATGCGCAGTTGAACATCCGGAACGCCGTAAAAATCATGAGCAGGAAAGTATGCACATGTGCTCATGGGAACCTGAATCAGGTATATAGTATTACTATCTATTCGTAAACACAGGGGAACTATTTATTATAATCTGCGGGGGCCCTTTAAGACATAAAAAGGAGGGGAGAGACAATTTTGCTCTGTATCCCTCTCATCTTGGGTGCCAGCGTACTAGAGGTGCTGCGGGAACTATCGTCATTATACCTGGCAGCACTTGAGCTAAGTATCAGTTCACTTATCTAATTTGGAAGTATATGTGTTGTAGTATAGGTTTGTATTAGCGTATTCTTTTCCAGAGTGAAAAATTTTTAATCCCCTGAAGCCCCCTAGAATTGTATGGGGGAAAGGTGGGGATAGCTGGATTTAAGGGGTTTTTACACGCATGTTTTCATTGTCTGTTTTAAAGGGGACCCGCTCTTTACGGGGCGATTACTCCACTGGCAGTAGTGCACGTATGCTGTAAATCTAGGTATCAGTGGTAAATTATGGGTTTTTAGATTTTTGATTTTTTAAATAGTCTAAAAAATTTTATGTTTAACGGGATTATTATTTGGTATAAAGGCATTTAATTTTGGAACGCGGTTAAAATGACCAAAAACTAGCGTGTGAAAAGCACTCAAAGCCATTTTCACACGGCTTAAAATGGGCCGTATTTCGGTCCGTAATTACGCCCAATTTTGGCAAATTACGGGCTACAAAAGGGCCCCCGTCTTTTACGGACCCACAGTTCTCATAGGAACTTGGTTTAAAGTCTCCTCTCCCCCGCTTGGCAATCCCCAGGGGGGGAGATAAGTGACATGTGAAATTTCCAGCGCGTATACGCCCGCTGGTAATAAAAGTCTATGGGGGGGGGGCGAAATTTCCGGCCCCCGCCCTCCCCCCGCCAACCCGGCGAATTTCGGGGGTAAAATCTCCCGCAGTTAAGCCCTGTGAAATAGCCCCTTTGGGTCTGCGACCCCCGCACAGCTCGGGTGTTTGGGGCTTGATCGCGCTAAAACCCCCCCGGTACAGCCTCGCTTTTAAAAACCCCTTAACGCCCACAAAGAGGGGGCGGCGTCTAAATGAATGTCCAGCGGTGCCGCGCACCATTCTTCAGGGCGTTCGGCATCTCTGCAGCATAGCTGCGGCGATCCGACGCCTGGACATGGCAGCGAAGAGCCTTGTGAAGGCTCCCACTGCTGCCATGTCCTCGTTTGCCCCCCTTCCGGCCCTGGAAAATTTACATCTTTGTACATCTAATGCATTGTCTAGCAAAATAAGACTGTATTAACATCGGCCCCCTAGTGGCAAGCACCCTAGGGGGCCAATGTTAAAGTAAGAAAAAAAAAAAAAAAAATAAAGATATTAAAATACAAAAAAAAATATTTAAAATTCAAATCACCCCCCCTTTTCCCCATTTTTTCAAAAAGGGGAAAAACAATGCAAAAGTTAGCAAGAGAATTCAAAAAAGGTCCCTAGGCTCAGCAAAAATGAAAAAAACCAAATATTTTTTTAAAGTGTTTTTTTTGTAGCATAAAAGGGCAGGGGAACGCGTTTCTCAGAAAACTATCCCGCGTCTTCAGGGATTTTTCCCCTTTTTTTAAATAAAACAATAAATAAAAAAAAGTTACACATTTTGGGACCGCCGCATCCGAAAAATCCGATTATAAAAATTAAAAATCTTTTTTCCCAATACGCTAAACACCGTAGAAGAAAAAAAAATTCTAAATCCCAAAAAGGGGGCTTTTTTTTTGGTCATTTTACGTCATTTAAAAAAAATTGGGAAATTAAAAGTGATAAAAAAAGTTCGAAAATGCTTTTCCAAACTGCTAGCGAAAAAAAAAGACATTTCACCCCAAAAAAAAAATGCCCCTCCTGCCCTTCCGTAGGTTTTAAAGCAAAAAAAATGGCCGCACCGCAAATTTAAAAAATACAAAATTTTTTTTGGAAAATTTTTTACGGTCCAAAACATAAAAAAAAACCCTACTTTTTTTGGGTATTGCCGAATGCATATCAAACCTGTAGAATACAGATTAACACATTATATTTATTGAAAGCCCCTTTAAAAACAAAACACCCGCAAACATGGGAAAAATTTAAATTTTTTTTTTACAATTTGTCCCCCTTGGAATTTTTTTTTTTTGGGCCCTTTTCCCCGTATTTTTTTATAGTACAGTGGGAAAAACACCCCTTGAAAGTACATCCCTTTTCCCCCCAAAGAAAAGCCCCATTTTTTTTTATGTAGGTAAAAAATAAAAAAAATTTTTTGCTCTGGGAAGGGGGAGGAGGGGAAAAATGAACGTGGTTTTTAAAAAAAAAAACGCCGGGGCCTTTTGGGGATTTTTCCAAGAGACCAATTTTGGGAGGTCTTCCCCCTTAAGTAAAAGGGGAAAGTCAACAAATCAAAATGAGGGCTGAAAACTGCGGGGGGAAAGGGGGGGGGGGAGAGGGGGAGGGGGGAATCCAAGGAAATGGGCTCAAAACTTAAAATGAAATAATAAACGGTACAAGAAATGGGGTTGTCAATACGCAAAAACAAAAGCCCCCATAACTGCACTGTCAGGGGCCTTTTTCTTGCTAAATTTTATTTTAATGTAAACAAAAACATGGAGCTGAAAGGGGGAGAGAGGGGCACACACACACAGCCAGAGAAAGGGTTTCATAAGCTCTGTCCCCGTTTACATGTTCACTGAAATAAGCAAAAAATATAAAAGGTGGATTCTATAAAACAAAGAGAACACCCATTTTTACACAGCAGCTTTAAAGCTTCTTCATGTTGTCTGTCATCAGATAAAGCAGGGATCTAATAACACTAAAAAACTAGTTTATTCCGAAACAAAAGAAAACATATTTTACCCCCCCTTTAAAAAAATTTTGCACTCAGTCTCATAGATAAGAAAACTCTCTCTGCCAAGGGCCCCTCCAGCCTTTGTCGGCCGAAAAATAGACTCTTTGAAGTAACCAAGGGGATGTAAGGGAAGGGTTTAGCTCTCTCAGACGCAATTTTTGTAATCACCAAAAATTTAGAAAAGTGATTAAAAACCCTTTTGGGGATCCCACGTCAACATTTTCAAACGTGGCAAAAAACCCCTTTAAAGGGGGTTTTTGCAAATTCAATCACACGGGTTTTATTTAACACGTGTTTGGGTCTGTTTGGGGTCCCCACAGATGGATCCAAAATGCCCTCTAAAAACGATGTTTTACGGGAAACCCAAACACGCCCTTGTGAAAAATTAAACCCCACTGGGTTTTGAAAAGTGATGTAAATGAGAGGCATATGGTCGCCTTGCAAACCCAAACAGCACTGGGGCAGTGGGGCGTCCCCGTTCCCGAAGTAACAGAATTTTAAACAGGAGAATGCAGAGACGCGGTGCCCGGGAATGGGGGGAGGGGTTTAGAGGGAAGGGGAAAAAATATTTTTTTTTTTCTACAAGAAACCCAGGAATTTTCTGCCAATTTTTGGGAGGAGGGGGGACAATGACAGCCCCCTAAAAAAAAGGAAATTTTTTGTGCAGGTGCTAATCTGTTGTGACAGCAATACATAATCTTACAAACACGAAGATGCAGCAGTGACAAGACATGCAAAATGCAGTATTTTTATTATTTTACATTTCATTACTATAGTATTTAAAATACTGATATATTTGAGGGTCTTAGCACACATTTTAATCAAAGTGTGTGTGCCCACAGTATACCTGTACAACAGAAGACCCAGGATAGGAGGAAACCAATTAAATAACAGCAATTGGGTCAACACGTCTTCACTCCCATTTCTGCATCTTATCTACATTTGAATTGCAGTCGCAGCAGGTTTGCACCTGCACATTCATTTCACTTTATTAAGTTGGGCTGAGTAAGGCCAGGCTCACATCACATTTGACCATACTGCAATGTGTATGTATAATGCATATATGCTAAGCTTATACCAAATATACACTATTTTCAGAATACATTTGTTGGATATATTTCTGATTTTTATTTTATGTTTTTACAAACTTGCTTCTGTAGTGGCCGTCACTTTGTTTACCCTGAACTTTCATTAACTAGGTTTTTTTTAAAATTTAAATGATGTCTGCAAATTATTGGCACATACACAAATTTTATAAAACTTGAAAAAGCACCACACCAGGAGTCTTTCATCTGTTAAAAAAACAACATAAGTATTAAAACCTGATATGCTGTCAATGTGTGAGATTAGACAGCCCCTTTAACATGATGTATATCTAGCCTTACTTTGTCTTTAGCATTGTACATGTGCAGGTAGTTAGTTACTAAGGTCCTTTTAAATTAGCCGGTTCCTACCATACCTATCCTTCGGTACACAGTATAGGGACTCGTTATAACGAAGTCGCTTTGTCATGGAAGGTGGGCTCACACAATATGATCAAAATTCACAGTGGCGTAATTGTGGAGACGGATTTCGCCCGCAAGTACGCCGGCTGCCATGTAGCGGGGGCGGGACTGCTCGTCGGCCCCATAGACAACCATTATCCATGACGCGTATCCCGCCAGGATAATGTGCATGTCACTTTCTCCCCGCTTGCAGTATTTCGCGAGCGGGGAGAGGAGAACTCTGGATTACCGTAATGACTGGGACGGATTTGCGCCGTACTTCGCGCAGTACAGCGCGGAATACGGGACCAAGTCTATCCCAAAATAAGCCGTGTGAACATGGCCTAAGGGCGACATGTCCGAAAAGTGGCGTATCCATGCCAGTTTTAGGCGCATTCAATCAGTGTAAAGTGCGCCAGAAAGTCCGATCCTTTCAAAAAACTGGCGTCAGGTATACCTTGCATAGAAAACTTAATGCGCCTAAAAAGGCGCATTGCGCCAAAAGAGGCGCATTGCGCAACTCGCGGCGCATAGCATATCATTGGTAGTATATGTAATGCACAGGCGCATTGCGCAACGGGGGCGCACAGTGCACCACATTTAGGCGCATTACAAAGTGTTGTGCCCAGCGTATAATGCGCCTAGCTTTGGTGTACAACAGTTCATTTACAACAAGAATATGGAGTCAAAAGTGGTTTTGGTGCAAAATAGACCAAAAAACTGGCATTAGAGTGTTGGGAAATGTCGCCTTAAGACCCTAAGTATGATAAATACAGCAGTAACACAATTTAGAATAAGAAGAATTTTACATTTCCATATGTCTCTGCATCTTTGTGTCTGTTGGATATTGCTAGGGTATGTTGGGCTGCCATTGTGAATTTCAGAGCCCAATACAGCCAAAGCATGTGGAAACCCCCTCCTCCATCACCAGTTCCTATCCTTGCCCTCCCACTCCCTTCCTCCTCCACACACACTAAGCAGATGAATGCACCTGCAGAAGGTAGTGGGCCTTTTCTTAAAATCGTATCTGAGCCTCAGACAGAATCACTCCCAGTATTTTCCTGGGGTTTGCCCTGACTGTTTGTCACCACTTTATGACCTTTGGGGTTCCAACCTTCAGGACTTCCACAATCCAAAAAAGAAAAGGACACAACGCTGCTGTGAACCAGCTCCCTGCAAATGAAATTTGCCAGCTGTACTTCACTAGATAGCCTGCTGGCCACTGTTCAGGATAAAACAGAGATGGTAAAGCAGTGCTAAATCTGCACTATGGCCCCTTCATTCTCAGGAGCGAGATTTCATTACTTTAGTATCCTTTTTGAACTACCCCTAGAGCCTCTCACGAAGCCAAACTATATTAGACTATATACACCCCAAAATGTAGCTGTATGCAGATTAATATCTGGTTGGCTATAATCCCATTTACACTGTAAGGCGCAGTGAGTCAGATGTGAATTGAGGAACATCCAGTCGGTGCTGCTACAAGAGTCCTAACTCATTTCCCATAAACATTTTAGAATATTTTCAAATTTCAGTGGAGCAACTAATGTTGTAAAGACCAAAATGGTGCCTCGACCTAATGAAGAACATCACCCCATTCCAGCTAACTTTATAACATGGGAATACCCATTTAAAGGGGTTGTCAACTTTGTATGCTGACTGGCCAGAGATCAACCAATATTTGTGGAGGAACTTTTCAACAACTGTTCAATTTCCAGACCCTCTTTGTACGTTAACTGCTCTCCGCTCAGGCTAAATGATGTAGGTTGCGTTATTAAAGTGAAATTAAAAAAGCACCCTTCTCACAATAAGGTATTTGATTTTGTTGATCCAGAATATGGACTCCAGAAGGCATGAACCAATCTGCCCTACAGGGAACACTTTACTTATCTGAAATCACAATCACACTGGATTTACATTCTATGAAGAATTTTATATGGCTACATAAGTGTTAGGCTATGTCCACATGGTGTAATTGCGGGGACGTATTTCGCCCGCAATTACACTATGTGCTCGGAAGGGGCGGGACGGGGGCCGGAAGCCCGCCGGCCCCCATAGACATTCATTATTCATGGCGTGTATACGTCGTGAATAATTGACGTCACTTCTCTCCCCGCTCGCCGTATTGTTCGAGCGTGGAGAGGAGACGTAATCCATAGTTCTCTATGAGAACTGTGGATTACCGTAATTATTGGGACGTATCTCGCCCCGTATGTAGCACAAATACGGGGCGAGATATGTCCCAATAATTGCCATGTGAACATAGCCTTAATATTATTTAGCACTAACTAGTTATCTAAGCCTTGAAGCCCTCTCCTGTTCCTGCTGTGACCAGCTTGAGATGGCTATTCTACAGATTCACAATTCTTATGGTAAAAAGGTGTTGTCTGTAGAGATTGACCCTTTTTTCTACAGACAGAGGGAGTGCCCCCCCCCCTTTTTTAAAGATGCTTTTAACATTAAATAGATTTCACCATTTTTTTTTTTGTAGGGTACTAATGTCTCCCCGTAGCTGTCTCTTCAAGACTAAATAAGTTCAATTCTTTTGACCTTTTATATAACTAATATGCTCCATCCCCGTTATCAGTTTAGTTGCTTGTCTTTGTACTTTCTCTAACCCCAGGACATTCTTTTATAAAGTGTTGCAGAGAACCGAACAGCATACTCCTAATGAGGTCACACCAATGCTTTGTAGAACGGCAACATTACATCTCTATCCTGTGAATCCAAGCCTCTTTTAATACACACCAATATCCTGCTGGCCTTAAAGGTAGCTGATCGACATTGCATACTGTTCTGTAGCCTCTGATCTACAAGTACACCCAGATCCTTCTCAACAAGCGATTCTCCCAGTTTTCCTCCTCCTAGGACAGATTATGTATGCAGGTTTTTAGCACCCAGATACTTATCTCTGCCCAAAACTCAATGGGACAACTTTATCAAGGCAGCTGTGGAAGAATTCTGCTTCACATCACATTTATTATGCATCTTGGACGGTTTCTAGACATTTCTGCATCTTGTCCGATAAAAGGGACATGGCCTCAGTAGAATGAATGGAATGATTTTGTCAGAATCTCCAACAAAATGCATGGACAATAATTACATCACCTGTGCAATACTGAGGAAATCCTGAAAACTTGGTCTGTTGGTGGGTCTTGAGGACTGGAGTTGAGAAACACTTAACTAGACAGTTGTAAAACATGCGAGATTTATCAGCACTATGGTAACAGTCGCGCACTGTCAAACTGTCTAGTCTAACTTTACACTGTCTAAGAATCTGTCCCATGGTGTTACAGTCTTTTTGCAATTTACATAGCTACATAGCTTGGTATCATCTTCAAAAATGGTGCTTTTAATCCCGTCCCCTATATAATTTACAAATAAACTGAACAAAAGCAGACCCAGTACTGATCCTTGGGGTAACACCACTGATTACTGGGGACCATTTAGAGAATGAATCATTTACTACCACTCTCTGCGTACGACCTATTAACCAGTTTTCAATATAACTACACATTATTATTTCTAACCCTATAGACTTCAGTTTACCCTAGTTGATCCACATTTACTTTTTTATGTTTGATGTTCCTTTAAAAAGGTACTGGGTTAATTATGCCTCACTGGTATACTTATTCCCTTCGAGGAGATAGAGTAGAAAGACTTCAGAAAGACACTCCAGGCAAACCTAATACATGTGGGGCAGAGCTATTAAATTTATTAATTGCATGGCATGATGCATTCAATCAGAAATCATGCTATTGTGCCAAATATATATAAAAATGACAAACATGGCATGATACATTTAGAGCAACTTACTAGGCAGTTCTCTTCCTTACAAAACCTCATGGCTGGTGTGCATCTATACTACTATATCATGAAAAAATGGGCAATATCTTTAAAGGGCTGCTCCCACCATGCCCAATGATGGTATAATCAATAGGATTTGCCATCAAAGTCTGATAGGTGTAGGACCCACCTCAGGAACCCACAGTTACCTTGGGAACAGGGCACCAGAAGTATCACCTTAGAATTGAGAGCAGGTTGCACTTGCGCACGACTCTCCATTCTGTTCTATGGGCGTTCCGAGCACAGCCGAAGAGACTGCTCAGAAAAGAGACACATGTGCAAGTGTGACCAGCTCTCCGTTCTGGGCCAATACTTTCGAAGGCCAGCACCTATCAGACTTGGAGGACATATCCTATCAATATGCCACCAAAGTACATGGTGGCAACATCTCTTTAATAGATTTGGCCCATTGTACAACTCCCTTTATCACAACACTTTTAAAAATAACTGAGGGAGGTGATAAAGTGTCTAAAACGGCATACACCATGTATGACAGGATATTAGTGCCTCTTGCGAAGTAAATTTTCCCCATTGTCTAATGTGTAGTGCAAACCTGAGGTTGCAGTGCTTACCAAATGCATTTTCTCTGGTGTTCATTGATTTCCTGTGTCATATCCAAAAGTAAAAGGTGTCTCTTCACACTATGTGGGTATTAGAGATGCCTTGAAAGTCAAAAGTTAATTTGGAAAATCTTAGACAGTCTTCATTGTCTTATTGCAAAAAATACTTGATAACTATGATTTTCCTGGCTTTCTCTTTTGCATCGCACTAGTTCTATTTTTGCAGGCACAGTTTATGCCAATATATAAATGGAACGGCACAGTAAAGTACTGTGACTGGTACAGATAAGGCATGTGTAAACCCTGAGCGTAGGGAGGATAAGAAATGCAATTACCAGACTTTCTATACAATAACAGCGGAGGGTGAGGGCACTGATGAGTCACACACGATGTGCATACATTTTGTTGGTAATTATGATAATCTATCAAGCAGGAGCTATATGGTGTCAAAAGTGATAAAATAAAAAACCAACAAAAAACATATGTCAGATTTAAATATAAAAAGCCATATAAATAATTCCCTGCAGATTCTAATAATAAGAAGAAAAACACCTCAGTAAATATCGCCTGCGAGATGATAATTTCAAGCAAACAGGAACTATGCAATAGCAGGGCACCGTTTGCAACCCTTGTCTCTCCGGTTATAGAACAACTCTCAATATGCCCTAATTGTTGCAGCATTCTGAAAACTGTACAGCTGTAGACACAGGTTACATACTACTCATGTGGGACATTTTTTTTTTCAAGTAAAGTCAATGGCCAATGCACAAATTGGTATCCTTTTCTTTTCTGTCTTTTACTGGTTCACAGTCACATAACACTTGTCTGCAGCAAAACCTCAGGCTTAAAGGGAACCTATCAATGAGTTTGTGCCACCCTGTGGGCTGGAGGGAGAGAAGACAGTGACTCCTGCTTACCCCACCTACATACAGTGATTGACTGCTCTCCCTGCATCAGTGTGTACAGAGAAAATGGTCAATCACTGTATTTGAAAGGGGTAGGCAGGACTCTTATTATCTTTCCTCGGAGTCCTGTCAAGATTCACTTTGCTTTTTACTCAAAAATCATGCTCTACATCATATAAACCTATATACCACAGAGCTCAGCCTCTTTCATTTGACCAAATCCTGCTCATAAATTTAAGTTAACTTTAAACAATCAAGTCAAAATCCTTAGAATATGTTAGAAATTAAAAATCCCATCCATGAACTGCCTTTAGCGAGCACCATACGTTAGGAGTTGTACAGTGAGGAAAAAAAAGTACTTAGCCAACAATTGTGCAAGTTCTCCCACTTAAAAAGATGAGAGAGGCCTGTATTTGACATTATAGGTAGACCTCAACTATGAGAGGCAAAATGAGAAAATCACATTGTCACAGCTTTTCTATGGGGTTGAGATCTGGAGACTGGCTAGGCCACTCCAGGACCTTGAAATACTTCTTACGAAGCCACTCCTTCGTTGACCTGGCTGTGTGCTTTGGATCATTGTCATGCTGAAAGACCCAGCCACGTTTCATCTTCAATGCCCTTGCTGATGGAAGGAGGTTTGCACTCAAAATCTCACGATACATGGCCCCATTCATTCTTTCATGTACACGGATCAGTTGTCCTGGTCTCTTTGCAGAGAATCAGCCCCAAAGCATGATGTTGCCCCCCCCATGCTTCACAGTAGGTATGGTGTTCTTTGGATGCAACTCCGCATTCTCTCTCCTCCAAACACGACGAGTTGTGTTTCTACCAAACAGTTCTACTTTGGTTTCATCTGACCATATGACCTTCTCCCAACACTCTTCTGGAGCATCCAAATGCTCTCTAGCAAACTTCAGACGGACCCAGACATGTACTGGCTTAAACAGGGGGACACGTCTGGCACTGCAGTATCTGAGTTCCTGGCAGTGTAGTGTGTTACTGATGATAGCCTTTGTTATGTTGGTCCCAGCTCTCTGAGGGTCATTCACTAGGTCCCCCCGTGTGGTTGTAGGATTTTTTCCTCACCATTCTTCTAATCATTTTGACCCTACAGGGTGAGATCTTGCGTGGAGCCCCAGATCGAGGGAGATTATCAGTGGTCTTGTATGTCCTCCATTTTCTAATTATTGCTCCCACAGATGATTCACAGTTGCTTCATACCAAGCTGCTTGCCTATTGCAGATTCAGTATTCCCAGCCTGGTGCAGGGCAACAATTTTGTTTCTGGTGTCCTTCGACAGCTCTTTGGTCTTCGCCATAGTGGATTTTGGAGTGTGACTGTTTGAGGTTGTGGACAGGTGTCTTTTATACTGATAAGTTCAAACGGATACCATTTCTACAGGTAATGAGTGGAGGACAGAGGAGTCTCTTAAAGAAGTTACAGGTCTGTGAGAACCCGAAATCTTGCTGGTTTGTAGGTGACCAAATACTTATTTTCCACCGTAATTTGCAAATAAATTCTTTCCAAATCAGACAATGTGATTTACTGGATTTGTTTTCTAATTTTGTCTCTCATAGTTGAGGTTTACCTATGATGTCAATTACAGGCCTCTCTCATCTTTTTAAGTGGGAGAACTTGCACTATTGGTGGCTAACTAAATACTTTTTCCCCCACTGTAGGATATTAGAGATAAGACTTCCCATGAGGCTTTTAAAGAACTAAAACTCGTAAAAAAACACATATTTTAAAGATGTTGGGGCCAGTTGCACACAACTGCACAAACACCTGGACCCCTCATGATTTTACTGAGCATAGACCCCAGGGTGATCATTAGCAGAAGTCATGGTTTTGCAGCTTTAACCAGTTGTCTGGAACTGGTCTTTGTGTGTACAGAGATGTGTGTACCCACATATCCTTTTAGTATGGAAATAGTACTAAACTTTTCAGTGCTACATAGAAAACCTCATTATCCCAGCTCTCCACCCCCAAAACAAAAGTGCTCAGAGGTGAAATTACACTTGCAGATTTCAAATTTAATTAATAGAAATTCTGACAGTAATTAAAGAGGTATATACAGCAAGCAACCGAGGATAAACAGGTCACTACACACTTTCAATTATATTATCCACCAGCATAACTAATCATTATAAATGGACTATGTAAAAGCAAGAAATGAGACATTCTGTGCTTTTACAGGTAGTGTATCATTTAATTGGAGTTATTACTCCTTGTATTGTGCAGGGAGGGCCGTGCTGGGAACATGCTCTCATTTTTCCGAATGAAGTATAATGAAACTAACCAGAATAATTAGTTTCAGACATTTTTTTTTCTTATTTAAAAAGCTTTATTGACAGAACAATGGATGAGAATAGCATATAAATGTCCAAAAGAAAAAAACAACCAATAGGTAGAACCATTGGGCCTTGTGGGCCATATACAGAACAAGAGACTGAATATAAAAAATTTTCAGAAGGATAAAAGGCACTTTTGTAAATACAGTACAGTAGTAGTTGACAAGTGCTGTGATTAATAAACAGCAAGTAAAGCAAAATACAACCATGAAAAAGGTTGTAAGGAATAATACAACCAACAGGCGGTCAGGGGAAGAGCCCCTACACCTACCTACAAAGGAGGGTAATAAAAAAGGGGGAGAGAGGGGAAGGGGAGGAAGGAGGGGAGGGCGAGGGCGCCATCTACAGACCTACCCACTGAGAGGCAGGACCCCGACACTGACTGGTCCCGAAATAGGGAGGCCGGCAAATCTAGAAAAATTATTTCAACGCGAAGAGAAAAGAAAGGAAGGCGAATAGCGGATAATGAGCATTAAGGAGGAAGCAATTGGAAGAGTGGGGAGGATTTAAAAGTGTTCCAATAAAACCCCGTTTTCTGGAACTTGTCCACCTGAGCCGGTGTCTGGGCCAACAGCTCTTCCATATAGCATGTCGGGGAGATTTCAGCGAACCATTCTGTATAAAGTAGTAGTAATCTTTATTTCTGCAGTGCTTTACTGAGAGGGTACATGTACAAGCAAAATCAGACATAGCAGAGTGACAAAGTAACCAAAAATTAAAAAAAATAGAAGTGTAAAAAAAGCGGGCACAAAAACTTCCTAAGCCTATAGGAGCTTTAACCACAGAGATGTAAAGGATTAAACACATTTTTATTTGGCGAAAAGAAAAGACAACGCAGTCAAATTATAAATGAAACCTTTTTTTAAATTTTATTGCGTTGTCTTATTTTTTCCAAATAAAATGTGTTAAAGGGAATCTGTAGCCAATTTTTTTTTACTTATTAAATCAAGCCCCTGTTCCATATGCTTTTCCTCTCAGTCGTTTTTATTTACTGAGTGTAGATTTCTCTATTAAGTCTTCTATATATGATTATGGGGAAGACATTCTTGCTTGCACTGCTTAAACAGCAGTCAGAGAGTTACTTTACAGCAGCTTCATGCACATAGGATTCTTAAGACAGTTTCTGTCCCATAGACGTTTATAGGAGAGTTTTCACTGTGAAGGGAGGGGAGAGGGGGAGCTGTGACATCTCCTCTTGTGACTGGTGGATTCTGTGTTATCTGTACAAAATGGTGTCTCCTTTCAGCTTGACCCTGCTTTTACTGATAATGAGCACGCTGCTGAAAAGCTCTCTAAACAGAGCAGGAGGTGTCAGACGATTATTAGGCCTAAAGGACAAAGTGAAAACTGCAGGACTTAAGAATTATTAAAAAAAATATTGAAAGTGATATGTAAAATTTAAAAAAACATAACCAAAAATACCTACAAAATGTGTTTAACATAAAAATGTGAGTTAAACAATAAGTAATTTTTTGATGACACATTACCTTTAAATCTCTTATATCTAAGTTTTCTGCAGCATTCTGTTCCCATTTTTTCTCTTTTTTTTCCTCCATTCCAAGTATTTCCAGAGGGCAGCAGCTTATCTACCCACATCTTTTTGCGGTTTCCATTGCTAGAACTTTAAAGTCTGTAGAGTGTAGTGCTTCACGGTTCCACAATGCTTATAGGAGAGTATGATAAGGAATTCTTCCTTTTCTCTCATCTTATGGTAACACACCAAGGAGCGGTTCTTCTTTTCTCTGTATTTTTTCTTCGAAAACAATAGGAATAAGGGCTCTACTTGTGGGGACAGCACAAAAGGTAAAATACCTTGTTTTGCACAAAAGTCCAGCCATCTTTTATAAAAAAAAAAAATAAAAATAAAAAACAAGGTCGTAAACATATGTAGACTTGCAAGAACCAGTCACCAGCCAGTATCTGTCTGTACAGATATGAAGTATGCTGGAGTGTGTACTTTCAGGGTTATATTGGAAAAAGGAATTTGGTCTTGAGAAAAAATGTGGAATGGGGATGAATGGAGATGAGCTAGATAATGAAGGGTTAGTGTAGAAGAGGTAGATTATGAAATATGGCAACCTGCCTAGAAGATGTGTTGTCAGAGCACTAACACTGTGCACATAGGGAATTAACCCGATTGTCTGGGGCAGTGCATTTCAGAGAACTAGTGCAGCTCGAGAAAAGTGACAGATGTGAGGTTTAAATTATGGTGGACATGGAAGCTAAGATGAGGGAGGGAACATAAGGGTGGTGCAGCAGTTTGGGGGACTTTGTGGGGGACAGTGATAAATGTAAAAGTTATTAGCAGAGAAATACTTAGCTGAGTAGACAAGTAAATAATAAGAGAGGTAATGTAGGGTAACCTCTCAATACCAGTGTCTATAGATAGTTTACAAAACAACTTACAAATCACTGGAGTAAACTATAAAAAATAACTTTTAATAATACCATTAAAAAGGTAGATTCCTCATAAAGCTATGACACTTGTATATACTATAATATAGAGATAAATAGTGGCAAAAAAATGTACACTGCCCCTACACATCCCTATACACTAACTACCTATAAGTGAGAAATGCAAGGAAAACGTCCTGATAAGGACGACCCCGCCAGGAACCAAACTAGAAAACCCTAATACACCCTATGAATGAATGTGTTTAGAGTGAAAATGTGATAATGTGATCATAAACAAAAAAACAAAAAACCCGACGCGTGTCTTTCTCAAGATTAATATGAGAATTCCTCAGGGGTTACATACATAGTAATAAAGTTCTTATTGACATGTAGGTACAATATCTTAATTTAAATAGACAAGCTGCATAGACATATACAAAACAGTTTTTTTATATCTTATATAGATTACAATTGTCGCATCAGATCAAGGTCTGCCGGGATGTGATTTATACTCCCATGCATATGTATAGAACCTTACAACCTAACGATCAACATGCATATAAAAACAAATACAGATTGGGAAAATGTCTCATTATGGCAAATAGTAGCACATTCGTATCCTATTGTAATCCCAGTGGGGAAAAACTCTACTCACCAATCTGTATATACGTAAGAATATAGCAAGCTCGCTACTTACAATTGCTTGGGTGGACGTTCAAATTCTATGCCCCCCATGTATATATACATTCTGTCAAAAAAAGAAATGTACCAAACATATGTCAAGTTATACTCACTAATAGCAAGTGTATTGCAGTTAAAAACTGCATCTGATACTTCCTTTATTATAGTGGAGACAAGTTTCTGTCTGTCACTGACATTGTTGCATGTCCGAGTGTTCGGCGTCCCTCGTCAGAATGTGCGCATGCGCACCTTTTAAACTGAACATCGCGCCCGGGCTCAGAGATACGCCCTCCGCTCTGACGTAGGTGAGGGAGTATTGCATTCACCGACAGCGAGACTTAGCCTCGCTAGACGGTGAACTCTCTGCCCGCTCTGTCAGTTAGGCTTCGCTGCGTTGCACAACTATTATTAAGATAAGTAATGAAGGGATTTACGGCTAAAGATATTTAATATTATTTAAACAACTAGTTTGAGGCACGCGTGGCTACAATAAATCTGAGGATAGAAGAGTTATCATGCAATAGATATGTATAATGCATAATACCCTATTAGTATATCAAGGGCTAGAGTCAATTATTTGTAGATTTTACATTTTGACCTCAAGGATTTATTTTTTAAATAATGATAGATGTAAAAATACATATATAGATCCTAGAAGAGAGGGTCAATTAGTAATAATTAGTTATTCAAAAGCAGAGAGTTTAGGACCAAAATTGTGAATACAAATCGTAGGTAACTCCAGGTAAACACTAAGTTTACCTAGACAATGGAGACAATGACTGTATTAAATAAAGCAGCTAAAATTAAGCTGCTTATTAAGACCTAGGGGGTACACAGTTTTTAATCTGTGAATCCATTTAGCTTCAGCCTGCAGAGCTCTTCTATCAATATCTCCACCACGTGGTGACTGGCGTATCAGCTCTAGTGCTTCAAACTTCAAACCAGAGCATTTTCCCCCATGGATCTCATTCATATGTTTTGCCAATGGTGTATCTCTCTTATTTCTGATGTCCCCCATGTGTTCCAAAATCCTCTGTTTCCAGGGTCTAATCGTTTTCCCTACATATTCCAAGGGACAGGAACACGTGGCCTTGTAAATCACATTTGAAGATCTACAATTTATAAAGTCCCTGATCTCAAAGGACTGTTTACTCACATGGCTGAAAAAATGTTTAGTCGGTTTAACCATTTTGCAGGCTTTACAATGGCCACATTTAAAGCAGCCCTTCGGTTGCCTATTAAGCCATGATTCAGATTTTACTTCAGGGGTGAGATGACTATGTGTCAATCTGTCTGCCAGGCTTCTGCCCCTCCTGTATGTTACCTGAGCATATGGCGGCAAAACTTCTATAAGATCCTTATCCATCCTCAGAATATCCCAGTGTCTTGCTAGGGATGCTCTGATGGTCGAATGCGCCCGATCAAATGTACCGATTAATCTAATCTGAGACTGTACAGTCTGATTTTGTTTTGGAATGAGGAGTTGAGAACGGTCCTGTGATAATGCATATTTGTATGCTTCCTTGACCGTTTTTTTGGGGTAACCCCTAGTGATGAATCTTTGCTCAAGATCCCTGGCCTTTTGATGAAATTCCAGAACATTTGAGCAATTTCTCCTCAACCTCAAAAACTGGCCCTTTGGGATCCCCCTTTTTAAAGATAAAGGATGACAGCTTCTCCAACTCAGGAGGCTGTTGGTTGCCGTAGGTTTTCGGTAGACCGTTGTTGACAGTTCACCCGAATCCTCTCTTTTAATTTCCACATCCAAGAAAGGTAGGCTCTTTTTACTCCACTCCGAGGTGAACTTTAGACCAATAGAATTTTGATTTAGGGTTGATACCCAGTTATTAAATGAAACCCCTGGACCCGACCACAAGACAAATATATCGTCAATGTAGCGGGTCCAGAGGACAATGTTGGACTGGGCCAGATAATCAGACTCATCACTAAAAACAATGGTCGCTTCCCACCAGCCCAGGAGCAAATTAGCATAGGTGGGCGCGCAAGGATTACCCATTGCGGTGCCCCTGAGCTGGTGGTACATGCGACCATTGAATAGAAAAAAATTTCTTGTCAAAACAAATTCCATAAGTTTCAGGACAAGATTGTTGTGTGCCTGAAATTGTGACCCTCTCATAGAGAGAAAATACTCTACAGCTTTCAACCCCATAACATGTGGGATAGATGAGTATAGGGCCTCAACATCAATGGAGGCCAGGATAGTGTTTTCCTCCACTGAGATACCCTCAATTTTAGATAACAGATCCATGGTATCGCGGATAAATGACGGGAGGGTGGTTACATATTTCCTAAGGCACTTATCCAAATAGATGCCAATATTTAGTGTCAGGCAATTAATGCCAGACACTATCGGCCACCCTTTTAGTGGCGTTAGACCCTTATGAACCTTGGGGAGGGCATAAAAGGTATCTATTTGTGGAGATTTCACAGCCAGAAATTTATATTCATTCTCATCAATAAGCCCATCTTGTTTAGCATGATCTAGAATTTCTAAAAGTTCCTTTTGATATGTTGGAGTTGGATCTTTGGGGAGAATCTCATAGCTAGAGCTATCGTCTAAAATGGTTTGGCACATTTTTATATAATCAGCTCTTTTAAGGAGGACAATGTTGCCCCCCTTATCAGAGGGTTTTATTATTATATCCATATCTCTCTCCAAGGTTAGCAGAGCCTGTGTTTGCATGGAATTAAGATTGGATATCCTTCGATCCTGTTGTATTTCTGACAGGTCTTTTAGAATTAATTTACGAAACACATCAATGCAGGATACATCGCCCACTGGTGGTGAATATGTATTTTTAATCCTGCATTGTGTGAAAGGTCCTTTGCCAATCTCCCGACTACTCTCCCTTTGTAATTCATTTAGATCCTGTAAACAATTGAGTTCCTCATCTGTAAAGCCTAAATTCACTCCCTTCTCTCTCTCATTTTATGAAATTTATGCCATTTCAGTTTTCTGACAAATAATTCAACATCTTTGGTCCATGAAAAGAGGTCAAAAGATGTTGTGGGAATGAATGATAAACCTTCCTGCAGCAGAGATTTTTCTTCCTCCGTTAAACTTTTCTCTGACAGATTGATAATAGATAATTTATCATCCTTACACATTATGGTCTCTCTCTCAGTTGGTATCTCTCTCTCTCTAAAAAACTAGAGCCCCTTGATCTAGAACGTCCAGATTGCCCTCTTTTTCTATATTGTCCTCTGTATGTACGTCCTCTTTCTATCCCCCTTGAGGAATTCTGATATTCAAAGGTACCTGTATCTGTATCTGAGGAGGAAATATCTGTTTCTCCCCTATACGGTTGTCGTGATTCAGTAAAAATGTATGCTTTATTTTCACGAAAATCCTGAAGATCTCGTACAAATTGTTGGTGTTTTCTTTCCTTAAGATTATGTTTGAATCTTTCTATTATGTTTTGGAGTTGGGCCTCTTTTATTGAAAATTCTGGGTCCAATTTGAATTTCAAAACTACCTCAATCTGTTCTTTTAATTTAATATTAATATTCGTTAGATTCCTTTTCTCCTCTTCTAATAGAGCTTGCATGAATTGAAGCGAACTCTCAGTCGCTATCAATTCCCATTTCTGTAGAAGTTCTTTGGTATGGAGTCTTGTGGTTGGGACCAAAGCTATCCTCAAGCCTCTAGGAACTATCTTTTGTTTAATGTAGCTTTCAAATGATTGTATTTCCCACCATGATACTGCATGTTCCTTATATAGTTTTGTCAATTCTTTAAAGGAAGTTTTTATTGAGGGTAGATAGTTTTTTTGGGTATAATTTTTATCAGAGAATACATCCTTAGCCTCATCTAGCCAACGTTTTCTGTTTCCAGTCCACTAGTTACAAAACTGGCCATACCCAAAAATATCAAATAAATAATAAGAGAGGTAATGTAGGGTAACCGCTCAATACCAGTGTCTATAGATAGTTTACAAAACAACTTACAAATCACTGGAGTAAACTATAAAAAATAACTTTTAATAATACCATTAAAAAGGTAGATTCCTCATAAAGCTATGACACATGATATACTATAATATTTGAGGGTAAATAGTGGCAAAAAAATTTACACTGCCCTACACATCCCTATACACTAACTACCTATAAGTGAGAAATGCAAGGAAAACGTCCTGATAAGGACGACCCCGCCAGGAACCAAACTAGAAAACCCTAATACACCCTATGAATGAATGTGTTTAGAGTGAAAATGTGATAATGTGATCATAAACAAAAAAACAAAAAACCCGACGCGTTTCTTTCTCAAGATTAATATGAGAATTCCTCAGGGGTTACATACATAGTAATAAAGATCTTATTGACATGTAGGTACAATCTCTTAATTTAAATAGACAAGCTGCATAGACATATACAAAACATAGTTTTTTTATATCCTATATAGATTGCAATTGTCGCATCAGATCAAGGTCTGCCGGGATGTGATTTATACTCCCATGCATATATATAGAACCTTATAACCTAACGATCAACATGCATATCAAACAAATACAGATTGGGAAAATGTCTCATTATGGCAAATAGTAGCACATTCGTATCCTATTGTGATCCCAGTGGGGACAAGAGAGGCATTTCAAGATGAATGGGAAATTAGGCTCCTCCACTTCATACAATCTTGGGAAAAGTAATTGCAGCCACCAGTGCAGTTTTTATAGGGTCTCATACACATAATGAGCCTCGTTTATCAAAACTATCTAAAATATAGCTGTCGTTGTTGCCTATAGCAACCAATTACAGCTCGGCTTTCATTTTTTCAGAGCATTTTTTAGCAGTATTTTTGAGATAGCAGAGCAGTTTAAAAAAATGAAAGCTGAGCTCTGATTGGTGGCCATGGGCAACAAAGACCGTTTTACTGTTACACAGTTTTGATAAATGTGGCTATTATTTGATTTAGTTATAGATATAACTATTCTATATAAAATTCCAATAACTTAGTAAATACAATACATTGCATCTTGTAATTATCCAATGTAAATTGTATGATACTCCAGAGCTGCATGTAAATTCAATCCCTTCTTGTTTGGTGGGGTGCTTAAAGCTAGCTTAGGAACAGAGCACTTTACGTACCAGGTGGGTGCTGGCTGTTAACTATAACTGACACCTGCCATTCATGGTCACTCACCCACTGACTGCGGCAGCTACGCCATCAAACGGCCATGGTGCAATGCCAACCAGTTGGAATGGTTGCTGGGGGTCTCGTAAAGGCCTCCAGATCTGCTGTTTTATACTGCCTATTACAGGGTGTAAAAGCAATGAGGTATTTGTACACAATGCTGCAATTTAAAGTACATTTTTAGGTAGATTATGTAACCAGTAAAATGTTGTATAAAGGTGGACGGTTTGACATGATTTTCGAAGCGTGTTTTTTTTAAACATGTTTTTATTAGAGCTTCCGAAATAGATATTACAAAGTGCATCAGACGCTTAGATCAATAAAGCAAATACATCAGATAAATATAATCACAGTGGGTATAGAGTTGCATATAAGGGCAATAGTGCAGGCAGGCACACCCCATGCAACAGAAGCTCAATTTTATGTAACTTGACAAAGAAACAAATTAACTCAAGACCTGTACAGTCTGTGCTGTGAATATTACATTAGCAAGAAAATGTAATAGGAACAAGCCTTTTGTATAAAACACTACCGTATATGCAGGAATACAAAGAAACCATAGGAACAAAAATGAATCTCCACCTCCTGAAAGCTTCATCGTCCCCCCCTTACCACAATACCAAAGAGAAAATGATAAAGCGTCGCTGGCAATATAACATGCCTGGAGTCGTATGGAACAACACCCAAGTTTGGGCTCAACTCTTTTACTAGGAGGGGGGCCCAAGTTGTGGCGTGCCCCAGATGTCTTTGGTTTAATCTAATATGAAAGACGTTCCTTCTAGCAGTATGGCCAAGATGTTGGGATTGCAGTGGGTTTTGTGTTTGTTTGTTTTTTTTTAAGAGTCTCTACCTCAGTTTTTTGTTTTTCATCTTGGAATTTGTTTGGTCTATGTTGTGCTTTTTTTTTCCTTTCTCAAAGTACAGAATGCGATGGCACCCCGTCATGTGGATTGTCCTTTATTTCTCCAACAAACCTCCACTTTATCTATTTTTTTTTATTATTTCATGTTACTTTTTGTGGTATCTTTCTGCCGTTTGGCATGTAATTAAAAGCTCACCATGTACAACTAAACTCTGTTTACACTAATGCACCAGTGAGATCATAGTGAGGGTCTTCACAAAACCCTACACTTCTTTTCTCATCCCATCAGACACTTCCCTTTCAGTCCCCCACTGGTCAGTAAACATATAGGGCCTCATGTATGAAAACTGTCTTGGTCTAAGACTTTCTTTGTTGTCTATAGCAACTAATCAGAGCTCCCCTTTCATTTCATATAGTGCTCTGAAAAAATAAAAGGAGGAGCTCTGATTGGTTGCTGTAGGCAACAAAGAAAGTCTTAGACCAAGACAGTTTTCATACTTGTCCCCTACTGAGCATTACAATGCCATAACCTTAAGGGCCCGTTTACACGGCAGAGGAAAAATACCGGTCGGTTTATCTGACTGGTATTTGTCCAGTTTGTGTGCCGTCCCCTTGGCCGCCAGAGGACGTCTTTTCTCTGCGATGAGCGAAGAAAAGCCCTCCCCCTTCCCATTGATATGTTCATATTCCATCCGAAAACCGGACGGAAGACTGAACATGTTAAATGTTTTTCGGGCGGCCGACGGTTTGAAAAACCACCTGGCGGAAAACCCGTGCAGTGGGGACTGCTGCACAGGTTTTCCATAGAAGCCCGGTGTGTTCGTTTGCGGCCGGTTTTTCAGACGGTCTGCAAAACCGCAAACTGCCTGAAAAACCTTTTTTTCCCATGAATTCAGTAACCCTTCTATCAAGGAAAGCCAAAATATTTTGGAGAGCAGTGTCATTATACATTTTATTTTATAAAACATTTGCAGTGAAGCATATCTCATTTCGAAGAATCCCTTCATCAATTATGCACACTACCATGGCTTTCTTTCAACAAACCTATAAGCTCTGAAAATAATAGCCAATTTTTATTATTTCTTTCAAAAGACAAATTATTGCATTATTTCCACAAAATAGGTGTAATGCCAAAAGAGATCACATGGATCCTATATACTATACATTTTCCAATATCTAAATTTTCTGTTAGTAATACACCTACATGTCCAAACACTAAACTCATCATGACCTCATGACCACTATGCACCAGTTTGGAACTAGTTTCTCTATATGATGTATACATCTCACCCGTTAATGAGTAATCACACAGTGCTGCCACTTGTTAATGGGATTTTCCCTTATACCAAAATCCCATTTACAAGTAGGGAACGTATGAGGAAATTACAGTAGCCAGTTCCAATATCATCATAACAAAAAAAAATAAATTATAAAATAAATATGTCCTAAAACAAAGGTTGACCTGCCTCTAAAAAATGAGTATGTCTTTCATGGTACTCTAAACATCTCTATATACGTTGTGTTTCAATATTCATGGAAAATAACAGCTAAGTGGGTAAAAATGTATTTATTACAGATATAAACTGACTGTCATTCTCTTATTTGACAGAGCTCCTGAAGTGCATCTATCACAAGCTTAGAGTCCCGGTTTGTATTTACTAGACATCATAAAAATAATACAAAAGGTGCAAAAAATGCATGAAAAAGACGACCAAAATATTCAAGAGACAAAGACCATGCTTATTATTAATGCACACCTAAAGGGTGTGTTCAAACGGCATATTTGTGGGGCATACATCAGCACGTGATTGCGCTGCAATGGGCCCGGAGTATGCCCCACAAATACGGTAAAATCATAGCACTCATCTAGTGATATTTTAAAACAGTGCATTCCCTGGGAAAAGTGAGAGTGGATAGGAGTCAGGCTGTAGTGCTGCTGGCCAGCGCGTACTTCCAGCAGCAGGCATATAGAGCGGTGCACAGGTACGCGCCGCTATATGCCGTGTCAACCAAGCCAAATACTTATATGTCTATTGTTGCTCACATATATTGAAAACCGGCCCGAGCATTCAGAGACGGCGCTGCCCCGTGGTAGCAGAGTGGAGTGCATCCGGCACTCGGCTCTGCTACTCTTCCTGACAGCAGGCGCCGGCTCTCTGTGATCACGTGGGCGGCGCGATTACGTCACATGATCGCGCTGCCCGTGCTGAGCACAGCGGCCGGAGCGCAGCGCATCGAGGGAGCATGGACCGAGGTAAGTAAGTGATTTCTTTTACCTGCCCTGCCGACCTGTATAGTCCACCAGCCTACCTATATACCCCTGTCAGCCTGTATACCCCAGCCTGCCTATATACCCCAGCTTGCCTATATACCCCCAGCCTGCCTGTATACCCCCCAGCCTGCCTGTATACCCCCCAGCCTGCCTGTATACCCCCAGCCTGTCTATTTTCCCCCCGCCTGCCTTTATATCCCCAGCCTATATATCCACATCAACTGTGAGTCACAAGATGTAACTGCACTGTAATCGCTAACATGTCTGCAGAGTCTGTGTACACTGGTATCTACCCCTATGTGGTCACTGTATGAAGGTAATATACAATCTGTAGGGCACCTGTGTACACTAGTATATACCACTATATGGTAGTAATACTGATTTTTATTCAGTAATAGTACAGGGGTAATAGTCACTATGTGGTGGTAATTTCTGGTCTTGTTCTGGCAGTATAATCCGATCCATATGTAGTAGTGCTATTGGTAATGTTAATATGGGTATAGTGGGATTCGTTTGGTAGCAGTATGATAGGGATATCTATGGTGAGGTGTTCATTCCTTGTATTATCTAGTAACTGCATGACTTAAGAGGTCCCGGTAAATGTTCATGGTCTGGGAAGCGGGAGGGTGGGGGCATCGAAATGTTTGCTTTGGGTACCAGGCTATCCTAGTTACGCCCCTGCACTCCCCCATACAGTCTAGAAAACTAATCCATGCTAATCCATAATAACCTGATATCCTGACATATAGAACAAAAAGATGTAGGGGATTAATAAACTGGCGCAAGTATTACTTATGGTTCTAAAGGGTTCTAAAGGGATCTACAGTGTACTGTATGAAATTTTTCATCATAGTGGCAATCATTGGTAAACACTGTAAAATCAAAACATGGCTCCCTCCCAATACTGGCGTTGAATAAGCCACCCCAACAATTGCCACCACTGTGACCACTGCAATTCATATTTAGGTAATCCTTGTGTGGCTATGTTAAGTTCTCTTTGACAACGGGATCTGGCAGGCTTCCTTTTTTCTTATGTAGAACACTACAGCAAAATAAGCTACTTTATCCTTCCTGCGACAAAACACCAATAGAATAGGGTCTATCTTATGCCATCTGGAAAATCCCCAATGAAGTCCCCAATGAAGTTCTTCCATGTTTCTCCAGTAAAAGTGACAGAATTAAGTGTAGTGAAAAAATGCTGTGATTCTAAAAGTGGAACAATGAGGGTGAGGGTAGGGGGCAATGCATGATTCAGCGCAGACCCCCTCTTCAGCTTCCAGGTTTATTGTAGTGGATTAGTCTGTGTGGATGCAAAATAGTTGTAAAAATAACAGAGAAAGGATCATGTGTGATTCGTAAAGCTCCATAAATGCACGTCTGTAATAATGGAGGGGAAACCAAAGAATGAGACTAGATCAATGACTGACTTGCCATATTAGGAACTTTGAATAAAGAATTTTAATTGGACTTTTCAGATTGAATACATGTTGGGTTACAGGTAAAGGCTTCCACTTCCTGTACAGGATTTTCATAGGTCTACAGTAATGACGGGCATTTCAGCTAATCTAACTGCTATTTGTAACCGAGCCTGTTACAGGGACATTGCTGATAAAGAGTTGGTAAAAAAAAAAAAAAAAACTGTCCTAGAAGGAGGTCTGGTTGTAAATTTGAGAAGCAGACTTGTATTTGTCATTACAGGAATCTTCTAGTGAGAGAAAAAAAAACTTACATGCTGCCAAGACTCGCTGTTAGCTGGTGAGTAACTTATCTGTGATGTAACTACAAATAAACGTGCTCTGCAGACCTGACAGGAAAGTACAAGGCTGCTCCCAGGTAACTCTAAGGCCATGTTCACACGGCTGATTCTGGGACGTATTTCAGCCCGTAATTCGTACCATACTGTGCGAAATACGGGCTGAAATACATCCCAGTCATTACGGTAATACACAGTTCTCATAGAGAACTATGGATTACGTCTCCTCTCCCCGCTCGGACAATACGGCCAGCGCGGAGAGAAGTGACATGTCACTTATTCACGGCTTATATGCACTGAGAATAATGCATGTCTATGGGGCCGGCGGGCTTCCAGCCCCACCCGCCCCCGTACACACGGCGTAATTGCGGGCCAAATACGTCCTGCAATTAAGCTGTGTGAACATAGCCTAAGGGTATGTTCACACGGCATACTGGGGCGCGTACTGTATGCGCCCCAACATGCCGGGTGTTTTAGAAGCATGCGTTGATCAGCGCGCTCTCCCAAAGCACGGAGGGCTGGCCGCATTGTCTGCGCATGTAAGCGTCGCAAACAATTGACATGTCACTTCTCTCCCCGTGCATACAATACGATCGTATTGTACACCAGGGGGGACAAGCGTTAATTTCAGGTTATGAGAGTTTAGGGAATTACCATAATTGCGGCGTGCCCTTTTCCGCGTATAATGCGCAATACGCTGCGAGATGCATGAGCAAACACGCCTAAAAAATAAGCCGTGTGAACATACCATGAGGGTAAAAGTTTTTACTTAGTAGAAAGATAACACCAAAGAGTGAGAAACAAGCTCTGTCCTGCTTATAAGACCTCACCAGCTCAACCACTTCTAGAACAGAGAGAGGTGATTGGTAACCAGGACAGCTTGTATAACCAAACACAAAAGATAAGAAGTTCTCTAAGGGTGGGTTCACACTATGTAAATGCATACGTTGCAGGTATCAGTCAGAGTACCGTGAAAAAAAGGCAGAAACTGCAACACAGCTTCAGCAGATCCTTAGAGGATAATAAAGCAGACAGCACAACGTGGACTACATTTGCTCTATTTTCCAGCGCATGCGCTTATTTTTCGGGACTCAATATAGCCCGCGTTAAGTTACGTCTGCTCTATTATCCTCTATGGGTCTGCCGAGGCTGCACTGCAGTATCCGCTGGGGTGCTTTTTTTCACGGCACCTCGACAGATACCTGCAATGTATGTATTAAGGTAGTGTGAACCCACACTAACGATGAAATGAAACAAAATTGGAACAGCAATATATTTGGTAAAAATCTGTATTTCCATTTGCCTACATGTTTAAAGCTAATCAGGGAGATGAGAATGCCTTTTAAAATTAGAGGAATTCCATATCAATTTATTATGCCAGAAGACAGCATTGGTGGATAATTTGAAGCCTTTGGGTGCCTCTGACCCATAATGTAATCACTCATCCACTTACCAGCAAAACAGTGCATTGTTAACAAGCCACTGCGTGACAGTATTAATTCACTGTGTGGTACATTTTTGTCACTGTATGGCAGTATTATTGACTCACTAAATATCAGTATAATTTGTTTACTGAATTGCAGCTAGCAAAAAAATAAGAATCAGCAGTATAATTACTACATTTTCTATGGGTCCGTGTGACATACAGTTTGCATGCTATGATAAGTTTCAAGTGTTAAGTTTTAGGCCTAGATTTCTGTTTAGCATTGCCTTTTCTAGCAGTAAGTAAATTATATACAAGATTATCCCCAAATGTTGGAATCATAACGATTGTAAAGGACAAGAATTCATTTTTTCCGGTGTTCCTATGCCATTGTACAAAGCATCCAGAATTAGAAAAGCATGGCTGCTGTCTTTCAAAAACAGTGCACACCTGTCCATAGGTTTTGTGTATTGTTGCAGTTTAGCCCCATTCACTTTGATGGAGTCAGGCTGCAATGGCAGATACAACCTATAGACACGTATGGCACTATGTTTAGAAGCAAGCAGCGCAGGTATATTTTTTTTTTAATCTAGGACAGCACTGGCTATGCTTCAGAGCAGAAAGCAATTTCCTCACCCATCTGAGAGCTAAAAGTGATCTTCTCCTTGTGATACACAATTTATAGTGCTTCACGTTATAGACAGCTAAGTGAATAATAAAACGACAGACATTTTCCAGGCACAAGTCCAATGAGTAAATAGTTGCTGTTACTTGCTGAATATTCATGGTATCCAAAACCCTCTGAAAGCACTTCTCTGTATTAATCAATCTCTTTAAGCATTGAGCATTTTACTAGTGACATGTTGAACTCAAGAGAAAATATATAAAATCTTAAAGATACCACAATTAACTTTTTAAGAGGTTGTCCAGCACAACCAAAACGTGTTGTATTGTGTTTAATATGTCATTTAGAAGCACTTACTAGTATACTATACAGCCAAAACTTCAGCTCTTCTATATATTTCAGAGCCACTCTCCAGATACCCACAGCTCCACTTCCATGTTGGAAGAGGGCCAGCCACTTTCCCCAACATGGCTGATATAGGGCCGGAAAGAGGGCTGTAATGCGCCTAGATTTTGTGTCCCATATTCATAAATGTGTATAATCCTACGAATGTGGTGCGAGGCCTCCCTAATTAAAAAGTGTCTTTGGTGCATTGCAAAGTTTGGAGTTCACCTGTTCATACATTATTTTTGAATCAAAGTACACCAGAAAAGTGGCGCAGCCTCATTCATACATGTCGCCCTTAGTGTGTCCAGGTCTGCTGGCAATTTATGAACATCTTCCATAGATTGCACTATACTACTTAGCTTGGTATCATCTGAAAAAATAGAAACAGTGCTATTAATCTCCTCCTCTATATCATTAATAAATAAATTGAACAGAAGATGACCCAGTACTGAGCCTTGGGGTCACCACTTATAACCGGGGACCATTTAGTATAAGAATCATTTACCACCACTCTCTGAGTACGATCCAATAGCCAGTTTTTAATCTAGTTACACGCTGTTATTTCTAACCCAATAGACTTTAATTTAGCCAATTAGCGCTTATGAGGTACAGTGTCAAATGCCTTAGCAATATATCAAAACATTATATTCACAGCTGCCCCCTATCCAGACTGCTACTCACCTCTTCATAAAAACAGATCTGGTTGGTCTGACAACTTCTGTCCTTAGTAAAACCATGCGGACCTTAGTCCCTTATGAGCCCCTCAAACAGTTTTTACACAATAAATGTTAAACTTACTGGTCTATAATTACCTGGGCAAGACTTGGAGCCTTTTTTTAAAGCTGGGAACTACATTTGCCTTTGGGAAGTCTCCTGGTATATCTCAGTCACCAGGGAATCTCTAAATATCAAATAGAGGGGCACACCGATAACCGAGCTGAGCTCCTTAAGAACACTTGGGTGTAAACCATTTGGGCCTGGAGCCTTGTTCACATTCAGTTTATTTAACTTAGCTTTGACCATTCCCAAACTCAGCCAATTAATTATATTAGTTGGTGTAACAACAGTACTGGCAGCGTCAACATCAGCACTGACACTGCCCCCATCAGCTATTTTCTCCTGTTTTGTATATACAGAGCTGAAGAACCTATTTAGTAGCTCTGCCTTCTCCTGATCCATAGTGACCAGCTCCCCTTTTTTATTTTTCTATCTACATAGACATTTTTTTTTTTTTGGCGGTACAAGATGTACTTTTTAATGGCATCATTGACTGCACCAAAGAATGTACTGAGAAACGGAAAAAAAATTCCAGGTGGCGTGAAATGTGAGAAAAAAATACTTGTAACATGTTTTTATGTTGTTCACTCTTTGGTATAAATGATGTGTTATCTACATTCTGCAGTTTGGTATGATTCCGGTGACACCAAGGGCCACATGTATAAAAACTCTCTAAGTCAAAAAATCTTTGTTGCAACCAATCCGAGCACCCCTTTCATTTCATATGCAGGCAGTCCCTGGATTACAAACGGGATAGGGACTGCAGGTTTGTTCTTAAGTTGAATTTGTATGTTAGCCGGAACAGGTATATTTATTCAATGTAACACCTCCACAAAAGGTTATTTTTTTAGTTGTGGATGGGGCAGGGAAGGGTTTTTACATTTGTTTTGCTGTCTCTGCTCCTGTTAAGATGATTTCACATCATGTGCTGCTGTGGCTTGCTGTCACTTGTTGTTTCACAGCTACTATCTGGAACTAAAAGTGCCAGCATGCCCCATAAGTCTCCGTTTGTAATTAGGGGACAGATGTAAGTCGGAATGTTGTAAGTCGGGGACTGCCTATAGTGCTCTGGATAAATTAAAGTGGCGCTCTGATTGGTTGCTATGGGCAAGACAGTTTTATTCATACATGTTGCTCTTGCCATAAATGTAGGGCTTTCATTATGTTTTATGTATTGTTACACACACACACATTTTAAAAAAAATAAAAGCATCATTTTTAAATTTGTGCTGCAGTGCCATTTTTTTTGTTTTCCCACATATAAACCTGAGTGTGGTCTCATTGTTTGCGGGCTGAAGTTTTATTAGTACCACTTTGGGATACATGCATTTTTAACACTTTTTTATTTTATTTTTTACAAAATTTTTGGGGATGTGAAAAATCCTTCCAACAATTTTGGCGTCAGGGATATTTTTTCTTTTACTGTGTTCAGTGTATGAGTTAAATGATATTACATTTTAATACACTACTCTTCTGGATATCAACTGTGTGTAATTTTTTATTTTCCTACTTGTAAAATGGAAAAAGGGGGGGCGATTTTAACTTTTAATATTTTTATACTTTCAAAACTTTTTTTTTCCATTTATACATTTAGTCCCAATAGGTTACTTGACCACAAGGGGGCTTGATTGCTTGTATACCCTTCTGCATTATAGAAAAAATGCAGAAGGGTGTACCAAGACGGCAGTTGTATTACTAGAGACATTAACATGGTGGCTATGAAATTTTTCATCAGGCTTTCAGGTGCCATGGTAATTAATCGGCACCCCGCAATCTAGTGGCAGGGCAGCCGATCAGAGGGGGAAATGGAGTGCAACAGCTAAATGGTTAAGCGTCAGGGATCAGAGCCAGCTCCAATCTCTGCTGTTAGCAGCAGGTGCAAGCTGTAATAATCAGCCTGTACTCGCTGCCTATGGAGCTTAGCACTACATAGTCCTCCTTACAACAATAAGATGTACTCATACGTTCATTGGTGGAAAGAGGTTAAAGGGGTGTTCCAGCTTAAACTTTGATGGAACATTGACAGCATATGCCATCAAAGTCTGATAGGTGTGGGTGCCAGATGTAGGAAAATGGCCCCTGAAAGTGTTGGCTCAGAGGTGGGACCTGAACCTATAAAGTGTCAGCTCAGAATGTAGAGCCGATCCAGCTGTGATCACATACACACACTCGACCCGGCCACCTTGATTATAGGTACACCAAGCCTAGTGAACGGGGTTTGTGACCCCCTTTTTGCCTCAGAACTGCCTCAATTCATCGTGCGATAGAATCCACAAGGAGGTTTTTGGCAACGATGATCACATTGGTACCAAGGGGACCCAAAGAGTGTCCAGAAAATATTCCCCACACCATGACACCACCGACCACCAGCCTGAACCGTTGATACAAGGCAGGAAGGATCCATGCTTACATGTTTGTTGACGCCAAATTCAGACCCTAATCCATCCGAATGTCGCATCATAAAACGAGGACTCATCAGACCAGCCAACGGTTTTTCCAATCTTCTACTGTCCAATTTTGATGAGCTTGGGCAAATTGGAGCCTCAGTTCTCTTGTTCATAGCAGAAAGGAGTGGCACCCGGTGTGTCTTTCGAGCAGCTGTAAGCCCATCTGCCTCAAAGTTCGCCTGTACTGTGCGTTCATGAGATGCACTTTCTATGATCGCCTACCTTGGATTGTAACGTTTTGCTTGATTTTGATCCACTGTTGCCTTCTATCAGCTACGAACCAGTCTGAGCCCATGTCTCCTTGTGATCTCGGCATGCAGCAACAAGGCAATTTCACGCCCACAGGATCTGTCCGCTCACTGATGTTTTATCTTTTTCCGGACCAATCACTGTAAACCCTGAAATGGTTGTGCGTTGAAAAACGCCATTGAGGATTCAGCAGTTTCTGAAATACTCAGACCAGCCCTTCTGCACCAAAAACCATGCCACGTACAAAGGCACTCCAATCACCTTGTCTTCCCGATACTGATGCTCGGTTTGAACTGCATAAAGATTTGTTCTAGGGACCATGTCGTACATGCCTAAAATTCACTGAGTTGCCGCCAGTTAGATTTGCTGATAGGAAATTAGTGTTAACGAGCAGGTTGGACATGTTTAACCTAATTAAAGTGGCCGGTGAGTGTATATCTCCTCCTGTTCTGTAGGAGTTCCATGTATGGCTGAACATGGTGCAGAGTCTATGGCGGGAACACCCCTTTAACTCCAACTCATACAGGGACATGTATGAAAACTGTCTTGGTCAAGAGACTTCTTTGGTATGCTCATAGCAACCAATCAGAGCACACTTTCATTCTTTCAGAGCACTAGATGAAATGTAAGGGGAACTCTGATTGGTTGCTATGGGCAACAAAGAACGTCTTAGACCCAGACAGTTTTCATACATGTGGCCCATAATATACACAGTTTGCAGCATTACTCTGAATTCAGCACTAACCATTCCGATATTACAGCTGCTAAAGTCCCACTCATGCACTAGAAGTCTTCCAACTTGGCGTTTTCTCCAGCTGCTCAGTTACACCTTGTGCATTGAATCAGCTACTACGCACATTGACTGTTACTAGTTGTGAAATTGTTAACTCAACTCTCTTTATGGACCACATAAAAGTCCCACAGTTCCAGCCAAAGTGTCAGTTGTCCAGAGGAAACACCCCTGCCCAAGTAGTGGTGGGCCAGAAACGCTCATGCCACTTCACCATACTACCTGGAGGAAATACTGCTCATTTTATGCAGGTATGGGAATTCCCCATAGGATGGGCATAAAGAAACAGAGACAAATGCATGCATACACACCCACACACATCTCTGTCTGCTCCTTTCCACATGGCGACTGGTGACCAACTACTCGCTACAATGCTGCAAGAGCCACAAAGACTGCAACAAAAGCCGTAATATATTTACACACAATAAAGGAATATTAAATAACTCTACAGGGTGTTCTAAAAGGAGATAAAAACAATAGCATAAACATAACACATTTAATGTGCTGCATACTGTACTTGTGGCAGTCTTCAAGGACAGTGATATTCTGCAGCAATGGGGTTCTTGCACTACACTCTTTATAAGCAGAGAACACAGAATATCTTCGTGTTCCTTGCTGTCCCCACATACAAATCATTAATAGAGTGATTAACTGATTAAAGTCCATTAGATCACTGTATAGTGATCTGTATAGAGAGAATTGCGCTGCAGATGGCGACTAAAAGTAGAAAAGAAATAGATCACAAATCATGTCTTTTCCGCATGATCCCCAACCCTCTTGTGATGTTAGAAATGACATCACTGGGGTTCCCCAGTATAACTGCAATTTGAGGGTTGTTCAGGGGTTCTACTGATAGAGAACCAATTATGTAAGTCCTTGAATATCAAAAGTGTGTTATGTACAGTATGATCCCAAGTGACTATGGAGTTGAGTTAAGCCCCTCACCACATCTCAATTATATGGTAATCCGGCTGTTCAACAAGCTGGCTTATTCATGCATTCATCAAAACGCCAGGGCAGTAAAACTACTCTCAGCCTTGTATATAGAGGGGGTGTGGAGTGACAGGTATATCTCGCAAACAGCAGACTTTTGACAAGGGGCATGTAGTAATTCGATACTACTTCAAGTAGTAATAGGCAGATAAGCCATGACGCATGCTCAATGCCCCAATCATCCCTCAAAATCGACATCACCGATGGGTTCAATCAATGGATACATTTACAAGTATATAGAGTATACTTGCCTTGGACAACCTAATCTAGGGGGTGACCAGTCAGGGACAACAAACTAAACCCTATTGTATGAACTGATGGGCAACTAGCTTGTGATACTCTTGATAGGGGGTTGTGTCTACGACAATATTGATTTCATCTTCCCTCGACCGTGTAATCTTGGTTTTCATTTATGAATTCAGGGGTTACCGAGTGTTTACTGGCTACTACTGATTCCTGCAATTAGGAAGCGCAGTTGATCTTGTTAGCATATAGGCAACCAGCGCTGGCAGTTCTATCATGAGGAATTGTAACAAGTCTGTAGCTAAAGCGACATGAGGACAGCTGATGCAGGCCCATACAATAGTGGGATAACTAGGGAAATAGAATCAGAGAATATGAAAATATCCATTCTATAAATCCTAACTATTATATTAATAACACATCTACAAAACAATATGAACAGACAAAATACTTTCGACGGTTGGGACATACATGAACCTGAATAACGAACCCACCTCCCCCCCCTTATTCCCCTCGCTTCTCCATCCATTTTGTCTCTACAACACACCCACTTCGAGCCCTCGTAACCGACACGTTTGAGTTTCCCGCATTTTAGCCGCAGAACGCTTGAATGCACGCTCCCTGGGAAAAAGGTACGGTATTCCATGTCAGCGTAGCAATATAACAGACTCTCAAGCTTAGAATTATCCCTCTCCGTTTCAAAATAGTACTTCTACGCAAATAACCATAAGAACAACAAGTGAAGGATGAACGCATCAAGACTTTTGGGGTGGCTTTGCTCCGCTACGAACCATGTGGGGGCTTCAAATAAGTGTTTTGCCTGATCTAAAAATCAAAAAAAGCATATGTACAGGAGCCTTACGTTACGTTATTTATCCCGCAGGGTAAATGGGTTAATTTGGTAAATATTAAAATATGGGCTCTAGACATAAGTGCTTTTTTTATTTTGTGATCAGGTCCAACATTAAACAGAAGTCAGTGTTGTGTGCCATATTTGTGGGATATCGAGGTGAGAACTCCACAATACTAGGGAATGTTTGAAGATACCTTGCTTCTGTTGCTCCCTGTAGAGGTTTGTTGGGGAGCAGTCTTGATGCGTTTATCGCTTGCCATTAAGAGTTATTGGAGGGGCATTTGAATTGTTTGTAAGTGAGTGGAAAGATTTAGTTGAGGAGAATAAAGCTTCGAGGTGTTTAGGGACCGTGTTGTCCTAATATCAGGTCGACCGAACCCGTAACAGGTGGCCGACCCCATAGGGGCATAAATGTAGTATCATTGAGAAATACTTCTCGCCAATTTGATACTTTAATAGTTGTTGTGTTAGTAGTTTTATAGAATAATTTTAGTACAGTTTTCTTCCCGGGGATATTATGAAATCAATTATTATAAGTGTTAATCAAATATAATCTTAAGTAGTTTAGATATGAATTGTATGAATTCACTTTTTGTAGGTATAAATGACATATGAATTCCGAATATTAGTTGAGAAGCTTGGGACTGCCGTATAATTGTCTTTCCTGTTTGATACTAGGGAATGATGGTAGGACACAGTAAATGGGACATATTATATGTAGCAGCGAAGTGAGCATGTGTGTGATTGTGCAAGATCTTTTTATTTTTAATAGCAATCCTGTGTAGTGTATGACAATCCCGTTTTAGGAACAAAAATGACGAAGCTTATAAGATAATTATAGGTTAGGTGATTAAATAGTTATGGTCACTGTGGATTGAATATTCCTTATATTTTTGTATTCTGTAAGCACTGTGCCTTTTTTAAATTTTATAGTTTAATGGCTTAAAACTTATAATAAGTTTAGCGCTTTGTAATGCTTTAAGAATTCCCTAGTCCTAGATTACAGGTTTTAGACCCTGAGACTACTGGAGAACAGAGTGTAGAAATTAGTTGTTTGTAAGTGGCGTTTCCTTGGTTGCATCAGTAGCATAAGACGCTATGAATTACGCATTTGGCTAAAGGTCCTGGTTCTCTTGTCCGGATGTTCTGAAACACTGGAGTAATAGGGTTGTCCTGGCGAACATAAAAATAAAGAGGGGGTAGTCTGAGTGACTTGAGCATGGAAGTGTATTTATCGCAAATAATGGGTCGCACCTTGTAGTTGTGGTAAGGTGAGTGCAATAAAAGTTATATAAGTGGAAATAAATTCACACCAATACCATTGCCCCCACAGTTCACGTTTTAAGTGTGAAATTCAGGATCCTCATTCTAACAAGTACTGTGGTAGCAGTAGCATGCAGTGCCATCAATGAGACCTACTGTTACTTCATTGCGGAGAAGTACGCAGATAGTGGAGTTAAAAAGAAAACTGTTAAGAAACAAGCATGAATACATAGGCATATATTAGGCCATGTTGTATACTGTGGTCAATTTGTCATAGGGCTCTATGCGATTGACTACCAGTATCCCCTAAAAAACTGACTCCCTGCCCAAGTAATGTCAGCAACAAACAATAGGTACGCTCTCACGAATCCCGTCATAACTCGTCGCTGCGGAGCTACATACCAGCAGTTATTGTCCTGCCTGTCAAGGATGAATGGTTGGCAGTGGACTTATTATCCGTTTTTTCGTTAATTTAGTTCGATTGTAGAGGGAATGGAAGGTATGATATGAGGATGTTGGGTGTTCCTGGTCCCATGCAGTACAATCGTACTAAATGAGCATTATCAAAGAACCTATACCTGGTATCAGGCTTCTTCCAAATATTGTGAGAAACATGAGATAATTCATTGGACCACAAATCTCTGTCAAACTTCGACCCAGCAGTCACCGAAAACTTGCTCAGGATCCTCAAGCAGGTGATATTAGGGACCTTCAGTAAGGAGACAGGAAATCATAAAATGATTTTTTTTTTAGGTCAAGAACCCAACAGTTCGTCACAAACATCTTAAGTTCTGGTCAAAAGGTACATGTTTTTAATTAAGGATAAGGTTTACCATTTTTTTATGTTGGCATTCTTTCAACTACAGTACAAAAAAGGCAGCATGCAATTTAAAAACACGATATTTTTGGGTAATTAACCAAGGCAGTTTCATTAGTATGATTTAATTACATAGAAGAGATTAATATTATCAAAACACCAAGAGCTTTAAAAATTGTTGCATTTTACCGTAAGGCCACACTTATTTTGGGCTGTGTGTTTTTTAATATGCATATATTTTCTACATTTTTTTTTTACAGTTGAAAAATTCATTCAGTAATGCAATAAAGAAAACCCAGCTAGAAAGGGGCATCCAAGTTTGCTTTTTAATAAAAAAAAAAACTCCATAATAACTACTTTAGTCTTGTAACACACGTTTTACTAAGCATTTATTATAATTACTTTGTGGTTTTAATCAGTTAAAAAATGCAACAAAAACCCAATGTACAAGCCCACGATTAAAGAGTACCTATCACCACTACACAAACACACAAGATTTATAGCAGATGCAATTATAAGACTTTTTTTCAAATAAAGGTCACTAGCAAATCAGATGACTTAACTCAGTATTACAGGGAAACAAGCTTTACTTTCACTTTGTTAGGCAGAGATCACAATCTGGTAAGATTCCTTTGGAGACACCAAATGTGCAGGGGAAGATGAGGACACAGCTGCTTGTCCAGGGTTAATCTGAGTCTCTCACAGTACATACACTAACAGGCCATATGTCTGATGGGGTATACCTATTGCTTCCAGCCTCCTCCTCCTACATAGAACACAGGCCTCCACATTACACTGCTGCTAGTGCAATAACACGCAGCACAGAGTTTCCAACTGTACAGAATATATAGATTTTCAGGCACCCCCCTGCACAGTGGACTCTCCCAGATCAGAAGCAGGAAGTTTCAGAGAGCTGTCCACATAGTGATCCATCATACTGTCAGGAGTCGACTTTACCCGACTTCAGTCCTTCTTAAAGGGCTAGTGCATTTATTTTACACTAGCAGGTGAAATGCTTTCAATTCCCTAATTAAACATATTTGATAAAGTTGTTATACAGTATTTAGTCTTCTACTACTTCATATGACTCTCTGTAGGTGACAGCTCCACTTTAAACCAAACCACAGTTTTCATCAAATGTTAACTGCCAGCCCTGACCTTCACTACTAAGCAGTGTTTATCTGTTTATTAACCCCTTACTGCCGCAGCCGTTTTGACGTTCTCGAGAAGGCCTCATTTTTTAAATCTGACATGTTTTACTTTATGTGGGAACAACATTTTAATACTTTTTCCTATCCATTTAATTTGGAGATTCTTTTCTCGTGACACATTGTGCTTCACGTTAGTAATACATTTTGGTCCATTCAATACTTTTTTTGTGAAAAATATCAAAATGTCGAGAAAAATTTGCCATTTCCAATGTGCAAAAATTGTTTAGAACTAGCATCTACCATGTGTCTACTGTACATTGGAATAATATTATTTTTTTACAACATTAGGGGGCTTGCAGATTTTTTTTGGCGAACCATATCAAGTTCTAACATGGCTTTCAGGGGCTTGTAAGTCAGACACCACCATAAATGGAATTAAAATTCCCCCTTTTTTTTTCTTTTGCAGATTTTCAGCTTTAATCCATTATTTATTGGACCCACCATTGATTTTAAATTTGCTTCTTCCGTTTTTGCTGTTTTTATAAAAATATCCCACGGGTGGCCCGAATACTTTTTTTTTTTTTTTTTTTTTTACAAAACCACAGTGGCATTTAATAAATTGTGAGGTGCATCTACTGGATTTAATTTTCATTAGGATTTTTTTTTTGTGGACACCCTAAGGTGCTAAAGCTTAATAAACACCTCTAAAAAGACCTCATTTTGGAAACAACAGTGGGTAAAAAAAAAGTATTTAGTCAGCCACCAATTGTGCAAGTTCTCCCACTTAAAAAGAAGCTAGAGGCCTGTAACTGACATCATAGGTAACCTCAACTATGAGAAAACAAATCCCGAAAATCACATTATTTTCATAGAATTTGGAAAGAATTTATTTGCATATTATGGTGAAAAATAAGTATTTGGTCAATAACAAAAGTTCCTCTCAATACTTTGCTATATATCCTTTGTTGGCAATGACATGCTTATGAGCCTGCACAATCTCCTGGACATACCCAGATGTCTATTTGCAAGGATACCTTCCCGCAGTGGACAAATATATATGTCCAATTTCAGCAAGCGGTTAAAGCTGCGTTCAGTACTTGTTGTTCTTTTCCCCTTTTTACTGCCACATTTCTCTCCATAGCAGGGAGCATGTCCTTTGGGCCTGGTTCACATCCGTGTTGGAAGTTCTGCTCAGCACATCTGTTGCAAATTCCATCAGGAATGATGGAAAAAATAAAGCAAAATAAAGCAGTCATTGCTGTCTGTTATAAAATGGGTCCAGTTTCAGTTCTGCAACGTAGGGTTTGAATGGCCCGTTTGATGCAGATGTGAACCAGGCCTTGTCTGATTTCTGGAAAAAACAAAAACTATGTTTGGTCTGCACCTCCAAAAAGATTTTTTTAGAAAAAATTTGCATAGGTGCACGCTGGTGTGGCAGTAAAATACAAACACAATCCAATATCAGCTTCCACTCTGCTAGCACTAAAAACAGTCAAAGAGAACAGGAATTTTTGGAAAAGCATGAAAACTACTGCTACTTTAGATACATGAAAACTTGAGGGTTTTAGTGTACATTTTTGATCAAAACGGTAAATAATCCCACCTGCAGATGACAAGCGACTTCAAATACCAGGTGGGAACCTACTCTAATGTTACCTCTCTTGGTGTCATGTTTCAGACCTCCATATTTCAGGAAGAGAAGATTCCAACTACAAGCTACTCTGCATTGATTTAAAAACCTGTGCAAATGGGCGGACTAAAAAAACCAAAGTGGGGGCAGCCACTCCCCCATACAAATAGTCTAAAAAAAACAATGTTTGGTTTGCACATCCACAAAGATTTTTTCTTTTTTAGAAAAAATGAGCATAAGTGCACGCTATATATATATATATATATACTGCACTTACCCTCAGCAAGGAGGGAAAAAGGTTGTACACAGCAGAACAGAGGGTAGTGATGGGAAAAAACATTCAAGTTATCAGGGAGGGCAGATTTTTCTATTTTGGACCACCCTTGTCACAATGACCACTAAGTTGTTTTTATTTTACTGGACAACCCCTTTAAATGTAACCACAAACAAATTTTTACATTTTTCCTTGTCAAAGGTTTCTATACCCTCTAAATGACAAAATTTTTGTTGCCTGAAGCGGACACAAGGAGGTGTAGAAATACATGAGCCTATGTGTGTTATGCAGTAAGAAGTTCTACTAGCTAAAACCAGGAAGGGGGTGAACATTATCAAATTAATCTAATAATAGGAAATAAAAGAAAAATTAAAAAAATAAATCCATCTATGAATTCCCATGCTGCCCCAATGCTGATGCTCGGTTGGTCCCCGCTGGTCTTCATTTTCCTGCAACAATGATGTGCTCTATACCCATGAGACCGTTGCAGCCAATCACTGGCCTCAGCGGGTCTGAAGTTTATTTTTTGTTATTACATTTTATAACCTTTTTTCAGTTTGGTTTATTTCTTAAAACTTCTAGAAAAACCCTTCATGTATTTTGGAAGCACAACACTTATCTTAAGGGAAAAGGAGAGGAGCTTAGGGACAATATTGAGATACTTTTATTTAGATTTTTCAGACTCGTTCTTTAATGCTGATTTAGCTGCATCATTTTAAATACCGTGCCTGCAGTCTGCATCTTGAATGGCTGTATACTGCACAATTAATTGGGACCGTTCTCCGTATTTATTTGTTTATTCCTTTTAGCGTTAAATGTCACCCTGTATTTATGGGACCTGTTTAAAAGTCCAGTATTTTTATTGTACCTTTTTATGGCCTCAGTATTCTTCAGTGGCATCTAATATACTCACAATTAAAAGTAGTGATTGTATAACACACAGTCATGTTTATGGAGGGCTTGTCACGATTCAGTGCAGGTTAACCTATCATCTGTATTTAAAGTGGAAATCCAGTTGGGCTGGTCTGATTTATCATTTAAAGATCAACACCACTGGTGAAGCCTGTGGTCTCAGATTGACACAAATCAGAATGAAAGGGCTTTAAAGAACTCCTAAAAGCCCTCCATAGAATTGCTTAAAGATTTCAAGTACTGGATCCAATATTCTATGCATCTTGTCAATGATATATCATTGATGGTAGATTCTCTAGATTACTATTGTGTTGGCTCAAGCTAAGGCTTAGGTGTAAAATCAAAAGGAGTCCTGTTTTCAACCTTAAGGGTGCTTTCACACAGAGCATGTTTTGGTGTGTTTTTGGAGGGTTTTTTGATGCATTTTTGGATGCGTTTATGTGCAGAAATGTACAGCAATAATTGCTGTGCCTTTCTGTACAAAAAACGCATCCAAAAATGCATTTTTGGTGTGATATTGGTTCTGTTTCTTGTGCAGAACAGCACAGCAATTAATGCTGCACATTTCTGCAGAAAAAAACGCATCCAAAAATGCTCCAAAAACAAGCTCCTTGTATAAAAAAAAAAATCATACTTACAACTTTTGGCTCTAGTAAAACAAAAAAATCTAAAAATTACCCACCTTCTTTAAATTCCAAGTTCCAGCGCTGGCTTTTATTGTCAATTGTTGATATTCCATCACTTCCGAATGGAGACATCACCGCTGATTGCCTGCAGCAGTCACGTGCCACTAATTACATCACCATTCGGAAGTTAACAGCTACATACAGTGATGTAGGGGACGGAATGTCAACAGGAGACAGGTGAGAGCCAGCACAGGGACCTCAGGTAGGCACATATAAGTTTTTTCTATTTTATTGGGGCTTGAAGAGTTGTTAGTATAATTTTATAGGAGCTGGACAACCCTTTCAAAAAAAAATAATATAAAATCCTGGTGCCTCATAAAAAGGGGGGAAAAAAAAGCACCTATACTTACCATACGCTGTTCCAGCATTGGGTCTTTCCAATCTTCTGTTTACAAGGTTCTTTTTCCAGTCACGGGACACCAACGCTGCAGCCATTGATTTGCTGCATCAGTCATGTGCCTCTGCTTACATCATCATTCTTAAATGTTCACTTCCAAATGGTGATGTAAAGTGCATTGTGAAGTATTAATACAGCCACAAACCTAAATGCATTTTATTGATATTTTATGTGATAGAGCAACACAAAGCAGCAAGTATTTTTGAGGTATAAATAAAATGATACATGTTTTTCCAATTTTTTGCAAATGAAAAAAAACTGACAGTAAGCATATGTGTTCAGCCCCCTGTACTTTGATACCACTTAATAAAATCAAATGTGACCAATTGTCTTTCGAACCAGACAGTACAAGAATTGAGAACAGCACCAAATGTTCTTCAGAGAAAAATTAATTTGTTAATACAGGCAGTCCCCTACTTACATCGTTCCGACTTACGTACGTCCCCTAGTTACAAACGGACACTTATGGGCATGGCTGACAATTCAACACTGAGTCACGCCTCATGATAAACCAAGGCCAGCATGCCACAGCTGCACATAGATTACAGAACATTAGTTTTAAATCTCTAAAAAAGGGCACAGACAGCAAAACAAATGTAAAAACTGTTCCCTGTGCTATCCAAAATTTTTTTTGCTGGAATTGAATATAATAAATATACCTGTTCCGACTTACATACATAATCAACTTAAGAACAAACCTAAAGTCAATATCTCGTATGTAACACATGGACTGACTGTATAACAAAACGGGAGGGGGGGGGTAGGGGGAAGAAATGCAACAGTGCCTATATGCAAGTTAGTCCAAAGCCTATAATATCACCAATGTGATAGGAAAAAAAGGATAGGAAACATTGGACATGCTGTTGCCTATCCTTTTTTTGCTTTGGACAACTGCCTTTAGAAATCACCTTATTAGTAAATAGAGTACATCTGTACGTAATTTATTCTCACTATAACTACAGCTGTTTTGTGAAGGCCTCAGAGGTCTGTTAAAGATCATAAATGAGAAACAACAGCATCTTGAAAACCAAGGAACACACCAGACAGCTCAGGGATAAAGTTGTGGAAAAGTGTATTGCAGGTTTAGGTTTTAAAAAAAAATATCCCAAGCTCTGAACATCTCATGAAGCACTGTTCAATCTATCATTTGTTAATGGAAGGAATATGGCAAAATTGCTAACCTACCAATAGATGGCCGTCCACCTAAACGAACAGCCCAGACAAGGGGAGCACAAATTAGAGAAGCAGGCAAGAGGCCCCTGGTCACCCTGGAGGAGCTGTAGAGATCCACAGGTCAGGTAGAAGAGTCTATCCACAAAACAACTATTAGACATGTACTACACAATCTAGCCTTTATGGAATAGGGGCAAGAAGAAAGCCCTTTTTGAAAGCAACCCTTCTGAAGTCCCATGTGCAGTTTGCAAAAAGCTATGTAGGGGGCACAGCAAGCAGAGGGAAGAAGGTGCTGTGGTCAGATGATATCAAAATTGAATTTTGTGGCCTAAATGTCAAATTTTTAATGGGGGAGGAAAACCACACGAAACACACCCCTGAAACAATCTTTCCCCCAGAACACGGGGGTGCCGCATCATGCTTTGGGGAAAGGTTTGTTTCAAACGGGGATGGAAGGGAAAAAGTGATGGGAAGATGAATGGAACTAAAACAGGGCAATCCTGGAGGAAAAATGATACAGATGTGCGGAGATTTGAGAGGGGCTAGGTTCACTTCCAGCAGACAACGACCCAAAAACAAAAAACAATAGAAGGATTTAAATCAAAGCTTTTAGGTTTACGGTGCCCAAAACCAAACCCCATTGAGAACTGTGCAGACTTTAAAAATTTAAAAAAAACGTTTGCTATCCAATCTGACTGAGCTAGAGAGATTTTGCAAAGAACTGGCAAAAATTCCAGCTTCTAGATGTGCAAAGTTGGGGTAAGAATCCCCCCAATGACTTTCACTGCTATCCCGCGCAAAAGGTGGTTCTGCAAAGAAAACTGACTTGGGGGGCTGAAAACATAGGATGCCACACTTTTTCAGTTTTTTATATGCAAATATTTGGAAAAGCATTTATCATTTTCTTTACACGTCACAAATATTTTGTGTTGCTTTCTCACATAAAATATCAATTAAATATATATGTTTGTGGAAATAACATTTAAAAATAAGGAAGCGTTCAAGGGGTATGAGGACTTTTGAAACCCATAGTAAATGAGAGTCATGTGACTGCTGCAGCCAATGGTGACGTTCCTGTTCAGAAGAAGAAAAAGGCCAACAGAACACCCAGAGCTGGAACAGAGAAATTTGATGTTTTTTTTTTTTGATAAGGTCCAGGCTACTTTTTAAACGGTAGGGCCCTCCTCCCCTCTTCGTCCCAAAATTGCTTCACCTTATCTTGTACTCGTTTGATTATTTTATGTATTAACCCCCGAGTACAGCCCCTGGAACCAATGGCGTTTTAAAATAAATAATAAAATATATTTTTTAGGAACTGGACGAAACCATTAATGCCTCTACACAAAAGCATGGTGTTTTCTAGATGTTGATCACCACAAAAATCTCAGTATGGCAGTAATTGCTCTACAGGAATCAGCAGTAAAAGGTAATACAAGTCAGGGTTTAACACTTTAAATGTATTTGCAGCGACCAGAAAACAGACTAAAGGAAAATTTCACAATGAGCCAAGGTTAGGAATAAAGGTCAGTAGATGACATGGCACATAGGAAAAGAAACCAAGAGTTTTTGTTAGAGCCGGACAGCCAAGGGAAAAAGAAAACAGAGAAAATAAAACTCGTGCATTATTAGGAGTGGTAAGGTTTAAACCCCGCCAGTGTGATGTCATTGGTGAGCACCAACTGTCATGGCATAGTGGTGCCAAGTGACAGAGAGAATAGAATAAGGGATGAGACAGGATAGGCAATGGTTTAAATAATGGAAAATTAAACTAGCAGTGTTTTTCATGAAACCAAAATATTTGGTGTATGTTTGATTGTTCTCCATATGGCTGGCTTCCCACGCCGGGATTTCTGATTTTTTTTGCATTGAGTAAATTGGAACCGGTTGGGTTTCTCTCGCCAAATTAATTGACATTTGGGTCAAACTGACTTCTTAGATTATGTATCTAATTGTATTCTGACAACTTCAGAGAATTTATGCATTGACAGAGTAACATGCTAAAATGTGACTTTCTAAAGGCTATTTCAATATAAGAAATGTTATTTTATTTTGGAAAATCAAATAAGTCATTAAAAAATGCATGCATTCAGACAAAGAATACCGGCACTGCTCCATAGGGGTTCTCGACAACCACAAATCATGCATGCAATTCAAACAGCTGCATAGTGCTCAGCAGAAGAAAGAAATAGTCCAAAATTCAACTATCGTATATACTCGACTATAAGCCGACCTGAATATAAGCCGAGGCACCTAATTTTGCCACAAAAAACTGGGAAAACTTATTGACTTGGGTATAAGCCTGGGGTGGAAAATGCAGCGGCTACTTGTAAAGTTCAAAAATAAAAATAGATACCAATAATATTACATGGGAAGGTATAGGCAGTTTAATGTCCCCCATAAGCAGGTATAGGCAGTTTAATGCCCCCCATAGGCAGGTATAGGCAGTTTAGTGTCCCTCATAGGCAGGTATAGGCAGTTTAATGTTCCCAATAGGCAGGTATAGGCAGCTTAATGTCCCCCATAAGCAGATATAGGCAGTTTAATGCCCCCCATAGGCAGTTATATGGCCCCCATAGGCAGGTATAAGCCCCCCATAGGCAGGTATAGGCAGGGTTTTTAAAAAAAAAAAAAAAAAAAAAATAGTACTCACCTCTCTCTCCCCCACTGCTCCATCTTCTTCCCGGCACAGGCGGCGTCTGTGCCGGATACTCCAGAAGGCCATAAGTCTGCTTGCGGCCTTCCGGAGTCCTATTGCGGAGCAGGGAGCGCTCGCTCTCTGTTCCGCAATAGTATCTTCAACTGTATGTGCTCTCAGAGGAGATCTCCGCCAGCGCCTGGGCCATGGCAGGAGATTTTTTGTGCTGAAAAACCCGGCTTATACTCGAGTATATACGACATCTCAAGTCACACTCACCATAAAAATAAGTTTTTATTTAACTTTCCAAACGTGGGTACTGACATTTGGAACGTTAAATAAAAACTTTAAGGCGAGTGTCGCAGGATTTGCTCTTCCTCAGATACTTCCAAACCTGAATGCACTTTTTAATTGGTTGCGATTCAGTTGCACATTACTGAAGAAACCTGCTGCATATTCCCATTTAAATTGGAAAAAAAGCTTTTCTTTGCATATTATATATATAAAATAAAAAATCAACAAAAGTGAGCAAGTTTTCTCTGGACCAGTTTCAGTGTGAATCAAGACCAAAATGAGAAAATTGAGTCATCTGAGCAATTTTGAATGACATGGTCACCAGTGCGAGGCTAGACATGGCCAGTATTTTAAAAAATTCCAACTCTGTGAGTTTCTCTTTTGCAGAAGTTTTAAAATTACACTAAAAATTAAATGATCAAGGAAAAACATCCAACAAAAGTCCATCCTCGCAATGTAAACAACTCACTGACGAATGGGTCAGAGTAGGATGTCAGAAATCTGACAAGCAGTGTGCAAACTAGCAAATTGCCTCCGAATGCAATGTTGCTGCTCCAACTAAGGTGACCAAACGCAGAACTCGTGTCCTATCACAGAGATGCTCAAACAACAGATGACCAGTTCAAGTGCCAGAAACAGAAAAGCAAAGCACTAGCTTTGCAAAGGAGCCCAAAAAGTGGATCAATTAGCAAGGGAAAAAATGGTCTACTCAGATGAACCCTTTCCTTCAGAGGTCAACACTGTCCATGGTCAGACTGGTGGAAGTGGTGTAATGGTGTGGGGTATGTTTTGTTGGTGCTCCCTAGGTCTTCTTATGCTTATGGATGAATGTTTGGGCAGTATGGTTTATCTAGAGATTGAGGCTGAAAAACTTTATCCCTTCCTGGCAGCCGTTTACCCTGTGGCAGGAAACTTTTTGGAGGACAATGTATCATGTCACAAGGGGTTCTATAGGCAATGATTGGTTCCAGAAACATGACAGATAATTCTCGTTGCTTCCCTGGCCTGTACAGTGCTCAGATCTTAATACTCTAAAGTATTTTTGGGCTGAGTGAACAGGCCATTCAGAGTATGTCAGTACCTCTATTAACTGTGAACAGCTATCCTGTCCACATGGGCCAATGTGCCTACTGAATGACTGTCACACCTAATAGAACTGATGCCAGAACAAATTGCTGTAGTTCTAAAGGCCAAAATATGTCTAATACTGTCTCTTATAAAGTATAGTGCAGTCTATAACCCCTGTAAACACAGCAGCTGTCACAGTGGAGTACTGCTGGTGTCTGTAAGTTACAGATGGCTACTAATGCTTTATTTGAAGAAGTAATGGGTAATACTGTTAGGCTATGTACACCAGGGTTAACTGCGGGACGTAATTATGCCCCGCAGTTACGCCGTGTGGCCGGGGGAGGGAGCAGGGAGCCGGCACCTCGCCGGCCCATAGACAATCACTACTAGCGGCGTGTATACACCGCTAGAAAGTGACATGTCAATTATCTCCCCCCTCGGCGCATTCGCTGAGCAGGGAGAGGAGACGTAATCCATAGTTCTCTATGAGAACTCTGGATTACCGTAATGACTGGGCCGTTTTCAGCCCGTAATTTGCGCACTTCGGCACGTAATTACAGACCGAAATACGGCCCATTTTAAGCCGTGTGAACATGGCCTTAGGGTGCTTTCACACAGTGCGTTTTTTCAATGCGTTTTTTTGTGCAGGAAGGCACAGAAATTAATACTGTACATTGCTGCACAAATTTTCATTAAAACCACGGTAATTACCGCGATTTTTGCACAGCAATGTACAGCATTAATTGCTGTGCCTTCCTGCTCAAAAACCGCATTGAAAAAAAGCATCAAAAACGCACCGTGTGAAAGCACCCTAAGAAGTAACTTCTTCAGATGAGAACAGCAAATCACTTAGAACATCTTGTGATCAATCAATTAATGGGAGAAATAGCCATTTGAAAATGGCTGCCATCACCAGACAAATCCTTTAAAATTACTGGGGAAAATACACCTGATATATAATAAAGCAATTTTGGTAGGATTTATCCTTTAAACAGAATACAGACAATTCTATCAATATCATGCTAAAAATTATCATGGAAATTACTGTTATAGACTTGTAACAGCGAATTCCAGGTAATTCTATGGGTCAATTTTACAGTGTAATTTTTTAAAAATTGCTATCAAATTCAGCATAGAGCAATTAAAAAAAAAAATCACTTGCAGCTAATAAATAGCAGCCAATCTCATTTATCTTTATGTATAGCAATTGTCACCTGATCCTAGAATCTGTCAAGTATATGCAACAAAATGTCTGGGTCTAATATCCCGTATTTGTTAATACTCCAATTTCCTTGAAATGAGCAATTTACATTTAACATAATTACTTAAAGGAAAGAGAAAAGCCATGAATGATCTACTTGAAAATAAATATGCGTGCGATATATACACAAAGCCTGGTCGAGTCAGAGAAGAAAGCGCCGTCTCTTGTCACTTGACAGATGGTTCTAATTAAGTGCTAGCCCAAGTGAAGATTCTGGGGCTCCTCGCTATTCATGTGACTTTTTCCAGTCAACCATGAAATTACCTTCCAGCCTTAATAACAAAATAATACACGCTATTTTTCATACTACAAACAACACTGCAATTAGCAATGGGTTAAAAATGATGGTAAAGTAAATGTTTGACCCTCCTTTGTCATGTTATCACTGACAGAATAGATGGGGTAACTTTACATATACAGTTGTGCTCAAATGTTTATATACCCCGGCAGAATTTTTGCTTTCTTGGCCTTTTTTCAGAGAATATGAATGATAACACAAAAACTTTTTTCCACTCATGGTCAGTGGCTGGGTGAAGCCATTTATTGTCAAACTACTGTGTTTTCTCTTTTTAAATCATAATGACAACCAAAAACATCCAAATGACCCTGCTCAAAAGTTCACATACCCTGGTGATTTTGGCCTGATAACATGCACAGAAGTTGACACCAACGGGTTTGAATGGCTACTAAAGGTAACATCCTCACCTGTGACCCATTTGCTTGTTATCAGTGTGTGTGCATAAAAGTTGAGTGAGTTTCTGGGATCCAGACCGACTCTTGCATCTTTCATCCAGCCCATGACGTTTCTGGATTGTGAGTCATGGGGAAAGCAATATAATTGTCAACCGATCTACCTGAAAAGGAAGTTGAACTGTACAAAACAGTACAAGGGAACAAAAACATATCCAAGGAATTGATAATGTCAGTCAGAAGTGTTCAAACTGTGATTAACAAATAAATCAGGGGCTCTGTAAAAGCCAAACGGTCAGGTAGACCAACAAAAATTTCAACCACAACTGCCTGAAAAATTGTTCAGGATGCAAAGAAAAACCCACAAATAACATCAACTGAAATACAGGACTCTGAAAACTAGCGGTGTGGCTGTTTAAAGATGCACAATAAGTAGGCACTTGAAGAAAAATGGGCTACATGCTCGGGTCGCCAGAAGAAAGCCATTACTGCGCAAATGCCACAAAGTATCTGGTCTACAATACGCCAAACAGCACAGAGATAAGCCTCAAAACTTCTGGAACAAGGTCATTTAGAGTGATGAGACCAAAATCAAACTTTTTGGCCAAAACCATAAACGTTACATTTGGAGAGTTATCAACAAGGCCTATGATGAAAGGAACACTATTCCTACTGTAAAGCATGGAGGTGGATCGCTGATGTTTTGGGGATGTGTGAGCTACAAAGGCACAGGAGACTTGGTCAAAGTTGAAGGAAAGATGAATGCAGCACGTTATCAGCAAATACTGGAGGCAAATTTGCACTCATCAGCCCGGAAGCTGCGCATGGGACGTACTTAGATGTTCCAACATGACAACGATCCAAAACACAAGGCCAAGTCTACCTGTCATTGGCTACAGCAGAACAAAGGGAAGGTTCTGGAGTGGACATCTCAGTCTCCTGACCTCAGTATCATTGAGCCACTCTGGGGAGACCTCAAGCACGCAGTTCATGCAAGACAGCCCAGGAATTTACAGGAACTGAGAATGGGCAGCTTTACCATCTGAGAAAATAAAGAGCCTCATCCACAACTACCACAAAATACTTCAAGCTGTCATTGATGTTGGAGGGGGCAATACATGGTATTAAGAACAGGGGTATGCAAACTTTTGATCAGGGTCATTTGGATGATTTTGGTTGTCATTATGATTTAAAAAGAGAAAACATAGTGGTTTCACAATAAATGGCTTCACCCAACCACTAACAATGAGTGGGAAAAAAGGTTGTATGTAGTCATTCATATTCTCTGAAAAAAGGCCAAGAAAGCAAAAATTCTTCCGGGGCATGTAAACTTTTTTTTTTTTTTAAACAATGGTTTTTATTGGAAAGAAAATGTCAACATTTACATACAGTCATATTGCATTAAACAAATAACTCTTCAATATGTCACAATCACATGTTCCGTTGACATATACACTTCTCCATTTACTAAGAATATAAACAAAAAGAAAACAACCGAGCCAATCTTAAACAATCCCCATAAAGTTCCTCCACACCTCCCCCCTCCCTCAACTCCGGAAATGGAAATTGCTGTCGCCAAAAAATGTTACTGTGAAACCGCTCAATCAACATCAAAGATAGGATCACCTACCCAGGACAGGAATTCCTCCCCTGTTACCTCTCTTCCCTAGCTTAGTCAACCCAGATTATCCTTAGTCACTTATCATCCCGTACCACCAGTCTGCCCAGGGAACCAGCCAACTTTTCCCTGAGGTAGTATTCAGAAGTGCGAAAATGATCCATCAGCTCCCCTATCTCTTCATCCGAAAAGATTTTAATGATAAAACTCTTCCATTTTTTAAAGAACTTCTCAGACAAAGAGCTCTTTTTTATTTCCGCATCAATCCTATCTATAGTTAGCAATCTCTTGATTAACAGGATAGCTTCATCCTTTGTCGGGACACTCTCCTTCAGCCAATGTCTTAGGATACACTTCTTAGCAACCAGTAATAGCGTGTGTACCCCTTTGTGATTTATTAAGGCTGGAGTCTCTCCCCTCCTATTGTCATTTGCAAGGATATAATGGAAAATCGCACATATAGGATCACTCCACACCTCCACATTCCCCACCTCCTTAAGCAAGAATATCGTAAACTTTTAAGTACAACTGTAGACCGTCAGTGAAGAGGCCTAAACTTCAGTGACACAATGTAGAAATCCAAAAGGGAAACACTGCCTAAATATCAAAGAGGGGCAGATCCTCTAAATTTGGTGAATGCTTAAAGGGTTTGTCTTACTACAGACAGTGATAGCCTATCGCTAGGATATGCCATCAATGTCTGATGGATAGGGTCTCAGATGTGGTATCTCCTAAACGAAACCTGAAACCAGGACTCTCCCATAGACATGAATGGGAGTTCTGCGTTTATCTGAGCAACAACGCAATAAACGGATTGGTTTTGGAGCTCGTTTAGGAGGTATGGGTCACAGAGTTGGGACCTGTACCTATCAGACATTGATGGCATATTCGAAATATTAGCCTTCAACATGTAGATAACATTAAATAAAGACTTTTTCCAAATCTATTGGTCTTTTGATATTACAATGTTCAGAAGATGAGAGAGCTTTTATCTGCTCTAAGTGCACATAGGTTTCTATGGTTACATTTCCTGCTCTCCCTTCCTGATTGGACAGAAAGTAGGAAGTAATGTTACCAGGACAGACAGCTTGAGAACAGAGTGTGTTATCTCTAACAAACCAAGGACATGAATGACATTTGATTGTATACTTTGAGCTCTATAGCACAATAGATTACATTTCCTCCTATTAAGTCAGTGCAATTAGAAAAGCTGGGAATACAGAGCTGATATGTTGAGAGGAGGATGGTAACCATAGAAACCTGTGTGCACGCAAAGCAGGTAAAATCTCTCTTACCTTCTGAACAAGGTAATATCAAAGACCAATGTATTTGGAAAAAGTCTTCATTTAACGTTCTCTACATGTTGCAATCTAATCATTGTGGTTAGACAACCCCTTTAAGTTCAAAATTTCTGGATCATACAGTATGTGGTCGACAGTGGTGAAGTTTCCACAATCAAAAAATCCTTAATTAATATTTCTGACCATGGACAATTATGGTGAATGAATTGGACACCCAGTGCTCTCCCCCATTTTGGCCTTTGGCAGTCACTTAGTGTTACGGAGCAAGGGAACCCTATTCTCTGGATAGGTGCCTGTCTCAGAGGTGCAAAGATCACTTGTTAATCTATGACAAGTGATGGGCTTCAAATTTAGGAAGGAGCGGATTGTCGTGACCCAGATTTTATTGGCGATCTCAGGAGAGTTGTGCAATGACCAGGCTTTTTTCAGACAGGAAAAAGGAAGTGCATCATTTATTGATCGTATACACTTCCTATTTTCCTGTCTGGAAAAAGGCTGGTAAATGGTTGTACAACTTTTTCTTGACTGCCAACAAAATATGTCCAGCTGAACCGCGCCTAGCTGAATCTGAAGCAAAACACTATTTATGCCGAACCTTACATAAATAACTGTGGTTGGAATATGCCTTTACTTTGACAACTGGATGAATATTTTTTGCAGGAAGAGCTGAGGTTTATACCAAAAAATAATGGCATATACATACACAGATAGTCATTTATATCAACTTTTAATTCAGAAAAATGCAGAAAAAAGTGCAGAAATTTCTGCAGCCATTTTTTTTTTTTTTTATACAGCTATAAGTATTAAATAGGTTACTTTGGCAATGACAATAGGAAAGGTGTATAGATTTCTTTTGTTTTGGAATGAAGATTTAATAAAGTATATTTATTAGAAAAATACCTATTTTTTAACATTCCTTTCAGTCATTTTTTTTAATCTCACGGGTCAATTTTTAAAAGTGATCTATATTTATTCAGTTTTTTTTATGTTAGGGTGCACTTTAAGTGGTATTCCAACAACACTGATTAGCTTTAAACTTGTAGGATTAAAAAAAAAGTTATTAGCAAATACACTCACCGGCCACTTTATTAGGTACACCATGCTAGTAACGGGTTGGACCCCCTTTTGCCTTCAGAACTGCCTCAATTCTTCGTGGCATAGATTCCACAAGGTATTGCAACGATCCTCAATTGGTACCAAGGGGCCCAAAGAGTACCAAGAAAATATTCCCCACACCATGACACCACCACCACCAGCCTGAACCGTTGATACAAGGCAGGATGGATCTATGCTTTCATGTTGTTGACGCCAATTCTGACCCTACCATCCGAATGTCGCAGCAGAAATCGAGACTCATCAGACCAGGCAACGTTTTTCCAATCTTCTACTGTCCAATTTCGATGAGCTTGGGCAAATTGGAGCCTCAGTTTCCTGTTCTTAGCTGAAAGGAGTGCACCCGGTGTGGTCTTCTGCTGCTGTAGCCCATCTGCCTCAAAGTTCGCCGTACTGTGCGTTCAGAGATGCTCTTCTGCTACCTTGGTTGTAACGGGTGGCTATTTGAGTCACTGTTGCCTTTCTCTCAGCTCGAACCAGTCTGCCCATTCTCCTTGACCTCTGGCATCAACAAGGCATTTCCGCCCACAGGACTGCCGCTCACTGATGTTTTTTTTTTTCGGACCATTCTCTGTAAACCCTAGAGATGGTTTGGCGTGAAAATCCCAGGAGATCAGCAGTTTAAATACTTTCAGTCATTCCTTTTTAACAACAGTGCATTTTAAAACTAATCACCTTTTCCTTATTCTGATTGCTGTTTTAACTGCAGGGATTGCTACTTGACCATGGTTTAACCAAACATAGTTGCCATCGTGATTGGCTATTAAAATTATGATAGGATTACAGTTACAATAAGTTGCCATAGTAATATCGCTGTTTTGATTTTGCTTCCTTTCAAAATTAGAGTGATTGTTTTCTCCTACTTGTTTATAAAGGTTTTCCTAGGTTACCAACCACCTCTCTCTGCACTATCAGCCCTGGCTGGAATGGTGACATCACACTCTGCCGTGTCTTTTGAGCGCACAAGAGGTTGCTTAACTTTCTTACTGACAAACTGTAACCCGTTCGAGCTCTGTAGCTTTGTGCCCTGCTGTTAAACCCCTTCATCATTCATGTCACTCTAAGGTTATGTACACATGGCCAATTTGAATTTCTGAAAATTTTAGCACTGATTCAGTATGGAATCCCCGTCTAAAATCTACGCCAGTAAGCACAGATTTTGGTCGTGGATTTGACACGGATTTTCAGAGTCAGATTTTCAGTCTCCTATATACTATAATGTGAGGTGAGGATTCAATGCGGAATCTGCCTCAAAAGTTGACATGTCAATTCTTTTTCAGCGCTGAAAAGCAAATCAGCGCCAAAGTAAAACAATGTGGTGTGCAATTGTGCACAGGGTGCCAATTTTTCATTAGAAACAATGTAAGGCATACTGCATTCAGATTGGACGCCGATTCTGAGACAGATTTAGTGCTGATTCTACACCAGAATCAGTCATGTGAACTAACCCTTAGGGCATGTCCCCACTGCACGGGTTTTCGGCCGGTTTTTCAGGCGGATTGCGGTTTTCCAGACCGCCTGAAAAACTGGCCGAAAATGAGCACAATGGTGCTCTATGGAAAACCCGTGCAGCAGTCCGCACTGCATGGGTTTTCCGCCCGGCGGTTTTTCCGCCCGCTGGCCGCTCAAAAAGCATTTAGCCTGTTCATTTTTCCGTCCGGTTTCCGGACGGAATATGAACACCTCAACGGGAGGGAACTTCTCCACTCATCGCGGAGAAAAGCCGCCCCACCCGCGGCCGTGGGGACGTCCGCAAAACCGGACAAATACCGGCCGGGTAAACCGACCGGTATTTGTCCACTGCCGTGTGAAGGCACCCTTAGGGTATGTTCACACGGTGTAATTGCGGTGCGTACAGTATGCACCGCAATTACACAGGGTGTTTTGGGAGTTGCGCTGATCAGCGCATACTCCCGCGGCGCAGGGGGCTGGCAGACCGCCGGCCCTATAGACATGCATTGCTAAATGACGTGTCACTTATACAATAACATCATATTGTACGAGCGGGGAGAGGAAGCATAATCCATAGTTCTCTATGAGAGCTATGGATTACCGTAATTATAGGGCGCATTTCCCCACGTATTAAGCGCCGTGTGAACATACCCTTACAGGCTCAGCTAGGAATAGCAGAACTACAAATGTCAGTCACTTGTACAGAAACGTCAAAGCATGAACAGGAGGTGCGAGCCTGAAGCTGGCTGTGAAAAGTAGGCTCTGTGAAACAGCTAAATGGGAAACCCCTTTGAAGAACTGCTGGCAACAAAGAATAGAGTCAAACAGCCCTTAGATCCTTCCATGGACCCTAAGAAAGTTGCATAAAAAAGAAAATGACATTTTAATACACTTCACACTGATTTACACCTGCTATTACATCCTGTTTGGGCACATAAACCCCCAATTAAACAGTATTCAACCCCTTTCCATTGCGCTGTAGATCGTAGTTTACAAGCAGAGTTTCTCTTTAACACGCTCCTATAGAATGTGACGTCAACCTTGTGAATGGAGTACATCAACAATTATACACAATATCAGTACAAAGTGGAAAAGTTAAATTACGAACCTTGCTAAATGTGATTTAATTACTAAGCTGACTGTAAATATGTAAATCAAACGGTTCTAAGCAAATTGTTAACAGTCCCGGCACGTTCCTTAAGAAACTGTAAAACAAGGAACCTCCTATAATTTCCCTATCACTCTGGCTGATTGCATGAGCGGAGCTGATCGTCTCTCTACGTGATTCATCATGGTGACAGGTGTTTTGGTATTATCTTACCACCATGACAACAGCTGTCATTCCTCTGGTGGCTGACAGCACCAAGCCGTCAAGCTGGAGGGCAACCCCTCTCCATACAGCATTCATGTTATTCAGATTTGTAATTACACTAAGTGCTGTGTGAGCTAACACAATATACACGGCGATGATGATGTGTTTGTATCTGTTGCATATCAGGCTGAAGCCTACATATTTCCTACTCTGCCGTATATTGATTGTCACTCATAGGGGAGCCATAAAACTGCATAGAACACCAGTGTATTATGCATCATAATCTGCAGAGGGAGCTGGGATGCGATAACACATACAAGGTCAGCAAGTGTGAGGCTACCTCAGAACGTGCTTTACTACAGTAATTTGCACAGTGATTTTTCACTAATCAGTCATGTACCATAGAACTGATGAATGGACTAGACTGCAACACAGGCATATGCTACGCGAAGGAAAAAGAATCACTGCATCGGTTTATTAAGTTTGAACAACAGTCGCTCACACAATGGGACAGATTTATCAATACTAACTCTTAGACAGCGTAAAGTCAGACTAGACAGTCTTATAATGCTCCACATTTATAATAGTGTAGATCAGTCTAGTCTAACTTTACACCATTTGTCTTACTTCATGCCACTAACTGCGCCAACATTTTGGAGTATTTTTTTTGTTTTTGTGCACAACAGTGCACAGTGATTCACACCCCTTTTTACAGTGGCCTCACCCATTTTTTTTGGGGAAAAGGCACAGAAGTGTCTAGGAACGGTCAGAAAAGAGGCATCGCCACGCCAGTTTTAAGGCGCAATAAATGAGTGTAAAAACTGTCAAAAATCTGGTGTGTGGTCTACCTTGCATAGAATAATTGATGCACCTAACTAGCATATTTGATGCGCCAAATGTGTCATGTCTGGCATAAAATGCGCCTACTTTTGGTGTATGAAAGTTCATTTATATAGAGAACTGTTGACGGTATCAACAGTTTTTAGGCGCATAATGCACTGAAAAAATGGAACAGCCCTAATAGGAAATGTCACCCCTAATGAATGGGATGTAAAGCAGGGGTCCCTAACTCCAGTCCTCAAGGCCCACCAACAGGTCATGTTTTCTGGCTTTCCTTAGCAGTGCACAGGTGATGTAATTATGCTGCACAGGTGACTTAATTATTGTCAGTGCATTCTGTGGAAGATCCTGAAAACATGACCTGTTGGTGGGGCGTGAAGACTGGAGTTTGGGAACACTGGTGTAAAGCATGTGTGCCATTGTTTCTGGTGCAACCACCTTGATAAATGTGCCCCTTTACAGACAGCAGTTTGTGCTCCAGAGCAGTTATTCTTATTGTAGTACAGGGACAGAAGTTATAACTATAGTAATACCATCCTGAAGGCAATATAGAGATGACTGTATCTTAGACTGCTAAGTTCCTAAGTCAAACTCCTGAGCTTTGTGTGCAGGCCCGGGACAGGGCATTTTGGTGCCTAAAGCACATAGGGCTAATGGAAAAATTCAAATCCCTGGTCTTGACCTGATACATGGTGTCTGTAGCTGCGCCCTCCCTGGGTGGTTAGAATGGGAAAATACACAATTGTGCCATCCTTTTTTTTTTTTCTTTTTTTTTTGGGGGGGGGGGATTGGGGGTAAGTTTAAATATCATGTTAGTTTTATTCTGTAGGTCAGTACAATTTTATTACTTTCCTGTGCCATTTTCTGAAAATAACTTAAGTATTAAATAACTAAAATGAATAATTAACTATTTAATAGTAAAAGGGGTGTCCGATCGATACTTATTCTTCCATCGGGCACGAGTAAAAATAGAAGCTAGGACTCATACTTACCTCCCAGACGTGCCCGTTCACTCCCGGCTGCAGGTGCGCTCATCCCGGAATAAGCCAGTGAACGTCCATCGTTCACGTTACATCTCCAAGCAATCACAGGTCACAACTTCACCTGTGACCTCTCTGGCCTGAAGCTTCATCACTTCAGCCCAGAATGAACGCACCGGTATCTGGGAGTGAACGGGAGCGGCTAGGAGGTAAGGTGAGTCTTCTCTCCTATTTTTCTATTTTATTAAAGGGGTTTTGCCACAATGTAATGTTGACGTGGGATCCTCCAAAATGGGTATTTAATCAATTTTCTAAATATATGTGATTAAAAAAATTGCAGCCTGAGAGAGCTACAGGCTGCCTTACCTGCCCTTAGTTACTTAAAAGCTTCTATTAGATATGACCAGGCAGATTGACAAGAGCTGCTGGCAGGGCTTGCGCAGAGCACACTTCTGATCTGATGAGAGGGAGCTGAAGAAGCTTTCAAGGCACCGGGTAGAAATATTTTGTCTTTTGTATACGGAATCCACTAGTTGTAGTGTGATTATCTGAGTAGATCCCTGCTTTATTTGAAGACAGAGAACATGAAGAAGCTTTCAAGCTGCTCTGGAGACAGGTGTTGTCTTTTATATACAGAATCCACTAGTTGTAGTTTGATTATTTGAGAGAACATTGCACACGATCCCTTATGCATGGCTCTGTGCTCTGGCTGTGTCTCTCTCTCTCTCAGCTCAGCATTGCTTTGTTTATATTTGCTTCTTAGCAGACAAGGCACATCCTGGCAAAACCCCTTTAACTATGAAATAACTATTCTGTCTAAGGATTCGTGGGAGGGTTTGTTGTTTTGCAAACTGAAGTGTGTTTTTTACTGGAACCATTTTCAGATAACTGTGGGTTTTTTATCACACTTTATTCAAATTCTTGTGAAGAACAAAAAAAAACGACAAATTTCGAGCTGGTGATTTTTTCAGATTTGCCATTGGCAAACTTAGCCCTTTACCACTAGTTAGACAATGCATTAATAAATAGTTTCTTTTCAATAATATATTATAAAAAGTTATCATAAAAATAAAAATCCACCTTAATACCGACCCTGTAAATCAGTCTTTCAATAGTAGCCTACAGTAGATCTGTCTTTGTCCCTATTAGGTCACTAAACGTTAAATACAAAATGTAACAGATACTCGCAATGCAGCAACTTCTGTTTGCTCCAAGAACCGATGTCAGTGTAAAGAAATAAAACCACAATTAAAACATCAAGCAGTTCTCTATTCAGGCTTAGAGGGGAACGCAAGCAGGTAATCCCACTCTATGGGATCCCTCACACATTTCTTCAGGACACTAGCCCTTTACTTCTCACCACATTGATAAGCTTTAAACGTGTAGGTAAATAAAAGTTATTACCAAATACATTGTTGTCCTGTTTTTGCTTCATTGCAGAGTTAAAGTAGTTCCGATCACTACCCCATATTTATGTAACATGGCTGGACCATTGTAAACTGGACACTTCTCACCCTTTGTCTCACTCACACACCCTAATAGATTGTAAGCTCTTGGCTCGTGTCTGATCTGTAAGTAGCTTTTTACTGTGTAACGTTTGTTTTCCTTGTCTGTACTTATACCCTCTAAATTGTAAAGTGCTGCAGAATATGTTGGCGCTATATAAATAAAGATTATTATTATTGATCTCCTGCTTGTGTACACAAGCTTTTCTAGTTGCCGACCACTTCTCTCTGTTCTCTTGCAGTGGCCAGGATGGTGACGTCACTTCCTGCTGTTTCTAATCAGCAACACAAGAGCTTGTTTATCTTTGTTAATGACAAACTTTAAAGGGGGTCTTCCTACTTCTGACAACGCTAGGATATGTCATCAATGTCAGAGGGTTGTGGGTCCCACCTCTGTGAGAAGTTTCTGAGCTTGTTCTCGAGGGGTGAGTCCGGGGGTGGCTTAGGCATTTTTTGATCAAAACGTGTGAACTAAGAATCTCAAAGTTTCTTTCATGTATTGTAGATAGCATAAATGCTTCTTTAGAGGTTTCCATGTATTGTATAGCCCGTCTGACAATGATGGCACATCCTAGCGATATGCCATCAATGTCTGAAGTGGGTCAATCTCTTTAACCCTTCGGAGCTCTGTAGCCTTGTGTTCTGCTGTTACAACCCCTCCATCACAAAAGTCCCTCTAACAGGCTCAGCTAGGAAAAGCAGAGCTGATCAAGACCAATCATGGCTGTAGAACAGCTCACAGCCTGAATGGGAATTTGGAGCCTGAAGCCGTTGGGAAGAGCAGGCTCTGTGAAACACCATGGTGAGAACACCCTTTTAAGTAACAAAGATAATATGCCACCTTCTTTAAAACAACAGAGACTTCAGTATTATGATAAACTTACTTCTGCTACATCTGGAAATATAATACTCATTAAGTCTTTTACAATTCTTGTTCAATAAGTGGAGGTGATCTCTGCATTATTACACTATTTTCTGGGTCTACAATTCATTACTGCCTCATAATTTGCATTATACTAAGCTGCTTTAACCTAATTCCTCTGTGATTTTTTTCATTACTTCCAAAAAGTAAAACAAAAATCGTCAGAAATGTCTTTGACAGGCTGAGTGCCCTGCTCAGCACAAGGATCCCCTACACTACAGTTAAAATAACTTTGCGGCTGAATTCCCATATAAATAATTTGTCTAGTGCATCATTAAACCTTAGGGTGCTCTGAAGATGTTCTTTAAGCGTACTTTCCCAGCTAACACAATGCAATTCCCCATGCAGGCTGTTTACTGCCGTTTTAATTATTTCTCCCGTATTTCCACACTTAGCAGTTACTCCAGAACTATTACTTCTTAATAGATGATTACTCTAATAACACACTCGTTTTACTGTTTTAAATGTGTTTAATTTGTTTGTTACTTTATTACTTCTTATTAAATTCAAGTATTCAAACACTAAAATAAAACCAAATTATTGTGCTCTGTATTGAGACAATCATTCTAGTTTTGTTAAACTGAAGTTTCAAACACTGGAAAAAAAACAACTCACAGAGACATCCAAATGTGTTAAAGAGAAGAAATTCCTTGCATATCGGCATCCCAGTGGAATTGTATTCTCTTTAAAACTGCAAATTCCTCATGTAGTATTCTTTCCAACAGGCACATACCATTTAGACATGCAGTTGAATATTTTGGATAAACCAATCTGAAAGTGGACTCTGTTTTCATGTATAATTTACCCGTAACTGCCGCAGCTAGTTTTGACCTCTTCGACAGAGCTCAAATTTTACAAATCCAACATGTGTCACTATAGGAAAGAATAACTTTTTTTACTGCGTTTACTTATCCATGTAACTTGTGACACATTGTGTTTTAAGTTAGTAATACATTTAGTCCATACAATCCTGATTTGTGAAAAATATGAAAATGTCGTAAAAATGTGGAAAAATTTGCCAAGTTCAAAAATTTCTGCATGTGAGACAGATAGTTATTCCACACAAAATAGTTTATAACTAGCATCTAACATATGTCTACTGTATGTTGGCATCATTTTTTAATTTTTTTTTTCAAGAAAATTTGCATTTTTTCAAGAAAATTTGCAACACAAATTTTTTTTTTTTAAAAGGACCAGTCCAGTTCTGACGTGGCTCTGAGAATTTTGTATGTCAGACACCCCCATCTAAAAAACTGCACTTCTTAAAGTTTTTTTGGACATATGTGGCCCTACTGACTCAACCAAAAGTCTCAGAATAGGAGGAGCTAATGAATTTTGGGGTTTCATTTTCATTAGGACATTTTTTAGGCGCCAGTACAGGTTTGCGGACTTTTTTAGCATAAGGCTGTGAAAATGGAACATTTTATTTTTATAATAGTATGCAGCTTTAGCTGGAAATTTTTCATTTTCTCAAGGATGCTGGAAAAAAAGCATCTCAAAATTAGTTTAGCAATTTCTTCCAAGTTCGGCAATATCCTACAGTGGGGAAAAAAAGTAAGTAGTCAGCCATCATTTGTGCAAGTTCTCGCACTTAAAAAGAAGAGAGAGGCCTGTAATTGACATCATAGATAGACCTCAACTATGAGAGACAAAATGAGAAAACAAATCCCAAAAATCACATTGTCTGATTTGGAAAGAATTTATTTGCAAATTATGGTGGAAAATAAGTATTTGGTCACCTACAAACAAGCAAGATTTCTGGCTCTCACAGACCTGTAACTTCTTCTTTAAGAGGCTCCTCTGTCCTCCACTCATTACCTGTAGCAATGGCACCTGTTTGAACTTGTTATCAATATTAAAGACACCTGTCCACAACCTCAAACAGTCACACTCCAAACTCCACTATGGTGAAGAGCAAAGAGCTATCGAAAGACACCATAAACTTAATATCACCAGGCTGGGAAGACTGAATCTGCAATAGGCAAGTAGCTTGGTGTGAAGAAATCAACTGTGGGAGCAATAATTAGAAAATGGAAGACATACAAGACCACTGATAATCTCCCTCGATCTGGGGCTCCACGCAGATCTCACCTCGTGGGGTTAAAATAATCACAAGAACGGTGAGCAAAAATCCCAAAACCACATGGGGGGTACCAAGTGAATGACCTGCAGAGAGCTGGGACCAGCGTAACAAAGGCTACCATCAGTAACACACTACGCCACCATGGACAGAGATCCTGCAGTGCCAGAGGTGTCCCCCTGCTTAAGCCAGTACATGTCCGGCCCCGTCTGAAGTTTGCTAGAGAGCATTTGGATGATCCAGAAGAGTATTGGGAGAATGTCATATGGTCAGATGAAACCAAAGTAGAACTGTTTGGCAGAAACACAACTCGTCGTGTTTGGAGGAGAGAGAATGCCGAGTTGCATCCAAAGAACACCATACCTACTGTGAAGCATGGGGGGGCAACATCATGCTTTGGGGCTGTTTCTCTGCAAACGGACCAGGACGACTGATCCGTGTACATGAAAGAATAAATGGGGCCATGTATCGTGAGATTTTGAGTGCAAACCTACTTCCATCAGCAAGGGCAATGAAGATGAAATGTGACTGGGTCTTTCAGCATGACAATGATCCAGAGCACACAGCCAGGTCAACGAACGAGTGGATTCGTAAGATGCATTTCAAGGTCCTGGGGTGGCCTAGCCAGTTTCCAGATCTCAACTCCATAGAAAACCTTTGGAGGGAGTTGAAATTCCGTGTTGCCCAGAGACAGCCCCAAAATATCACTGCTCGAGAGGAGATCTGCATGGAGGAATGGGCCAACATACCAGCAACAGTGTTTGCTACCTTGTGAAGACTTACAGAATGCGTTTGAACTCTGTCATTGTCAACAAAGGACATATAACAAAGTATTGAGATGAACTTTTATTATTGACCAAATACTTATTTTCCACCATAATTTGCAAATAGATTCTTTTCAAATCAGACAATGTGATTTTCGGGATTTGTTTTCTCATTTTGTCTCTCATAGTTGATGTCTACCTATGATGTCCATTACAGGCCTCTCTCACCTTTTTTAAGTGGGAGAACTTGCACAATTGCTGGCTGACTAAATCCTTTTTCCCCCCCCCTTGCTGTCTGGGCACGTGGCAGAGCATCCAAGGAAGGGAGCGTAATTCAGCTTTTGGAAGGCAGATTTTGGCGAGTGCCATGTTCCATTTGCAAAGCCTCCAAGATACCAGCACAAGTGAAACCTTATAAAATCACCTCATTTTGGAATTAACACCCTTTCCGGAAATCATCTATTGTATTGTACATTATGGGACCACAGGTGTTTCACAGGTTTTTTTTTTTTTGCATCAGGCCATGAAAATAGAAAAAAAAATAAAAAAATCAGTAATTACACAATTGTTTGTTGGGTTTTATTTTTACAGCTTTCGTGGTGCAGTACGACATGATAACTTTACTATGCAGGTACACTGATATAAATTTTACATAGTTTTTTTTTTATGTCTTACCACTTCTACACAATAGAAATGCTTTTGTAAAAAAAATTGCGTTATGTCATATAATCTTACAATCAGAACTTTTTTAATTTTCTGTATACGGAGGTGAATAAGGGCTTTTTTTTGCAGGATTAGTTGATGATTTTATTGTTACCGTTATGGGGTTCATGAGACACTTTGATTAATTTATATCAAAGATCTGGGAGGAGGGGGGGGTGAACAAAAAACAGCAATTCTGGTAGTTTTTTTTTATTTTTTTTACAGCAAGTCGATACGATTACAGCCATACCAAATTTACATATTTAAATTTTTTTTTTAATGTTTTACTGCTTTTACACAATAAAAACACTTATTTGAAAAAATATATGGACTGTATTGGGGCTTGTTTTTTTGCAGGATGAGTTGACATTTTTCTGTTTTTTGATCGCCTTTTAATCCGTTTCTTGGAAGGCAGGACAAAGAAAATACAGCAATTCTGGTAATTTTTTTATTTTTGTTTTTTACAGCACTCAACATGCAGTATAAATGGCAGGTTAGTTTTACTCTGTGGAGTAACACGATTGATATGCAGAGCAGTTTTAGGGCTTTTTTTAACGAGATGAACTGATGTTTTCATTGGTACTACTTTGGCATTTATAAGACTTTTAATCACTTTTTTTCCATTTTATGTGCAGCTGCATGAACAAAAATTGCAATTCTGCCATTGCTTGTTTTTTTTTAGAAGTTCATCATGTGGGTTAAATAATGTGACCGATTTATAAGCTAGTTCATTACGTAAGCCGCGATACCAAATGATTTTTGGGAATATTGGGAATTTGTAATGCGAAAATGGCAGTGTACGTTATTTACTTTAAAGGGAACTGTCAAGGTTGTCCCCCTTGCTGAGGCGCACAGCTGTGTCGATCTGCTGTTTCGGCATTGTGCCCCTTATTCTGAAGATGCTGCAGTTTTAGGCATTTGCCCTCAATTTATCATAGCAGTGTTGCTACACCCACAAGGCTAGCTCGCCCACTGACAGTTATTATTATGTTTACTATTCAAGTAATAGGTTTGTCAGTTGAGGTGGGCGGGCTAGCCTCAGGTGGGAAGGGTTGAAAAAAAATGACACTGAAGGACTCTTCGAATGACTCTTCTGCTGAAAATGGATATGGCATTAAACACGAAAACTACGCATCTTACAGAATATGGGGACAGCGATGATTACATCATTTCCTGACACTACCTTGTTTTCTGTATTTACAGCAAGGCAAAAACTTATTTGACAGGTTATCTTAAATTGTGTTTTTTTCAATGGGTTCATTTTTCTAATTTTGATTTTTAAATTTTACTTGTGTAGGGGACAATAAAACAGCTGGTTTTTCTATTTTGAAGATCACATGTAGTATAAATGGGGGACCTGGAAAAATTGAGCAGACGTTCTTGGTTATTTTGGATGAAGATGTGGCTACGGATTTATAAAATTAACACTGGTTTTTACATTTGTGCCTTAGCAAACGTTGTTTTTTTTTTTGAGTCTCAGGGAAAAGGCATTTATAGCTGTCCAGTACGTAGCTGCATGCAAAGGAAATGGAAGTTTGAAGGAGGGTCAGGGATGTCATAGATTGGCCCCCTGCGAAGGAGGAGAAGCAGTGTAAGCAGTTTCCAGACTTGTACTTATCAAATGCTCCGTTTGAGCATTTCCCCCAATCACTGCTTCTCCTCCACCAAATGCACTCGCCAATGACAGATATCCCTGTCCCCTATTCATAATGTTTTCATTGAGGTGGGCGCTAACCTGGTGGGAAGGGTGAAAAGAATGCTACCTGACTCAAAAAACTGAAACTGCCGTTTGGGTAAACACGTAAACCAGCCTTTCTCTAAAACCGATAGCACTTGCCAAGTAAACCAAGACTGTACATCTCTTAGATTTTCTGTCCCCAATTTTCAACTATATATCTTACTAGTTTTAGAAACTTTAACTCAGCGATCTAGTTCAATGTTCCAATACAGTGCACTTCATAACTTATAGCTGGTTCACAAAAGCAATCGTGCAGGCTCTATTTTCCAGCCCACAAGATCGCCTTGCAGTAAATATATGGCAATCTGTGGGAACCCCTTCCTGACCATGACTTAAACTTCAAATGTCAGGAAGGGGTTAGAGGACTGTCCACTTGAAAAAAAAATATAATGAGACATGGCCAGGGTGGGTTAAAAAGTAAAAAAAAAATCTGTATATCATACACAAATATATATATATATATATATATATATATATACACACACACACACACATACACATACACATATATACATGTATGTGTAAGTGAATGGAGCCCAAGGCTCTCAGGATGAGAAACTGAAAGTCAAGAAGCACATAGAAATGGGAAGGGACAGGAAGGCAAGTATCTTTTTTGGGTTTTCTTTTTTTGCCCTCCCCTGGCCCCATTTCAATATAATTTTTAAAGGGGTATTCCCACCACATTAATAAACTTTAACACGTCAAGGTCTAAGCATTTATTTTTCATTATGTTCGTTTTTTTTCCCCTCATCTCCCAAGAGTCATCACTTTTTTATTTTCCCATCTACATAAAAATAGGAGGGCATATTTTATGTGAGACAAAAGGCACTTTGTAACGGTGCCAGTGACTGTACCATATAATGTACTGGAAAAAAATCTATGTAGGGTGGAACGTAGGTTTTGTTCCTATGGTGTTCAATCTTTAGTATAAATGATGTGTTATCTTTATTCTGCAGGTCGGTATTTGCGCTGCAGTGCTATTTTCTGCGACCAATAACATTTTTGTTTTTCCACCTATGGAGTGAGGGTGCATCTTTTGTAGGGTAAAGTGTGGTTTTTCTTTGTATAATTTTGGAATACATACAACTCTTATCACCTTGTATTCCATTTTGTTTGTTACACGAAATGATAAAACAAAAAACACAATTTTGCCGCTGGGAATATTTTTTTTGCTTCCATGGTGTTTACCATATAGGATAAATGTTACAGTTTAATAGATCGGAGTTTAACGGGCGTGGCTGTACCAATTATGTGTAGCCTTTTTTTATTTTTCTATTTGTAAAATGGCAAAAGGGTGGTAATTTGAACTTTAAATATTTTTTTTTTTTTTTTTTTTTTTACTTAAACAAGAGTACTAGGAAAAAAAATCCAGGCTGCAGATACCACTAGGAAATGTGATCGCTTGTACATTCTTCTGCATTATGTATAGAGTACAAAGATGGTGATCCTATGACTTTCTTCCAATGGCCGGAAGTCATAGGAGCAGTAAGATGGCAGCCAATGAAAACCTTCATTAGACTTCTGACTGCCATAGTAACCACTCGGTATTCCAAAATCTCATCACGAGGAGGGGGGGGGGGGGGGGGGGTGGGGTTTAGGACTCTGGGGAGAGGAATGACACGTAGCATTCCTGTTCCTCATTCCTTTAGATGCTGCAATTGCCATAATGTACTAAACCGTCATGGTGGGCTAAGGAGTAAACATGCAGGCAAAGGTAAATAAAGATTAATACCATATTCATTGTTATGATTTTGATTCATTATAGTTAGAACAGTTCTCATCTCCTGCTGTTTACAGAAGGTTTCCTAGGTTACCAAACATCTCTCTGTGGTCTAGCAGCTCTGGGTGGGATGGCAAGGTCCTTGCTGTGTCTTAGCAGTATAGGAGCTTCTTTATATTTCTAACTGACAAAATTTAACCCTTTAGACCTCTGTGAACTGCGCTGTTAAAACACCTCTATCATCAATGTCCCTCTAACAGACACAGCTCGGAATAGCAGAGCTGAAATGTCAGTCACTGCTGTAGAACCGCCTACAACCTGCACAGGAAGTGGGAGACTTGGGGCTTGTTCACACGACGTTTTTGTGATCCGTTTTACGGATCCGCAAAACGGATCTAACGATTGTCAGTGTGATTAACATTGCTTTCAATGGCAAAAGCGCATCGCTGTTCACACGAGTGATCGACGATGCGCTTTTCGCGATCCGCTTTTCAGATCCGTTTTAAGAAGTGACATGTCAATTCTTCTTGCGTTTTACGCAAGAGAAAACCCCATAGGGAATAATGTCGTGCGCTTTTGGCATCCCGAAAGCGGATCCAAAAGCGCAGCATACATTTGGGTGCGTTTTGGATCCGCTTTCGATGCCAAAAACGCATCCGTAAAACGCATTGGATTTAAATTAAATATAAAATTTAAATATTATGTTTGGGTTATATTTAGTTTATAAATGTATATAAATATATATTTATATAAATGTATATAATATATATATATATATATATATATAAATGTATATATAGTATGTATATATATAATATATATAATATATATATATATATAATATATCACACCACACTTTTGTATAGTGTTTATATATAATATAAATGTATATAATAGTATATAAATGTATATTTATATAAATGTATATAAATATATATGTATACTAAATATATATTTAGTTTATAAATACTTAGTTTATAAATGATTGTTATTAATTCATTTACATGGGGTGGGTTTGAAAACTCTTGGTTGATTTAAAAAAAAAAAAAAAATGTAGTTTGATAGGTTGATTTAAATAAAGCATTGAAATAACGGATCCAAAAAACTGATCCGTAAAATGCATGCAAAACGCATCCAATACGCATCCAAAAAGTATCAGCTGTTGCGTTTTCTGGATCCGCTTTTTGGATGCAGTTTGCATCCAGTTTTCGCAGGTTAAAAACGGATCCGTAAAACGCATCCAAAACGTTGTGTGAACAAGCCCTTAAGCTGGCTGCGAAGAGAAGACTCTGTGAAACCGCTTAATGGGAATACCCCTGTAAATTGGACAATCCCTTGGCAGCACTATAACACAAAAATAAAACCATGCATCTGTATCCTTAAACCAAAAAAAAAAAAAAAAAGGAAAATCCGGGAAGCACTTCCAAAATCCTTTATTCACCCATGTGTAACGCTTTATTCCCTAGTGTCCTTTCCAGCAGCACAACATGGGCTTGATCTCGCCCTGCGGGCTGATGGGACAAAAGTTTTAATGAGTAGTAGTATACTATGTAATAGTCCCTAAAACTCCACCCCCTTGTGTTTTTTCTGTCCTACGGGACAGGTGGAAGGTTTAGACTGTTTGCTTTAGATAAGTATATTTCTATGTTATGCAGCGTTTTACCTTCATGTTATTGTGGGGAATATGATAGCTTTCATTATTAACGTTTTGCATGCTAGATTAAATAGCTTATTCCTTCACAAACCTATAGTTTACTGCAGTTTGTTACACATGTTGTATTCTGAATAACTGTGCTTTCACACGGCGCGTTTTTGGTGTGTTTTTTGGTGCGTTTTTTTGCAGAAATACACAGCAATTAATGCTGTGCACTTCTGTAAAAAGCGTCCCAAAAACAATTTGTGTGAAAGCAAACCAATAATTTACTGCAGGTGGTTTCATATAGTTTTGTTTTCTGACTACACTACAGGTCCATTTGTTTCCTGCTCTGCTTCAGTGAAGCCAAAAGCCTTTGCTTGCTTTAACTGTACCATCTGTAGTGCTAACCTCTATGATTCTATGGACAAGAGAACTCATGTTGGTTCAAGCACCCTAGAGAGGTGATAATAGCCAAGTTGTCCGAGCGCACGGTACTATCAGTAGTGCTAACCTGTGGGATCCTATGGAAAAGAAAAGTTAATGTGCCATAAGGGTTACCAGGCTACAACTGCCCAGTTGGGCTCAGAAGACACTATGAAGCTTTATCCAATCGGATACAGATGAGTACACCTATACACCTGTACTCCATGATATGATTTCCATAGCGTCATACAAGCTTAGATGCAGCTTCCTTCTGTTCTTTCATCTCATGAAGCAACAGCCTGGGTAACGTACTTATAACCTGGAAGTTATTTGGCCCAGAACTGAGCTATGAAGTGTGAGTCCCAGGAGGGACTCCAGCTTCACCAGAAGTCCTTGTTGATGAACGGTTCCACAGAGTACGCCTGCCAATTATCAGCTGGGCAACAACTTGATGGAGCCATGCTATAACTTTTCAACCAAGAGAGTCAAGTACTTCACACTGTACTTCTATACAGTATTCTTGGTCTCCAAGGGAACCCAAAGTCCTTTTGGAATCAATTGATGAAATCTTATTACTCCACCTAAGGGAGGCCAGAAAGTCATGTGACAACAAGACTAATGACAAAAATAACAAGTTAGCGGTCATTCTGGGCTGAATGTCCTGCCCTCTGGAACGCTGATGTTGCATAGCTTTGAAGGTCAGTGATGGATGCCTGCAAAGAAGACTGGTTAGAATAACTGCTTCTGGTAACCAACTTCTGAAGCTTTGTTATACCATGCGGTTTAAACTCTCATATAAACAGTTTGTCATAGAGCCCTTTTCCACATCTAGTGGTAGAGACCTTCAAGGAAATGCCTCCTTGAAGAAATCTGCTCATATATTTCACAGTAATCGGCTCTCCTGACTAAAAGTCCAAAAGAAAGAAAAAAAAACAAAAACATTCTCCTTTACAAATCCAAGGACTAGTGAATTTGGTCTTAGGAGTCTACTTCAGTTGGAATTCCATGTATAGTGAAATAGGTTTCACAAGCGGCTAGATCATCACTGTAATGAATGCCACAGCAGAGGCAATTATGTGGCTCATGCTTATATGAAGCAAATGTGATAGCATTCCTAGGGCAGAAGACCAAATCTGCCAAAAGGATAGACAATCGCTCTACCTCCTAACAAGTACCACCACAGGGGTAATTTTCTGTGCACCTGCTTTATAGCACGACTTTGGTGGAATTCCCTGACAAGTGTAATAAGTCTCCCAAGGGGTAGATAATCTCTGTTCCCTGAAATGAGTGCAACCACAAAGGCAAGTTAATGGTTATAAAGCTGGTCAGAATCTCCAATCAAGGGAGGATCCTTTCGCACCAGTAACCTGGGTCTGATGTCAGATGCATCCCATAAAGGTTGTGGAGACTGTCTTAACAACTGTATGGGTCAAGGCCTATAGTCTCCATAGGGGAGTGAGCTTTCCTCCAATGTAAAGAAGCTCAAGGTGGTAAGTTTGCGCTTCTTATTTCTGCCCAGGCTGCAAGGAAGTTCTGTAAAAGTCCATGAGGACAACATAACAGCAGGGGTTTACATAACTGAACAGGGAGAAACCATGTCCCTCATCCTTATGAAAGAAGCTTATCAGTTGTTCTCCTGTTCAGCGCCATACATATTCCAGGAAGTCTAAATTTCTTGGAAGATGAGCTGAGCGGAGGTAAAAGTGTACTGGGCAAGTGATCTCTCAATCAAGACATATTTGCCCAAAAACAAGGAACTTTAGTAGAACACCTTGTGGCAAGAAGAAATGCCGGGGTTTCAGTGTTCTTTCCCTTTAAAAGTTAGACCCGCTAGACCCAATTCACAGCTCAATGATGCAGAGCTGCAGGTCAACTCTTCACTGCTAACTTCTCAAGGTCTTTGGGAAGACGGATAAAGAATCTTAGTGAAAAGAGATTCTTCAATGCAACACCCAGGCTCAGATGTAGGACCATGCACCCAGTGTCAGCATAGGACCTACTTTTGGTCCTAAGGAAGCTGTGTGAGCATCCTTTGAGCCCTTGAAGAAATCTACCTTCCAATATTTATCCTGAATACAGCCTTCCTCTTGGTCATAACCCCCACTGAATGTGTAGGAGATCTACAGGCTAAGGATCAGCTGATTCTTAAGGTGTATTCCTCCAAGACAAGGTGAACCTTTGTTTTTTTTGAAGCTTCAGTCCTAAAGTCCCTTCGGCAACTCAATATGGTGAGATGCATAATGACACATCAAGAAAGGACATCCCTTTCAGGAAGTAGGAAGTCTTGTTTATCTCCTTCACTGGTGCAAAGAATGGACTAAAAGCTTCAAATCCCACTACCCTGGATCAGAGATTTGATTGTCTATGCTTAGAGGTCTGAAGCTTTGGATGCAACTACCTTCCTTGGAGCTCTAGTACCAGGGCTTTTTCAACTTCTACAGCCATTAGAGCTCTAGTTTCTACAGACCAGAAGTGCTTTGCAGCCTCTTGGTCATCTCCTAATACCTTCATTCTGCACTACAGAATAATTCAAAAGTCCTCAAATGACATCTCCTTTGGGAGGTAAATTCGGAGTTCTGTGCAAGTGGTCCCTCCCTAGGTTCTGCTTGTCACGTTCCCATATTGTACTGCTGGAAACTGAAAGATTTAGAATGTAAATCTGTTTTCCCTTAGTCCTTTCAACAGCACAACACTCCCTCCCTACTGAAATTATTTTTGACAGTCTGAACTACAAAAAATTACAAAACGGGTGGAGTTTTGGGGGCTATTACATAGTATAGTCCTACTCATTAAACCTTCCACTCTCCTACTAGCTTGCAGGGTAGGATTAACACCGTATTTTGCTGCCGATAGGACTACAGGAAAACAAATATACATTCTAAATCTTTGGCTTCACCTCGGTGTTTTGGAAATGCTTCCTGTATTTTTCTCTTTTTTTTCAATCAACAAGCAGAACCAGTCAGTAACCAGACAAAAACAAAACCAGTTGCACTTGAATTCACAAGGTAAAGTGATGCACCTGTTTGGATTTAGGCCATGTATCACAGTAAAGAAAGAAGAAATCCAGGCAGCACTTCCAGAAAAGTAAGTGGTCCATATTTACTTGTGTGATGTTGCAGCTGTGCCTAGAGTAGTGTTTCTCAAATCCAGTCCGCAAAAGCCTCCAACAGGTCATGTTCTCAGGATCTCCCACAGAAACCACTGACAATAATTATATGACTTGTGCAATAGAGAGGATATCCTGAAAACTTGACCTGTTGGTGGGTCTTGAAGACTGGAGTTGAGAAACACTGGCCTAGACCATTTCTCGAGCTTTTCTCAAGGCTTGATATAAGCTCAAAGGCCTCGTTCACACGGCTTATTCTGGGACGGATTGCAGCCGTACTGCGCGCTGTATTTGCGCTGCAGTATGGCTGGAAACCGTCCCAGTCATTACGGTAATCCACAGTTCTCAATCCCACCCCCCCTTCCCTGCGCAGCAGGCGGCGTAATTGCGGGGTGAAATCCGTCCCCGCAATTACGTCGGCAATAAGCCGTGTGAACATTGCCTTTGCAGAACTGAAATGTCGCACAGGTAAATAAAGGTGCTGCCCGGATTTATTTTTTCTGCAGTCTGCAAGCAGTCTGAACTGCAAGTAGTCTCAATCTGCCAGCCTTCTTTGAATTTTCTTCCAGTACCTTTAGTTGAGGTGCTGCCTAAATTTCTTCTTTCTGCCATCGGTCTCAATTCACAGACAGACTCAGTCCACAAGCCTTTTTTGAAGTTACTACAAGACAGCACTATTCACTGGAATGGTGCTATGTTGCATAAGGGCTTTGTTGTTGGAATGGGCACATACCCCATATATCAGACCTCTAGAGGCTGAAATTTAAAAGAATATTCAGGTGATATGCTGTAATGTTATATGACGTTACGTTATTGCTTTGCATCTCTGGCTCTAAATAAGTTGGAAGATGCTGTGGTTATAAAGCCTGACAAGCTCACAATACATATGTCTGCCTCCTTGATGATTGCTTTGATGGAAATGTCCATTAGACATTCAAAACTATTTTTCAAACCACCAATTGTTCATCTGCTGTTTGAAAAATTGTTCCTTATAAAATGGCCTTAAGGGAGGCTTATACAATCTATACAAGAGTGACAGATCTCGGTAATAGCTTATTTATGCAAATTATCATACCGACTGGTATCTACCAGATCCAAGCATTATCTGAACAAAAGTCCCTATGACTATGCCGTGTAAGCAAAGGAGAAAATAAAGTACCGAGGGCTATGTGGGAATCCAAGCCTTTCATTTTATCTATGATAGAACAAATGTGTATATACACTGAGATAAAATATCATATTATTTATACTTTATATAAAAAGTCTAATATTAGCTGCACACTTCCATGGCATTAAAAGAGCAACAAAGCAAAGGAAGGAAAACCTATTATTAGGTTCCGGCAAATCCTGTTATTACAGACATGCATTAGTACACAGGTGTCTACAGATCATCCTGCCTGTGTTATCAATGTATATATAGAATACAATTATATGCAAAGAAATTCTTACGTCGTCCAGTCATTCAATAGATCTATTTTTGGTATAGGATTGCTATTAAAATCAACAAATGGAGTTGCTGTTCAGCTCTGTCACAACCCCGAATAATAAGTTACCCACTAGTATTCCCTTATGTGAGCTGTAAATGCGACCATGGTAAACGTTACCCTGCTTTTCAGATAAAGACAAAAAAAAGAAAAAACAATAGTCTTCATATCAGCTTGATAGAGGACAACGTAGAGGGGTTGTCTCATGAGCACTGTTTAGCAAAACAGCTGATTTTGCTGGGATAAGTTGCTGTTACTCACTTACTGCAACAGGAAAAATGCATACGAAACTGCCACAATATTATAACCACCTTCCTAATATTATGTAGGTCTCCCTTTTGCTGCCAAAACCGCTATAGTCCATTGAGGCATGGACTATTCACAATCTCTGAAGGTCTCCTCTGGGATATGATCCAAAACATGAACAGCAGTTCTTTAGGGCGCGTTCACACGGCATAGGACAAATACCGTCCAGTTTGCCGGCCGGTATTTGTCCTGTTTTGCGCCCGTCCCCACGGCCGCGGGGGGGGAAGGGGGGGGGGGGCTGCGATGAGCGGAGAAAAGCCCTCCCCCCTCCAATTGAGAAGCACACATTCCGTCCGTTTTTCGGACGGAAGATGGTGCTTGCTCATTTTTTGGCCGCCGGCGCCAAAACCGCCAGGTGGAGAACCCGTGCAGTGGGGACTGCTGAACGGGTTTTCCATAGAGCACAATTGTGCTCATTTTCGGCCGGTTTTTCAGGCGGTCTGACCAAATGAAAAAAACAGAAAACACAACTGAAAAGCCGCGACTAAGAACCCGTGACGATGAGGGGACATTGCCCTTAGAAAGAACCTGTTAGGTGGTTTATGTTGCCCCATCTGCATGTAGAACATGACAGAAGGAGATAAGCTGAGCTCTGTGATATATAGGGTAATATGATAGAAGAGAGAGAAGCTGAGCTCTGTGATAAATAGGGTTATATGATAGAAGAGAGAGAAGCTGAGCTCTGTGACATATATGGTTATATGATAGAAGAGAGAGAAGCTGAGCTCTGTGATATATAGGGTTATTTGATATAGTAGTGAAGCTGCGCTCTGTGATATACAGGGTTATATGATAGAGGAGATGAGCTGAGCTCTGTGATATATAGTGTTATGTGATAGAGGAGAGAAGCTGAGCTCTGTGATATATAGGGTTATATGATAGAGAAGAGAAGCTGAGCTCTGTGATATATAAGGTTATATGATAGAGGAGAGAAGATGAGCTCTGTGTTATATAATGTCATGTGATAGAGGAGAGAAGCTGAGCTCTGTGATATATAGGGTTATATGATAGATATGCCATAAATGTCTGATGAGTGTGGGTCCAAGAGGTGGGACCTACATCTATTTATCTTGAGAATGGATTTCAAGAAGTCTTGGTGCAATACGCGAAACTTGCAGAAAACATAACGGAGAGTACTGTGCAAGTACAATATACTCTCCCTCCTACACAGAGACTTTCAGAGGTCCATTCTCAAGACAGCTGTGGGTCCTAGAGATAGAACCAGCGCCCATTACATATTTATGGCATAGCTGACTGATATCCCAGAAATGTCTGAGATGAGAACAGCTCTTTGATCCGTCGGGATATGAGTAAATATAGAAGATAAAAATCATACTTCTCTCACGGACAGTCTCCTTCACTCCCGGCTGCCGGTCCGTTTATCCCGGAAGTAGGTACAGCCAACTACAGGCCACAACCTCAGACCTTTCTGAGATTAATGTAAAATGGTCTGCTTTGTTTCCAAAAACAGTGCCAGTCTCGACAGCAGGCCAAGCCTGGTATTGCATTATTATGATTTCATAATGTTCTTTAGACTGGACAATGCCATAGCTCACTGCAGGTCCAATAAAGTTAGATTTATCTTTATAATAACTGTGGTAAACATTGTTTAGAAGAATATAGGTGAATGCCTGGTATATTGTCAAGCACGATTTCTCAATTTCTCCCAAAGCAAATCAAGAGAAACAGCACAATTTATCAGCTATTTCTTCCCAGATAAGTATTGGCCAATATCAGAGAATTCAGAGTTTTGCAAGGTAGATAATAAGACTAAAAATCTCCAGATAAGAGCAGTGAATGTGCCGTATGCTTGGGAAATGTCCGATAACATTGATTTTAATGCAGCAGAATTCTACGCAATATTCGGCAGACTGTCTGGAAGCCCCATAGAGAGATATCCTCAAGCAACATGGGTGTCTAAGAGAGCATATGTTGGATTACTGTGGACAACCACTGCACTAAACACAGCACCGTCCCTGAGCTTTTAAATACACACTGATGATTTCTCCCTGCTACAATACAGTTTATCAAGATTTTACTTTAAAGCAAAAAACTGTGATAAACTGAAGGGATTTCTGTTTAATGTAATCCACGACTAATTACTACGAGAACTTGTGTGCTGGAGCATTTTTTCGCAGGTACACTGCTGCCATCTACAGTACCTGGGTGGTCGTAGTACAGTGTATGAGTAAGTGTAAGGATCGTACAAGGTACAGCGTAACAAAATGGTGAGCTACTTATAAATGTCAATGCACATAGCATGTCTATATAGCTGAGCACATAGATGTATCTATGGAAATAAAGTAAAAAGCATAAAACATTAAAGACGGTAAATGTTTTCAAGGGGTCGCCTATTTATGAAATGAATACCTATACCCATTTCTGACCTGTACCATTACCTATGTACACATGCTCTCATAAAAAGTAGATGATGTCCCGGGGACTCTAAGGGTATGTTCACATGGCTGATTTGCAGCGCTAAGTCAGCAAGGAATCCACACCTAAAATCCATGCTAGTAAGCACATATTTTGGACGTGGATCTGACATTGATTTTTAGAGGCAGATTTTCAACCTCCTATATAATATTATGTGAGGTGAGGATTCAGCGCGGAATCTGGCTCAAGAATTGACATCAATTCTTTTTCAGAGCTACAAATAAAATTCACGCTGAAAAAAAGAGTGTGAGCAAGAGTCAGAGTGTGCACAACGATGCAGATTTTACATCATAAAAAATGAGAGAACTGTAGTCAGATTGGATGCCGATTCTATGGTTGCTTTTGCGCCAAATCCACGGCAGAATCAGTGTCCCAATCCGTCGTGTGAGCATACCCTAATCCTTAAGGGCTTGTTCACACAGAGTTTTGCCTCCGTATGAACGTCCGCTTTTTAGATGCGTCTCGGGAACCGACAGAACGGTCCCTTCTAACAATTAGCAGTGACTTTATCTCTGCCGGCAACGAGGAACACGCAGCGGCGTTCACATGAGAGATCGTTGCTGCGTGTGTACCTCGCGTCTGTCGGGTCTGCCTTACGGACCCAATCAAAGAATTGCATGGACAGTTTTTTACACTGCCGTCGGTCTGAAAAACTTAGAACATGTTCATTCTTGCGCCCGGTTTTCAGGCAGAACATGAACATGAGGGTGTGAAGGGGGAGGGCTTGAATCTGCAAACCACGGACAAATGCCACCCCCTGCGTGACAAAAAAAAACCCAAATACCGCTTGGGATTTCCCGACTGGTATTTGGTCTGTGCCGTGTAAATGCAGCCTTAGGGCATTACTCAGAAGGACATTGAGGCTTGCACCATATAAGATGGTCAATGTGGTAGTTTGAGGGGTGTTCTCCCGGCTGCAGCTAGAGAACAGTACAGTATAATACGTGCACTCATTTTGTAAGAGGGAGCTTCATGTCACTATCTGACGGATATTCAACCCCCTACTATCAGTAAGTGACACAAGGCAACCCTTTTCTGAAGCAGCTTTGTCAACTGTTGCAGAACCTTATTTAAAAAAAAACCAAAAAACAAGAATGTTTTGTGTTGCTTAAAGGGAATAGATCACCAATGTTTTTTTTTTGTTTGTTTGTTTGTGTGTTTTTTTTACTCATTTAAGTCAGATATTGATACTATTTATTTTCTTCTTGGCTGATTTTATTTTTGAAATTATAGATTTTTCTATTTGTTTTCTATGTATGGTTATGGGGGTAGCCATCTTGCCTGCAGCTGCTTTTAGCAACATCCCCTCTTTCTCTCAAGAATTGGTCCTGATTCATAGAACATGGATGTTTCCCTGTTCTCCAGACATTGTTTATCCATATTCAGTGCCTGCACAGCACCAACCCCTGAGAAGGTCAATTAAGTCTCTGCTGGGCAGGGAAGGGGGCATGGACGTCTATAAACGCAATGAACTGGATGCTCCATGCAGTCACCTACCCCATGAAGCAGCCTAGGCTTTACTGCAGCTACATGGACATAGGTTCCTGTGAATGGGAGCGGATTCATTGATTTCTATGGTAGAGTTTTCTAGGCATGCTCTGTAACCAGGGGGTCTAGGGAGACTGCTGAAAAGTGATCTCTAACAGGAAATGTCAGGATATTATAAGCCTTAGGTTCTTATCTGACCGGTATTTGACCTGTTTTAGTGCTGTCCCCACGGCCGCTGGTGGACGGCTTTTCTCCGCGATGAGTGGAGAAAAGTCCTCCCTTTTCCCATTAACATGTTCATATTCTGTCCGAAAACCGGACGGAAGAATGAACATGTTCAATGTTTTTGGGGCAGCTGGCGGTTTGAAAACGGGTTTTCCATAGCGGCCCGGTGTGTTCGTCTCCGGCTGTTTTTTCAGACGGTCTGCAAAACCGCAAACCGCCTGAAAAACCAGCCGCAAACCGGTGCCGTGGGGACATGTCCTTAGGGTGCGTTTACAGGGCAAAGGACAAAAACAGCTCGGTTTTGACCTCAGCAGAACCGTTCACTACAACCAGTTTTTGGACTGCTTTTGACACAAAAACCGGTCTTTTTTTTGGTGGCTGTGGTTTTTTGCCATTTTTTTTTAACGGTTTTTGTCCAGGTTTTTTCAACGATTGGACCGTTTTTCAAGCAGAAAAGTGTACTGGGTACAAAAGTATTCCTCATTGGTGCAAGAAACCATGAGATTTATTATTTTTTTTCTCTCCACCCAGTGGTCACTCCCTGAGATTCCAGTGGCCATCTAGGACTTGTCTCAGCAAGACATTTGATTGTGTGAGCTCCAGGCTCTTTTTTAAAAAATAATATAAAATGAGTTTCTCTACTATTAGACAACTGTGGTGCATGTACGAGTCCATCAGAAACAGGAAATTATTTCCAGGACTTTTCTGTGTTTAAAAAAAAAAAAGTGCAAAAGGACCAGCAATAACACACCCACTATAGGTGGAATCATTCTTCACTTTTTTTTTTTTTTGCAAAAACCTAAAACCGCCCACAAACCTGGACCAAAACCGTTCACTTACTTTCTGAGCAGATTACATGGACTCCAATGTTAATTTTCCATCTGTATACCGGGCAGAAGAATGAACATGTTCTAAGATTTTCAGACCGCTAGCAGTGTAAAAAACCGCCCGGTGGAAAATCCGTTCGGTGGGGACTGCTGAACTCTAAGGGGAAGCGTTGCTTGCAGGTTTTCAGATGGTTTCTAAAACCGCAAACCGTCTGAAAAACCAAGCAAAAACCCTTGCCATGGGGACAAGCCCTTAGTGAACAGAGTACTGCAGGATTTCAAGATTGTTTAAAAAAATATATAATTAATGACATGAAATGTGAAAAAAAAAAAATGAAAAAAATTATGTTTAACATAAAAGGATGATTTAAGAAAAAAATAAAAATAATCACCCTTTGATGATATTTTCCTTTAAGAAGTGACCAACATAAAATTTGAGGTTCTGCAGCAGCTGGTGTTTATTATATACAGAATAGTACTTCTACTGTTAAAAAAAAAAAAAAAAAAAAAAAGAGAATCTTTTGCGTTGTGTGAGCATATAAAGCACTTACAGATATATGGATCATGCAATAACATTTATATAACAGCAGACATTACATTATCCTTTCTATAATGATTTATTATAATTTTACAGTGCCACAGCTCTCAGCTCTTTTGGCATACCTCACAGTGTAAAGTGTGCTCTTGACATGAGACACGAAGTCTTCCTGAAGAAAAGGGTATGTTATGTTTACATAAATGGCTTGTCCATTGTCTTGCATAAAAATAAGTATTCCATAAATATTCCAAGGATTATTTTATGGGGGAGAGCTATTTATATGATCCCATTATGACATGTAAGGAAATAGATAACATTCCATGGTATTTATCTGCCAGGTTTCACATGTGCCAAAATAGCTACAGGGATAGTAGTGTGAACATATTCATAGAGCTACTTACAAAAGCAATAGACTCCACAACAAAGTACTTCAAGTATAAAGGAATCAAAAGCACAACTGCTTCAGTTCGGCACCAATGGGAACTGATAGATGGAAAATTATCAGATATTCTGCATCATTTGATGGTCAGTACATAAAACACACTAGAAGGGTAGAGAAACTGCAGGAATTCACTAATCATTTGATGTCCACGTCCAAAAGAAGGCTGCTTGGTATGCCACTGTATGGGCATAGGGTGGTATCTATTTTTTCGACAGGACTCATAATAGAAGAAAGCAGGGTATACAGATATAGCAAAATGAAACATGACAGCGCATCATGATAACAGAATTTTCTCTCGACTTTTTCAATGGCCTTTTTTTAAACAAAACATGTAATAGATGAGAGCACTTAACTTGAAAAGCTTTGATATCACAGTCAAGTTAAACTCTGCTACATCCAAACATTTTTTTTACTTTATGCCTCTACACAAAATTGCCTAATCTACTACCAGATGCCAAGATATTGGCTCAGCATATAGGTGAAAAGAGCACTATAAATACTTTAATTTATATTAGTGCAAACACAAATCACTATTAAATTGTAAAAAGGGTTAAACAAAGCCCAAAATATTTACAAGAAATTATATGACTTAAGAAACCAATTTCCAAGTACCATGTTACAGGATAATGCAATAGAAAAAAATGGATTTTTGTACTTACCGTAAAATCCCTCTCTTGTCCAATTCCTTGGGGGACACAGCACCTTGGGTATAGGCCGTTGCCTTCGGAGGCGGACACTAGGCTGACCAAACGTGTCGGGCCCGCCCCGGTGGACTATATCCCTCCTGCTGACGCCAGGCTGATCAGTTGGTACCAAAGCCGTGGCTGAGAGAGAGACACACCGACCCCTGAAAACAAGACTATGAGTGTGGGACCTGTGTCCCCCAATGAATTGGACGAGAAAGGGATTTTACGGTAAGTACAAAAATCCATTTTTCTCGCCAATCATTCATTGGGGGACACAGCACCTTGGGATGTCCAATAGCTGTCCCAGAGCGTGGGGAAAAAACAACTAAAAGAAAAAACAATTTCTCAGCAGTGAAAAGCCCTAAGCAACTGCTGCCTGAAGCACCTTACAGCCGAGGCTTGCATCAGCCGAGGCCAAGGTATGTATCTGATAGAATTTAGAAAAGGTATGGACCAAAGCCCAGGTGGCCGCTTTGCACACCTGTAACGCTGACGCCTGATGCCGAACCGCCCAGGAGGCGCCAACCGACCGCGTGGAATGAGCAGTGACCCGAAACGGAGGGGACTCCCCCTTTGAGCGATAGGCTTCCAAAATCGCAGACCGGATCCAGCTGGCAATGGTGGCCTTAGAGGCCGCCAGGCCCCTGCGCGGGCCGCCCGGAACAACAAAGAGCGCATCAGAGCGCCTAAAGGACTCTGTGACAGAGAAGTAGATGCGAACAGCCCTGACCACGTCCAAACAATGCAACGCACTCTCTTGTGGGTGAGAGGGCGAGGGGCAGAACGAGGGCAGAACTATGTCCTCATTAATGTGAAACGAAGACACCACCTTAGGGAGAAATGAAGGAACCGGACGCAAGACCACCTTGTCCTTATGCAAATTCAAAAAAGGAGATTTGCATGATAAAGCCGCCAGTTCCGACACTCGGCGGATGGAAGTAATGGCCACCAAAAATGTCACCTTCCAAGAAAGCAAACGTAGTGAGATCTCCCGTAGCGGCTCAAAAGGTGAAGACTGCATGGCCTTCAACACAAGATTCAAGTCCCACGGTTCTATAGGCCTACGAACCAGGGGGACCGAATGCGTGACCCCCTGCAAAAACGTTTTAACCTGCGCACAGGAGGCTAGCTTGCGCTGAAACAAAACTGAAAGGGCAGAAATATAACCCCTCAGAGAAGACAGGCTGAGCCCGAGCTCCAGGCCTGACTGCAGGAACGACAGCACCCTTGGAACCGAAAAAACTAAGGGGGGAAACCTGCGGGCCTCAGCCCAGGTGAAAAAAGACTTCCAGGTACGGTAATAGATCCGGGCCGACTGCGGCTTGCGTGCCCGAATCATGGTCTGGATAACCGCCTGCGACAGACCGCGAGATTTCAGTATCGCGGTCTCAACAGCCACGCCGTCAAACGCAGCTGCGGTAAGGTAGGGTGGCACAGAGGACCCTGTGAGAGGAGATCTGGACGCGACGGGAGGGGCCAAGGAGCGTCTGCCAGCAGGGCGACAAGATCCGCATACCAGGACCTGCGAGGCCAGTCCGGGGCGATGAGGATAGCGGGTACCCTCTCGGACTTGAGGCGCTTGAGCACCCGAGGAAGGAGAGGCCAAGGGGGAAACAGACTAGGGCGAACTGTCTCCAAGGCAGGACTAACGCATCTGCTGCTAGGGCCAGGGGATCCCTGGCTCTGGACACATAGTTCGGTAGCTGGTGATTCAGACGGGACGCAAATAGGTCGACGTCTGGAGTTCCCCATTTCCGGCAACGGTGGTGAAAAATTTCCGGAAGAAGCGCCCACTCTCCGAGGTCGATTGTCGTCCGACTAAGGTGGTCGGCCAACCAGTTTTCTACCCCTGGGATGAAAACTGCCGATAATGCCGGAACCGATTGTTCTGCCCAGCGAAGAATCCTTGAAAAATCCTTGGTTTCCTGAAAAACCGCCCGACTTCTAGTGCCGCCCTGGTGATTTAGATAGGCGACTGCAAAGAAAATGGCCCGGAGCTCCAGAACATTGATCTGGAGACCGGATTCGCTGAGAGTCCAGCGGCCCTGAGTCGTCCAGGAGCCGAAAACGGCTCCCCACCCTGATGCGCTGGCATCCGTGGTGATGACCAGCCACTGCGGGGGGAAGAACGACTTCCCAGGGAACTTGGCCACCAACCCAGGTCGGCCCGCACCCGGGATGGCAGCCGAACCATCGTGTCCAGGGTCATGGGGGACCTGTCCCACCTGGCTAGGATCGCCCGCTGCAGAGGGCGAGAGTGAAACTGCTCAAAGGCCACAGCCTCGAAAGCAGCCACCATCCTGCCAAGCACCCGCATGCAAGTGCGAAGTTTATATGGGGTGCGATGCATTAGCACAGAAACATCCGCCTGCAATTGACGAACCTTCTCCGGAGGGAGGAACACTCTGGCCACCTGAGTGTCATCCCCAGGAACTCCATCCTCTGAGCTGGGATAAGACAGTATCGAAGTTGACTATCCAGCCGAAGCGTACTAGGACGTCTAGGGTGATCCTGATACTGTCCAGGCAGGCAGAGCGAGAGGGGGCCTTCACCAGGAGGTCGTCCAGATATGGGATGATGGTCACGCCCCTGATGCGCAGAATCGCTATCAGGGGTGCCAAGACCTTCATGAAAACCCTCGGTGCGGTCGCGAGACCGAACGGCAGAGCTGTGAACTGAAAATGTTCTGCCCCTACTGCGAACCGCAGGAACTGCTGATGAGCCTGGGCAATAGGGATGTGCAGATACGCGTCTCTGATGACTATGGCGGCCAGAAACTCCAATAGCACCAGTGACGCAATCACCGACCGGAGTGATACCATGCGAAACCCGGGAACCTGCACGAACCGGTTGAGCCTCAAGAGATCCAAAACTGGTCTCACCGAGCCGCATTTTTTGGGGACCATGAAGAGAAACGAGAAAAACCCCAGAAAACGCTCGGGTACGGGCACAATCACCCCCAGAAGACACACGGTGCGGATTGCTTGAAAAAAAGCCGACGCCCGGACTGGAGAAGCGGGCGGGGAAGAAAGAAAAACAGTGTCGGGGGAACCGACCGGAAACAAATTTTGTAACCTGCCGAGACGACCCTGCGCACCCAGGCGTCGTCGACTAGAACCTGCCAGATCTCTTGGAACTGCAGGAGACGGCCCCTCACCCGAGAGGGACCTCCGAGTGGGGGCAGACCCTCAGACCGATTTGGCGGGAGGGCCCTTGGGCGTTCTGCGGGACCGCCAGGATGACGCTGGTCTGGCTGAGGAACGCTCTGCTCTCGAGGGGCGGGGGGCCTTCCCTGCGGCCGGCTTGTACGTAAAGTTCCGAAAGGACTGCACACGGGCGTGCTTCCTAACTGGATGCCGCCGGGCCGGCCGGCTCTGAGGGAGGAGCGTGCTACGACCCCCTGTGGCCTCTGAAATTAATTCATCCAGCCGTTTGCCAAAGAGCTTGCCGCCAGAAAACGGAAGTGCCACCAATAACTTCTTGGAGGCTGCATCTGCAGACCAAGACTTCAACCACAGGGAACGGCGTACGGCCACTACCTTGGCCGACGCCTTTGCCACTAAACGAGCTGACTCAAACGAAGTGTCGCACAGGAACTTCGATGCACCCGATAGCTAAGAAGCGAGGCCCAACAGCTCCTCTGTGGAGGCTCCAGCTGACAGACCCTGCTGCAGCTGCTTAGCCCAGACCATACAAGCTTTGCTGACCCATGAAGCCGCAAACGCAGGTGGCAGCGCTGTCCCGGCCGCCTCAAAGGCGGACTTACAAAAACCATCCAGACGCCTGTCTGTACTGTCACTAAGGACTGCCGCGTCCGAGACAGGGATGGCCGTAGATTTCGAGAGCCGTGAGACTGGGGCGTCCACTGATGGGACCCCCGACCACTTTGTCACCGATTCCTCTGGGAAGGGACAAAGCGCATTAAGGCGTCTGCTAGGGAACACGCGCCTGTCAGGATGTTTCCATTCCTTGGCAATCAGCTCCTCAAACTCCGGGTGTGCAGGGAACACCAACCGCTGCCGCCTGCTACGCTTAAAGGAGACCTCCTCCTGGGAGGCCGAGACATCATCCTCCTTCACATGGAGGGAGTCTCTGACAGCCCGTATCAGGGCTTGGACCGCTGCTGCCGTTCCATCATCTCTGTCTGGCTCAGAGTCAGAATCAGAGGAGTCCCCACTTGAAGCCGCCGAGTCCCGGCTTGGAGCGTCCATCTCCGACGACTGATCGTCAGGAGAGAGCTCAGGTGTGAGCGAGATCTAACCCTCTTACGCAAACGCTCCGTACGGGCTGCGCCGGGCGCTGGAGGTGCTAGGCTGGGCAGCGAGCAGCGACGGCATGCGCTCTATGGCCGTAACCATCACTTGTGACAGTCTGGACAGGTCACCCACAGCTAGGGAGAGAGCCCTGGCCCATTCCGGGGCCACAGACGGCTGACAGGGGGGGGGTCAGCCCCCAGTGCGGTCGGCTGAGGGGCAGCGCAGAGGGCACAAAGGGCACTGGGCTGGCTGCAAGAGAACTTCTTGTGGCAACGGTTGCAAGCGAAGTAAGTCGCCACCGCTTTAGATGTGCCGGGCTTTACCTCTTCGTCCTTGGACAGGGACATGGCTGCAGGGTGCGTGGGGGCAGGGATCGGTGGCCCAGAACAGGCCAACTTACCACCCAAGGTGCTGTGTCCTCCTCAGTAACCAGGAGATGCAGCAAGAGTCAGGAACACCGAACGCCGGAAAAAATGGCGTTTAGGTTCCGCCCCAAACACAAGCCCGGGCTGCTGAAGACCCTGCCCCATCCTGGGAGGGGCCCGGACCCATTTGGGACCGCCCCCGGGGCGGCCCTGGCTCAGGAAAGGGCGCGGCCTAAGCCTCCAGAAGCCGGGGGCTAAATTTGAACGCGACCGTCGGACGCCACCGGAATGCTGCAGAAGCGGGTAAGGAGCACCCGCAGCCGATAGAAAGCCACCATGCGCGGCAACGCGGCAATAATGCCGCGATACCGCACGGTTGTCAAAAATGGCGGCGCAGCAAGCAAAACTAGCCCTACTGCCTAACGCCAGCAATGGTGAGGCGAGGGAATGTGCCCCCGCCTCTGGAACGCCAGCGCGCCGGGGGAACCGCCGCTGGGGCCCAATGCCTAACCGGACGCTGCCGCCAGCCCGCTGCTCAGTGCCAACTCCGGCTAAGCAGGGGAAATGCGCTCTCCCCCACGGGAATACCCCCAAAACCGGGGAACGAGGCAACACTGGGGGGGGTGCAGGACAACGGAATTCCTGCGGCCACCCAACCGTATAAAAGGAAAAAAAACCCGATCACCCCCAAAACGGAGGAGGTCGGGGTACTCACCAATCCGATGTCTTCAGGCGTCGCGGCATCACCCCTTCGGTACCATAACACACAACGGTGAGGTTACCGGAATCCGTTAAAGGCCGCGGAGGCGGCAGGTGGGGACGGGTGAGCGGCGGGGAGGAAGACCAGCCAGCTCTCACACTGGCTGGGCTCCTGACGCCCTCAGGGGGGACAGCGTCACGGTACAACTACGCGTTGACGGCCCCCCTGATAGGTGAGAGCCAGAGGCTCGATCACCTTCCTCCAAGTGAGAGCAGAGTGCTCTATCACCTTCCCAGGTGAGAGCCGCGAACCGGGGGGACCCGGGCGCTCAATCACCTTCCTGCAAAGGAAAGAAAAAAACAACAAACTCTGCAGCGCTGCAGAGCAGCGTCTGCCTCCTACAGACACTAGGCTGAAAACTGATCAGCCTGGCGTCAGCAGGAGGGATATAGTCCACCGGGGCGGGCCCGACTCGTTTGGTCTGCCTAGTGTCCGCCTCCGAAGGCAACGGCCTATACCCAAGGTGCTGTCCCCCCCCAATGAATGATTGGCGAGAAAGGGCTTTTCGTCTGGGGCCCTTATCTATAAGCCAAGGTGAAGAACAGACACAAATCATGGATTTTGAAGGCCCAGCAAGTTTAGGTATTACATTGATTTCGTCTGAGGTGGCGCTGCAGGAGGACGGGATATTTGCTGCTGACGGTCACAGTAGCAGGACACTCTGTAGTCCGTTAATTGTTTGGGGAACAGGCTAACAAAAGAGTATCATCCAAAGCTCACTACCAAAGCGAATTTTTCAGCCGGAATAATCACCAGCAGAAATAGGAGTTGATGATATCTTAAGAATATCTACTAAAAGTTAGGTTTTCAAAAGGTCATTTTTTCAGTGATTATAGATTGCTTTTGGAATTTTATTTAATATTGGTGGTCTTTTTGGGTAATATTTCAATACAAAACCTTGTGGCCAATCAGCAACTGCGATCAATTATAACAGCAGGGGAAGAGTGCACTGATCTTGTGGGAGACAGTGACTTTGGAAGACACAGCACTGCCTATAATAGAGGCAAGGTTGTGGTGTCAGGATGCCATAGTCAGCAATAGGAATTTGCAGAGTACCCTAAGGGTATGTTCACACGGCGTAATTGCGGTGCGCATTTCGCCACGTATTTGCGCTCAATACGTGGCGAGCTGCACGGTGCATAGAGAACTATGGATTACATCTCGTCCCGCCACGTATACAATATTGTACGCGTGGGGAGATAAGTGACATGTCAATTACTCGCGGTGATTACGCACCGCGAGTAATGCAGCCCGCTGGCCCCCCTGTGCTTTAGGAGTACGCGCTGTTCAGTGCAACTTCCAAATCACCCGGCGTATTGTGGCGCTTACTGTACACGCCGCAGTTATGCCATGTGAACATACCCTAAAGGTGCGTTTACATGACAAAGACCAAATATCGGTTGGCTGTCCCGACCGGTATTTAGTCTTTTTTTTTGTCACGCAGGGGGGGGAGGACTTTTGTCCACAGTTTGCAGGTTCAAGCCGTTCATGTTCTGCCCGAAAACCGGTCGGAAGAATGAACATCTTCTAAGTTTTTCGGACCGTCTGAAAAACCGACCAATAAGGACATGTCCCCGCGGACATCTATGGAAAATCCATGCAGCAGTCCGAAAAACATTGAACATGTTCATTCTTCCGCCCGGTTTTCAATGCGAAGGGGACGGGCTTGTCTACGCAAATCGCGAGAAAAACCGTCCCCTTGCGGCCATGTACATGGCCCCAAAACAGAGCATATACTGGTCGGAGAATCCAACCAGCATTTACTCTGTGCCGTGGGGACATGCCCTTAGAGAACAAAGAAACTTTTCTGCATAACTCTGTCATGCTCGAGTTGAAATATACACTACTCTCATCAACTCTCTGCTGAATATCACAGCAATGAATAAACATATAGCATGAATGTATGCAAGTGACAAATACATTTTTGTTACAGATCAAAATGTAGAATTAACATATCATGAGGCCCCCAGGCCATGTAATGAGGGAGAACATAAAAATCTGAAAGCCATCATCATCAAATGAAAGGTTCTACATATACATGGTGAGATCTGAATGTCTGTTAGATTGCAGATTGCTGCGGGGTTCCACCGATTTCTAAAGGAAAGAGGATGAGTCACTTTGTTGCAGGCTGTTTCAGCACTGTACTGCATCAATTGCTCACATACACTAACGCTATGTGTCACAGCGCAGCAGCTTTGTACTGCACACATGATTTTTACAAAGCAATGTTAAAATATCTTGCTGAAGGTTAAGTACAAACAAAGGGAAGATCTCTACTGCTCTTGGCAGTGAAAAACCACAGCTAATCAGCCTAACAAAGGAAATGAAGATGAGGGATGTGGCAGGAGAAAAGGGGTCAAAGCACTGATGTTATATCTGGGTGGACAACTGGTTAGATCTCTACTGTACCTTTCTGTCAGAAAACATAACTATAGCAGGAGAACAGATCCAGCCTGGAGTCACATTAAAAGGGTATGTCCACCTGCTATATATATAAAAAAAAATCATATCATACGAAAAATCACCTTTTTTAGCGCCGCATCTTCCAAGTCTTCTGTTGACATGTCATCTCTTCTGAACGCGGAATTCACTGCTGCAGTGGTCATGTAGATCAATGGGAATTTAAATTAGTGGCATGTGACCACTACAGCCAATTGGAAGTAACAGAATGTGGACAAAAGACATGGGAAATGTGGCACTAGAATCAGGAATCAGAGGAAGGGGAGTTGATAGTATGATTTCTATGAGAGGTGGACAACCCCTTTAAAAGGCTCACTAAGTAAAAAATATGAGATGGAAAAACCATCTGTACAGCTCTGGAAAAAATTAAGAGACCACTGCAAAGTTTTTCTACAAATCAGCAACTCTACAGCCATTCCATTCCAGTGTTGAATTCCAACCAAAGTGCGCCTCATTCTACTTAATGTGCCTCTGATTAGGTGATCACCTGACTCAAATCTTACTTAATGAAGGAAAGTATAAAAAACACTGCTGTGGTCTTCACAATCCTCTTGCAATAAGACAAGCTGGATGGCAAAACAAGTGCTAGGAATAGGCCAAAAGGAATTTGAATGAAAAAATTACTTTTACCATACCGAAGGAGTTGAAAAGAAAAATCTTCCTGACTTAAAACATTAGTCTTATTGTTTCTAAAGAAATATGAACTTGTTTTCTTTGCATTATTTGAGGTCTGACAGCATTGCTTCTTTATTTTTTTAATATTTCTCATTTACAGCAAATAAATACCAAATATTTTGCTTTGGATTTTGGAGACATGTTGTCAATAGTTTATATAATAAAATAACAATGTACATTTTTCTCAAAAATACATGCCATTGAAGAGAAAAATCAGAGAAACTGAAGATTTTGCAGTGGCTCTTAATTTTTTCCAGAGCTGTATATACACAATTAGGGATATCTAAATTGAAGAAGTTTTCCCACTATAAGCAGTTATCACTGAGGGTATGACCTCTGAGATCCCCACCAATCATAAAATGGAGGCCCTGAGTGCCCCATCTTTCCTTACTGCGCTTATGCAGCAAAGCAGAATTTGAACAGAGCAGCAGACAAATACATGCACTGCTGCTACTTTCAGACTATAGCCAAGCACAGCAGTCTCATAGACTTTGAATGGAGGAGCAGTGTGCATCTTTGACTTGGTGCCCCCGCTTTAGAGAGAGTGGGGGACCTAACTGTTGAAAAACCCCTTTATTAGAGTGGGTTCTTCTATTTAAGAACCCATTATGTATGCCACTAACAACAGTTACAAAAAAAAGTTGTTGTATAGACTTGTTCTATCCCGGCATTTACAAGAAATCCTTGATTTGTTGATCTGATTGGGAACTATGTAATGCTTAAAAGGATTGTCAGACTAAAAATTATAAAAAAAAAAAATTGCATTAAATAACGAAAATAACGACAGCATTGAATCTCCACGGGAGTCTCTGTTCAATGCTTACTTCTAGCATGTGACAATCGCAGCCAATCAGTGGCTTCAGTGGTCATGTGACAATCACAGCCAATCAGTGGCTTCAGTGGTCATGTGACAATCGCAGCCAATCAGTGGCTTCAGTGGTCATGTGACAATCGCAGCCAATCAGTGGCTTCAGTGGTCGTGTAACATTCTAATGACGTAAGTAGTGATGTAAATGGATTGGCTTGTGAACACTAAACTGACATGTTTCTCCACAGATTACAGCAGATCACTGGGGGTCCCAGCAGGAGGACACTTTGAAATCAGTTTATTGTCAATGGATCATTTAAACAAATCGGGATTATCCAAAGCTAAGAACCCTTTTAACAAAAAAATTAACAAAATTTTATAGTTAGGCTATGATTACACAGCAGTGGTTTACTGTTGGATTTTTAAGCAGATTTAGTTTTTAGAATCCACAAAAATCCGACTGTAAATAATCCCAATAGACCTCAATAAAAAATCCGAGCTGTAGCCCACGGATTTAAAATCAGAAATCCGTTAAAAAAACTTACAACATGGTCTATAATTAGAGATGGCCGAATTTCTCAAAAATTCGGTTCGGTCACTTCGCCGAATTTTCTGACAAAATTCGTTTCGGACCGAATTTTACTTCGGCACGAATACGTTAAAAAACAGCTATTTCCTCAGCTGACCCGGCAGCTCCTGCAGGTTGTTGTAGGAAGTGTGTGCCATGCTAAATATTGCGAGGGAGCTTGTTTTGGTCTTCCATATAACTGTTGTGTTTTACGTAATGACAGCAGATGAACTTGCCGGCGCTCTTAGAATCGCTTCACTATAAAATCACGCTGGGCACTACGAGGGGCCAAAAATGAACAAAAAAACTCAAAGCGTGGGAATGAAGCCTGATAAAGGTCATGCCAGCGAGAGAGCTGGAAACAAAAACAAGCTGAGAGCTAAGGGTGGCAACATAGTGACAGAGTGTGAGGTGCGGAGGCAGCCACAGCAGCATGAGGTCAGGCAGTGGACCACCAATGGACATTCTGGTGGCGGCCCTAACACAGTATTAGGCCACAGAGTGGCACAATCACACAGTGTGGAGGTCTTGCAGCAGCAGCATGAGGTCAAGGCCAGTGGCCACAAATGACATTATGGAGGCGGCAAAACAGTATTAGGCCACAGAGTGGCACAATTGATTACCGTGTGGAGGTCACGGCAGCAGCACAGTATGGAGGTCCAGACAGTGGCCACACAATTGAACATTATGGAGCGGACAAGACAGTATTAGGCAACAGTGGTCACAATAAACACAGTGTTGGAGGTCACGGCAGGCAGCAGTGTATGAGGTCAGACAGTGGAAAATGGAACACATTATAGGAGGCGGCAAGAAGACTCAGAATTAGGCCCCAAGGATGAGCACAATCAACAGTGTGGATGGTCACGGCCGGCGCAGCATGAGGTCAGACAGTGGCAATGACTCAGTGTGGAGGGCACGACAGGAGTCACAAGCAGCAGCATGAGGTTCAGAGTTCTCCAGAGAGTTGGCACAATGACAATCTGCAGGTGGCAACAAAATAGTATTAGGCCACAGAGCGGGCACTCAATGGACTGAGAGCGGATCGGTCACGGCGGCAAGCAGCTTGAGGTCAGCAGTGCAACAATTGACAGAGAGTGGAAGGTGATGGGACAGGCAGCAACAGCACATGAGGTCAGAGAGTGGCACAATGACATTCTGGAGTGGTGGCATAAAACAGTTCCAGGCCCGCCCAGAGTGGCACAATGACACAGTGTGGATAGTCACGGCAACAGCAACCAGGCGAGCAGCATGATGGTCATAGGGGGGAGTGGACTAATGACAGTGTGTTGAGGTGGGGAGTGTGGTTGGCAGAATACCAGTCCCTGTAAAGACGGTGGTAGGCAGATGGGATGGGAAGAAACTATCAGCAGATGTGTGCTTCAGGGGGGTATGGCATGGCAATAAGAATTAGTGGCCTGAGGGCAGGTAGTATTGAACCAGGAACCTGACGCTAAGGCATTTGGCTGTACTGTGTGAATTCCTGGCGAATCCACGGCCTGTTTCATCTTTGGACAAGGTCAGTCGTTCAACATTTCCGTGGGACAGCGGGTTCTCCTTGGGGGTAACGATGGCCCCGCCGCATATGAACACCGCTCTGATGCCACTCTACTGGCCCGGGCAGGGACAGCTTCTCCACGCATACTCGGCAAGTTGCGGCCAACCTCCAGTTTGGCTGCCCAGTAGTCCAAGCTGGTTCCTTCTAAACTGGGGTGGCAGAGTGCTGTCCAAGTAGGCCACAACCTGTTGGTTCAGGGAATTGCTCCATGTCCTGCTGCTGTGCTGGTGACTGCCCTCTCAATAGGCGGCGTGAAGGAAGATGCTCATTAGTGACTCAATGTATTAGGTTACTGCTGATGGAGTGGTATGATCCTACCCCCCCACCTTCCGCCCAGCTAGCCGCGAGCAAGTAGTACGTGAGCGTGAGGAACCCCCCGGGATCAGACCTAGTAAGAGGAGGGACGATGCGCACATAGGCAGCTGGCAACTGATTACGGAGGATTTCCCTATTAGTATTTGAGTTTGGTCTTCACCTCTCTATTGCTGGGAAAAAGGCTCCCTTTTGACCGGTAGCGAGGGTTCCATAAGGGTGGTGAGCCAGAAGTCATCCCTCATGCGGATGCTGGACTATTCGGCTGTCACTAGCCAGGCAATATAAGCATGCTGGGACATCTGCAAAAAGTGACTCCGAGGGGCTCCCTTGCCTCCATTTCCACTGTATACCTGCCACGGTTGCTTGGGAGGTCATCTGCCTCGTCTTCATCCATCTCCATCCAACTCCTCCAGATGCTCCTGCTTCTACCTCTCTTGTCACCTGGGTAGAAAATCCACTCATTTCACCAGACAATGCTTCTGCTCCAATCGTCATCCTCCTCCTCCTCCATTTCAGTCCCCACCGGGACTCATGTGGCACGTGATGTAGTCGACCACGTCTCCAGTCCCCTGCCAGACCAGATTTTTCTGTATCTGTTCCAGGACATGAAGCAGTGTGGAATGACGTTATTTCAATCCCGTAGTCCTGGCGACTGCAAATAACGTGGCCTCCTCGAATGGCCTCAACAATCGGCAGTGTAGTGTCACGCATGAGCTGCCACTGGCTGACATCAAAGTTACACAGGGGGAGTATACTTCTGCTGCTGGATCATCAAAAAAATATCGTTAATGGCATTTCTGCTGTTCATACTGTCGGTCCAACATGTGAAGGCTGGCATTCCAGCAGGGTGGATGGAAACATCGCATATACAGGAGCGTGTTGGGGGCGAGGCCGTTCTGCCGCTGCAATCGAGGAGGGTGTACCTGGCTTTGTACGAATGGAAAAAGTACATGCACAGTTTCATGGCCATTTTCAGAATGTTTGAAGATCGGTGGAAGACTTCAGGAAACCTTTTTACAACCAGATTGTACACGTGTGCGCCTTGACAGGGGCGCATTGGACCATCCACCTCCTCGGCGGTGCAGCGCGTGGACACCATGTTCCTCCCTTGTCCGTCACCATGGTTGACGATTTGCAGTTGGCGGGAGAAAGCCACACATCCGATTTCTTGCTGCAGGACGCGGAGCAGTTCCTCCCTGTGTGACTATCGTTCGCCGAGGCAAGCTAGGTGTAGAATAGAAACTGCGTGACACCGCACTGTGCCTACACATGTGGGTATGATGGAGCAGAGAGTACTTGTGGAGGCTGTGGAGATGGTGGTAGGTGTGGAGGAGGAGGATGGCTGGACATTGGCGCTGGAGCAGCAGTTTTTGACACGTGGAGGACGGGGGAAGCGGCGTCTCCCTGTCCAAGGTTGTTGGTGTGCCTGGGCAGGGATAAGCACATTCACCCAGTGGGGCCGTAAAAGGACATGTACTGGGCCCGGACCGTAGTTACAGCTCCAGACGCTCCCCGCGCTTGCGTGTACCTTGGATCAAAAACGATAAGGCAAGGACTCCACCCACTTTCTGTTTACATATTTATGAAGTGCTGGTACTGCCTTTTTGAAAAAGAAATTTCGGCTTGGAAACTCTCCATCTCGGGCTCGGACAGCCATTAGTTTCTTCTGGAATGGTGCAGAGTCCACCATTTGAAAGGGAGGGACTGCGAGTACTCAACAACTTGGAAAGGAGCACGGTCAGATTGCTGCACAAACATCTTGGATGGTTGGAACGATACTGTTAGTCTCTTTTAAATCGCCTCTCTGAACGGGACTGCTGGCGCGATGAGTAGCGAGAGCAGGAGCATCCTGGATCCGGTGGAGAGAGGATTGTCAAAGAGAAACAGCTTCCTCTTCTGCAGTGGTCCGGTGGATGCTGGTGGAGCCTTGACTGGCTTGAATGGCATGCGTGCCACTGGCCGCTGCTGCTGCAGCAGCGGGCAGGAATGGACCAACCACATCTGAGCACACGTTCTCCCAGGCCACCGGATGGTGACGCTGCATGCTGTTGACGCAGGGCACGTTGTGCCCTCGTTAGCTCCCTGGCCGACGCTTCACTTTCTGCCCACAGATTCTACATATACCATATTCGGCTCCTCGGTGTCTTCTTAGCAGGAGAACCTGCACACCGCGGAAGTAGCTGATTTTACAGCCCAAACGCTCCGCACTGAGTGAATCTACTGCCGCGCCGCTGCCTTCGATGAGCCATGTGCCGCTACTGTCTGGTCCTGCCGAATGCGGGTTTCTACCCCGTGGACGCTTGGCTCCCGACCTCACACTGCTGCATTACCCTGCTGATCACCGGCCAACACAACCCACTTGCTGTACTGCGCCGTATGCCTGACGCGCAAAGGTGGACGCCCCTTTCTTATCTGCGATGATGTAGCCCTTGCTTCACCCGGCTCCCAAGCTGCGGTCGGTACATAATCATCTATTGGTGTTTTCATAGTCACTACTGTCCTTCATCACCGTCTTGGTAAGCCGTGGATGGGACCTCTCCACCACATTACCTCCCATTGCCACTCTCTCCACATCTATTACTTTGCCGCTACGCAAGAAGGGGGTTATTGGCACCAATTCGTCGCTTCCACGTAGCTGCTGACTGCCACTCCTCCAATTGTCTCATACTCGCTATATGTGGCGCCCTCTGAGCCCAGACCACATAGTAGATCCCTGGCTGAGGGAACTGGATGGGGACAGAGGCCGGGATGGTGGACAGGTGAGGGACGCTGACCCCGCCTCCCGGGCCATGCCAACTAAGTGTTGTGTCTTGAGGGTTCCCACCGGGACTCTTGGCTGGGGTTGGTCAGATGTAATCTGGGTGGAAGAGGTTGAACACCTAGTCAACCAATCAAGATACCCTTGGGTTGACTGAACAAACACACGGCCGCTAGATGACAGCGGCAGTTGTGGCCTCTCAGAGTGGACCCTGCTGCGACGTCCCCTTGCTGTGTGCGTCCTGGGCCCGTTTCAGAAAGTTTTGTGCCACTGCATACGCTGTTGCAGAGACCTGCACCTCTTGTCTGGACATACATGTTTGTTCTTAAAATGTACAGACACTGTTTGTTGAAGCTATGATATGAATAATATACACCCTGTTTTTTGATCCAAATTGAACCCAGTATCAAGCTTGGGTAACATTGGTTATAATTTGCGCTTCCACATATGGCCAGGAAAAATTTTACTTGTATGTGTAGTTTACAAGCACTGTGTGTTTTTACTTTAATGTAAAAGCACCAACAGGGCTTAATTAACCTTCAGCTTTGTGAATTATGCTACAAGGAAAAAATGTATTATATTTCGGTGTTGAAAAAGACGGTTTATTTTTGTCAGCACAGCAGCCAAAACAACGCTTAATTAACCCCATGGATGTAATTGCGCTATAGAATTGACGCACCACAAACTAGTAGCTTTGAGGTGTTACAATTAGCGTGTTTTTCTACGACACACAACAGAGATCACAGTTGTAATTAGCACTTTGTTGTGAATTAGGCTACCAAAAAAATTATTATCTATATTTGGCGTCTGAAAAGACGGTTTATTTTTGTCTGCACAGCAGCAAAACAAACGCTTAATTAACCACTGGATGTAAATTGCGCCAAAGAATGAAGACGCCACAAAAACTATGTAGGTGTTTCAATTGCGTGTTTTCTACGCCAGCCACAGCAAGAGATACGTTGTAATTAGCCTTTGCTTGTGGAAATTAGGAGCTACCAAAACAAAATATATATATATTTGGAGTTGAAAAAGACGTTATTTTTGTCTAGGACACCAGCAAAACAAACGCTTAATTAACCCCTGGATGTAAATTGCGCCAAAGAATTGAGCGACAAACTGAGTAGCGTGTTACAATTGCGTGTGTTTTCTAACAACAACAAGGAAGATTACATTGTAATTAGCCTTTTGCTTGTGAATTAGGCTACACAAAAAATATATATATTTGGCGTTGAAAAAGACGGTTTATTTTTGACAGCACACCAGCAAAACAACGCTTTAATTAAACCCGTGGATGAAATTGCGCCATAAGCAATGGAGTCCAGCAAAACCTAGTAGCTTTGTAGCGTGTTACAATTGCGTGTTTTCTACGCCACACAACAAGAGATACAGTTGTAATTAGCCTTTGCTTGTGAATTAGGGCTACCAAAAAAATATATATATATATTGGCGTTGTAAAAAAGACGGTTTATTTTTGTCAGCACAACAGCATAAACAACGCTTAATTAACCCTGGATGTAAATTGCGCCCAAAAATTGAGCACGCACAAAATCAGTAGCGGTGTTCAATTGCGTGTTTAATACGCCCAAAACAAGTGTAACTAGTTTGTTATTAGCTTTTGCTGTGAATTAGGGCTACCAAAAAAATATATATTATTTTTGGAGTTGAAAAAGACGGTTATTTTTGTCAGCACCACCAGCAAACAACGACTTAATTAAACCCCTGGATGTAAAAAATTTTGCGCCAAAGAATTGAGCCGCTACCAAACTAGTAGGTGTTACAATTGCGTGTTTTACACCACACAAAAGGAGTACTCAGTTTGTTGTAATTAGCCTATTGCTGTGAATTTAGGACTCCAAATAAAAAAAATATATATATTTGGCGATTGAAAATAGACGGTTTATTTTTTGTCAGCAACAGCAAAACAACGCTTATTTAAAACCCCTGGGATGTAAATTGCGCCAAAGAATTGAGCCGCACAAACTTAGTTAGCGTGTTTACAATGGCGTGTTTTCATACGCCACCACACAAGAGATACAGTTGTAATTAGCCTTGCTCTTGAATTAGGCTACCAAAAAAATATATATATATATTGGCGTTGAAAAAAAAGACGGTTTATTTTTGTCAGCACACCAGCAAAAACAACGCTCTAATTTAACCCCTGGATGTAAATTGCGCCAATGAATTGACGGCAGCAACAAACTTAGTTAGGTGTTTAAATTGCGGTGTTAATGTTTTCTACACCAACAACAAGAGATACAGTTGTAATTGCCTTTGCTTTGTGTATTAGGGTCTACCAAAAAAAATAAATATATATTTTGATGTTGAAAAGACGGTTTAGTTTTTGTCAGCTCACAGGCAAAAACAACGCTTAATTTAACCTGGATGTAAATTGCGCCAAAGGAATTGAGCCGCACAAAATAGTCGACTTTGTAGCGTGTTTATCAATTGCGTTGTTTTTCTACGGCCACACAACAAGAGATACAGTGTTTGTAATTAGCCTTTGCTTGCTTGTGATTTAGGCTACCAAAAAAAAATTTATATATTTTGGGGAAAAAGAAGGTTTATTTTTTTGTAAGCACACCAGCAAAAAAAACCTTAAATAACCCCATGATGGAAATTGCGCCAAAATTGAGCCGCCACCAAACTAGTAGCGTGTTACAAATTGCGTGTTTTCTCACCACCAACAGATGGATACAGTTGCTATAATTAGGCTTTGCTTGTGAATTAGGATACTAAAATAAAATATATTATATATTTGGCCGTTGAACTAAATGACGGTTTATTTTTGTCAGCACACCAGCAACAAAACAACGTTTAATTAACCCCTGGATGTTAAAATTGCGACCAAAGAGATTGAGCCCGGCACAAACTAAGTAGACTTTGTAGCGTGTTTACAATTGCGTGTTTTCTACGCCACACAACAAGAGTTACAGTTGTAATTAGCCTTTGCTTGTGAATTAGGCTACCAAAAAAATATATATATATTTGGCGTTGAAAAAGACGGTTTATTTTTGTCAGCACACCAGCAAAACAACGCTTAATTAACCCCTGGATGTAAATTGCGCCAAAGAATTGAGCCGCACAAACTAGTAGCGTGTTACAATTGCGTGTTTTCTACGCCACACAACAAGAGATACAGTTGTAATTAGCCTTTGCTTGTGAATTAGGCTACCAAAAAAATATATATATATTTGGCGTTGAAAAAGACGGTTTATTTTTGTCAGCACACCAGCAAAAAAACGCTTAAATAACCACTGGATGGAAATTGCGCCAAAGAATTGAGCCGCACAAACTAGTAGCTTTGTAGCGTGTTACAATTGCGTGTTTTCTACGCCACACAACAAGAGATACAGTTGTAATTAGCCTTTGCTTGTGAATTAGGCTACCAAAAAAAATATATATATATTTGGCGTTGAAAAAGACGGTTTATTTTTGTCAGCACACCAGCAAAACAACGCTTAATTTAACCCTGGATGTAAATTGCGCCAAAGAATTGAGCCGCACAAACTAGTAGCGTGTTACAATTGCGTGTTTTCTACGCCACACAACAAGAGATACAGTTGTAATTAGCCTTTGCTTGTGAATTAGGCTACCAAAAAAAAATATATATATTTGGCGTTGAAAAAGACGGTTTATTTTTGTCAGCACACCAGCAAAACAACGCTTAATTAACCCCCGGATTAATTGCTCAAAAGAATTGAGCCGCACAAACTAGTAGCGTGTTACAATTGCGTTTTTCTACGCCACACACGAAGAGATACAGATGTAATTTGCCTTTGCTTGTGAATTAGGCTACCAAAAAAAATAAATTATATTTGGCGTGAAAAAGACGTTTTTTTTTTGTCAGCACACCCGCAAAACAACCTAATTAACCCCTGGATGTAAATTGCGCCAAAGAATTGAGCCGCACAACTATAGCGTTGTAGCGTGGTTTACAATTTGCGTGTTTCTACGCCACACAACAAGAGATACAGTTGTATTAGCGCTTTGCTTGGAATTAGGCTACCAAAAAAAAATATACATATTTGGCGTTGAAAAAGACGGTTTATTTTTGTCAGCACACCACAAACAACGCTTAATTAACCCCTGATGTAAATTGCGCCAAAGAATTGAGCCGCACAAACTAGTAGCGTTTTACAATTGGCGTGTTTTCTACGCCAACAACAAGAGATACAGTATTAATTTTCCTTTGCTTGTGATTTAGGCCTTACCAAAAAAAAATAATAATATATTTGGCGTTGAAAAAAGAACGGTTTTATTTTTTGTCAGCACACCACAAAACAACGCTAAATTAACCCCTGATGTAAATAGCGGCAATAGAAATCAGCAGCCAAAAATGAAGTGGTAATTTTGTACTGTTAAAAACCTGTTTTCTTTAAATGAATTACAACAGTAACTGGCTTAGATCCCACTTGGATATTGAATGTATATGCAGCTGCAGTGGACGCACACTGGATTTCAGATCCAATACCCAAAAAATCAGAAAAGCACATTCAGAGACAGTCTCTGAGACAAGCTGAGACACCCCACAGAAATCGCGTAATAAAAAATCAGTTCATCAGAAAGCGCTATCACCCTGCATCAGCACCTTTCCCTATCAGTACAGTGAGAGAGTGATGAGCACCCAGCGGCGCGCTCGGCACTTATATAGTGCGAGTCGTCCAGAATCCCGCCGTCCTCTGATTGGCTCATCTCTGCACATGTCATGCAGGGCTATGCCCTTCTTCCTCCTCATAGTGGCTTTGCCCATGTAGCGCCAGTGTGCTCGCAGCCATTTTAAATCAATCCAAAGCACACTTCGTTCACCCGAAGTACCCCAAAAGTTCGACTTCGGTCCGAACCGAAGTTTCCCTGAAATTCCTAAACTAAATTCCACTTCGTTAGAAATCAATTCGCCCATCTCTAATATATATATAATATAAATATATATATATATATTATATTAATTATATATATAATTTTTTTTTAAAAAAGGAAAATAAAAACCCAATTTTCCAGCCCCTGGAGCCTCCCCAAACGTTGCCAAACCAAAACCAAATGTGGGGGTCCACCCCCATGGGGGAAACCCCAAATTTAAGCCCCCACCCAAGGACCCCCAAAGAAGCTTAGTAAAAAAGGATTAGTATAAAAAAACTGAAGGGGAAAGGGGGTCTTTAAAGCAAAAAAGTTTCGGGGCATTTAAAATCAATGTTTCTGAACAACTTCCCCCTAGCCGTTTTCCCACCACTGGCTCAGAGGCCCCCAGAAACCACCATCTTTGGCAATTTTAAACCCACCGCTCGCCGGGACCCCCCCCCAGCACGAGCCTCCCCATAATCCCCAGCCCACCCCAAAAAAATCACAGGGGGGGGGAGGACCACCCCCCATGTTTAAACCCCAAAAACACTGAAGTTAAACACCCCCAAAAATCAAACTCCAAAGTTTCCCCAAATGCCTGATTACAGCGGGGTTTAGTAGCAAACTAAAGGGGAAGGGGGTTCCTTGAAGCCAAAAGATCTGGCACCTTATATCAATGCTTAAAACCACATTACACTAGCCGTTTTTCACCACTGGTTCAGAGGTACCATACCCCCCACAATTCCCAAAGTAGTCAGGAGCCCTGTCCCCTTTTTCCCCGCTGCCCCAAAGTGCACGTCCCTGCAACGCCCTCGGGTCACCCCTTGATGTTTGCAGGGCCGGGACCCGTGCCCCCCGGGCTGAAGGGACCTCGCCGTACCAACCCCCACGGACTCCACCGATCTTTCTCTGCATTCGGGCCCGCGGGCTCCGGGACTGGCACTTTTAAACCCACGGGCCCCGCCGGGGGACCCTGCATAAGCCTCCCCCATACACTAAACCGGGGCCCACTTTATTGGGTTTTACCCCTGCCCAAACTGTTTCGTTAACCCCTTAATTTCTAATAGAAAAAATCACTTTGGCGGCAATAGTGCATTTGGGCATTTTTAAGAAAAGGTCAAGACAATCTCCTGCATTAAAACCGAGCATCGGTAGGGGGAAGAAAGGTTTTTAAAACTCCCTTTTTAACCCGTGGCATGGTTGTTGGTCCCAAAAAGGGCTGGTCTGAAATTTCAAAAAACTGCTGATTCCGGGGATTTTCACGCACAACCATCTCTAGGGTTTACAGAGAATGGTCCGGGAAAAAAAAAAAAAACAAACCCGGGGAGTGGCAGTACTGAGGGCGGAAAGCCTTGTTGATGCCAGAGGTCCCAAAAGGGGAATTTTGGGGGGGACTGGTTTTGAGCTGATAGAAAAGGCCCCAAATGACCCCAAATAGCCACCCGTTACAAAACCAAAGGTTTGGCAGAAGAGCAAACTTCTTTAACACAAAAAAGTACGGGGAACTTTTTAGGCAGAAAAAGGAAAAGCGCCCGAAGACCACCCCCCGGGTGCCACTCCTTTCAGCTAAGAACAGGGAAAATGAGGTTTCCCAAATTTTCCCAAACTCATGAAAATTTGGGCAGTAAAAAGATTGGAAAAAAACGTTTGCCTGGTCTGATGAGTCCCCGATTTCTGCTGCGACATTCGAAAGGTAAAGGGGCAGAATTTGGCGTCCCCAAAAAAATGAAAGCAAAGGATTTTCCAAACCTGCCTTTTTATCAACGGGGTTTACCCCCCGGTGGTTGGTTTGGGGTCATTGGGGTGGGGAATATTTTCTTGGCAATCCCTTTTGGGGCCCCCTTTGGGCCAATTGAGCATCGTTGCAACACCTTTTAAATCTATGCCAAAGAAGAATTGAGGCAGTTCTGAAGGCAAAAGGGGGTCCAACCCGTTACTAGCATGGTGTACCTAATAAAGTGGCCGGTGAGTGTAGATGCCAGACCAAACCATGGAGACCATCACCGTGATGAAACCCCAAAATATTATAAACCAACTTCAAGGACCCCCTATCAACCATCTTCAGCAGGGTTAATATACATAGCACAAAAGAGACTATAGAGTAAGCATGCATCATGAAATATGTATCCACAGAGGTAAAAGAGAGATCAGGCACATCAGACTCCATGTAGAGGAAGGGGGAGCTGATACAATGTAAATAGCAGGGTTACAATACATCCCTGAGGTAAAGAATATATATAGATAATTAAACCATAGTTGCCAACTTTTGAAAATGAAAAAGCAGGAGACATTAGTGGGCGGCGCGCCCATCTTGCCGGTATGCCACGCCCCTTAAAAAAGCCACACCTACTCCACCTAACTGCATAACGGCTTTGGAAGAAAGCCAGGTAGATGCCCTTATAGCCAGGTAGTAGCCCCCCATAACCAGGTAGTGCCCCTTACAGACAGGTAGATGCCCTCTCTGTAGCCAGGTAGAGCCAAATTTGTAGTCAGGTAGATGCCCCCCATTGTTAGCCAGGTAGATGCCCCCTTTGTTTGCCAGGTAGTGCCCCCATTGTTTGCCAGGTAGTGCCCCCTCTGTTGGCCAGGTAGATGCCCCCATTGCTTTCCAGGTAGTGCCCCCTCTGTTGCCAGGTAGTTGCCCCCATTGTTTGCCAGGTATGTGCCCCTCTGTAGCCAGGTAGTGCCCCCATCGTTAGCCAGGTAGTGCCCCCATTGTTTGCCAGGTGGTGCCCCCTCTGTAGCCAGGTAGTGCCCCCATCGTTAGCCAGGTAGTGCCCCCATTGTTAGCCAGGTAGTGCCCCCATTGTTAGCCAGGTAGTGCCCCCATCGTTAGCCAGGTAGTGCCCCCATTGTTAGCCAGGTAGTGCCTCCATTGTTGCCAGGTAGACCCCCCATTGTAGCCAGGTAGTGCCCCCATTGTAGCCAGGTAGTACCCCCCTTTGTAGCCAGGTAGTGCCTCCATTGTTGCCAGGTAGTGCCCCCATTGTTAGCCAGGTAGTTGCTTCCTCTGTTTCCAGGTAGTGCCCCCTCTGTTGCCAGGTAGTCCCCCCATTGTAGCCAGGTAGTGCCCCCTCTGTTGCCAGGTAGACCCCCATTGTAGCCAAGTAGTGCCCCCCATTGTAGCCAGACAGTGCCCCCCTAAAACTAATAAAAATGAAATAATAAAATCCACTTACCTGACCAGGCTCCTGCAGAGCGGCCCGCTCCTTGACATCTCCTCAGCAGTGTAACTGGGGAAGTGAGTGCAGCCGCGCGTCACTTCCTCTGTTTCACTGACATGTGTGTACGGCGCACAGCGGCGCCGGACATACAGGGGAGGAGGCAGGAGGGAGCGCTCCCTCCTGCCTCCTCCCTGCTCAGCGAGACTCCGGGTGGTGAGCGGACCCCTGCGCCCGCTTCATCCGCCCGTGTGAACGGACCGGCGGCGCCGGAGTAGCGCACCAGCGCTACTCCGGCCCCGCGGCCATTTAAAGGACCCCCGCCGCCAGCAGGCGGCGGGAGAAATGCCAACTCCCCCGGGAGGGCGGGGGGGGGATCCCAAATAGCGGGACCCCCCCGCCAAAAACGGGAGAGTTGGCATGTATGAATTAAACCATAATACAAAGCAGGGAAAGTAAAGCCCTGTACATAACAGCAGGGTCAGTAACCAGTCCTATTTATGAGTTCATCTGCTGTGATATCACTAGTCACAATACTAAGCAGGAGAATAATGCCCTGTACATAGCAGGGTCACAATACATTCCTGTGATAGCCTGGGCTCAGTATATAGCACTGTGAGGGTGATCAATTACAGATCTCCAGCCTCTATCTAAAGAGGGAGAACTAAGACCCTGCAATAGTTACATCCAGCACAGGGTCAGCATCCAGCACTGACAGGATTCTCCTGTACAGTCACTGCAGCCTCCTCACTGAAAACCTCCTTATTCCCCTAAGGCCTCGTTCACACGGCTTATTTTGCCTCGGATTGGCGCCGTACTGCTCGCCGGATTTGCGCTGCAGTACGGCGCCAATCCGTCGGAGTCATTACAGTAATCCTCATAGAGAACAGTGGATTCCGTCGCTCCTCCCCGTCCGGCGAATTCGCCGCGGGGGGAGAAAGTGACATGCACATTATTTACGGCGCGTACGCGTGGAAACAATGCATTGTCTATGGGGCCGGGAGCGGCGCCCCTGCCGCGCTCCGGCCCCGCCCCCGTCCCTTATTCCCGACGGATTTGTGAGCCGTATTGAGCTCACAAATCCGTCGGGAATAAGCCGTGTGAACACGGCCTTAGGATGCCCTTCTCTCACCAGCTTTTAACAGCACATGTGATCTCACAGCTCCACCATAGAGAGCTCAGAAAAACTGAATGCACAGATACATGCTTACAGACAGCAGGCCAGGCCAAGCCTGCAGTGTTAGGGAGCAGATACCTCCCTCATGTGCTACATGAACTCCTATGTAATAATCCCATATACAATACAGCATGTTATACTATACTACTGTATCTTGTATGAGGTGAGTGAAACCCCCTCCTGTGTGATGTGAGGTGATCACTGTGCATTGTACTTCCCTGAGGCTGCAGACACATCTGTCCTTGCTTCTTTGGTGAAAAGAAAGAGGAAGAAGGAAGTGAAGACCAGAAGTTATATCTATAGCTAAACCCCACCCACCTCACAGTAAAACTCTACCCCATCCCCACACTCCTCCCTCTCATATCACAACCCCCACTGCTCATAACTATAAACTACACAGACAGGAGCCTAAGCACAATGCAGGGACCATAAGCTGCCCTCTCAAAACCTATCCCCTTTGCTCAAAGCTACTTACAATAAATATACTATGCATACACTGAAACCATCAGCTTAAATACCTACAGCTATACAGCCAAAACTCCCAGACTATATGGGAGCTCTAGGTTCCCCCTTACCAAAGTCATGGTTACCCTTCGCTTAGGGCTTCAATGGGTTCTGGATAGGCACAGGTGCGGGTTGTCCTTATCGGGGAGGTTGCTCTGCTTAGGCAGGGTAAGTCAGGGAAATACTAGGGTGTCCCTGACAGTTGGACTGTTCCTATGTGGACTAAAAAAATAAATATATATGGATTAAGTCATGAGTACAATGTTCTCATGCAATTTCAGACTCTGCAAAATTAATTAAGTTCATTGTATGAGTTTGTAGTTATAAGTGTGATGAAGGTCTTATTCTCTGCCTGAAGGTGTTTAGCTAAGTGCTCTGGATAACGCTTATCATAATGATCTTCACAGCTTCTCCTCTATTTTTGATCAGCTTAATGCCATTTAGATAGAACTGAAAAAGCCATTTTACAAGCCTTTTGTTGATCATTCACGGTTCTTACATCTATGTGGCAAAATTGACTTTTTACAAAAAGGAAAAAAAGAGGCATGATCCTGTTTAACCACTTACTGCTTCCCATGCAGGGGAGGGTCATAATAAGAACACTAATACACAGGTTGTAGAGTAGCTCTTTGTGCTTTGGTGCATTTTGCAAGTATGATGTTAGTGGTAAGTTGCTTAAGGCAAATGTTAGCTGAAATCTCTAAATACCTAGTGAATGCAAACATTAAAGTGCCATGAGTAGCAAAGTGAAAATGTGCAAATGTAGTGTAAATTGGAACAGTGTATTTGCAAAGTTAATCTTTATATGTTCATTTATTCTGCAAAATGGTATGCAAAGGCAGACACATCCTTTAACAGCTATGCACACCACTGCACTAATTATTTTTTTATCTTAAATGCAGAATAAAATAACTTAATGAGTAGTCGTTATTAAACATATGCTATTTTTTTTTCCGGTAAAGTATTTGCAACTTCTTTACAAAGCTAAATGTGTCTCAGGACTGAGGTTCTCTATCTGGTTTACTAAGCACCAGTAGCGTAACTAGAATTCATTGGGCCCCATAGCAAATTGAGATAGGGCCCCAACAGCTAATGACAATAAACTAAAACAAACAGCATAAGTAGCAGTAATTAAAGGTATAAATAATACTGCCATATATTAGGGAACCTAGAAAGCAGAAAGCCACCATCTATTTGTTCTCTACAACAAGAAACAATGTTCTTGGGCCTCTAAACCTCTGGGGTCCATACCAGTTGCTATGCCGATATTGATTGTCATGTCCTTTGGGGAGGGGATTTCTTTTTTCGGGCATAATGCAATGGCTGGCTGCTGTGGCCTTTTGGTGTAAGGCTAAAGTAATGGGGATTTTACTCATTTATAGTGAAGCAGACGTTAAAGGGTTATAGGAAGGGGCGCATGTTGTAGAGATCTGTGGTGGATTTGCAGGACGGCCTTCTAGGTTTGGAGGGACAGTTGCCGGTAAGCAGTCCTTGTAAGTGGTAAAAGCCATGGGAGGGGTGCACGGTAGGGGAGTGCACCATATTTTATGGTCATGTCATGACAGAAGGGGTTTAAAGGCTCAGGAGCGATTGGTAAAGTGTATTGGGTGCATTTGGGGCCAGTAAGTGCGGCCAAGGGTAAGTCATAGCACGAGGTTGTCACAATTAGTTCAAGCTGTTTTGATTAATAGGAAAGGAAACCGCCTTCGAAGACCTTCTTCAGGGGCAATGGATTTGGCTGTAATGTTTATGGTTTATCTACTTGCTTAAGATTTTTAATAGATGTGGTTGCTATGCCCTTTTATACCACATCAGTTTTCAGTGTGTTTACTGGGAAATGGGGGAGGTAAATGAATGTATAGCCGATCAAAGTTCTTCTTATCCTTAAGTCATGGTTTCATGTGCATGCACACACACACACTCTGCAGAAGAGGGAGGAAATCACACAGGGAAGACACTACCTACTTACACTGTATCAGTGTCTGTAGGAGGAAGAAGTAAATTATTGAAGTTGTGCTAGTATGTGGGTGCTAGTGAAGGCAGCAGCAGATATTTCGATTCACAGAATATGTTACTTGGAGAAAAATGTCTACATAAGCCAAGCTTGCAACCTGGAGCATATTACAAAACTACATATCAGGGTAAGGCCTGGTCCATAAAAAATGACAGAAAAAATATTGAAATAACATGCACTGCTAATTTTGTCATTTAAAAGACAGATACAATGAATAAAACCAGAAAAACCTCATTATAGTCAATAGGATCTATTGGACGGTGTTGCTATCTGTCATGTAATGGATCCAGTGCCACCATTATTTTTTGTTTTTCTGTTTCTGTGATGAAACAAAAGCAATCTGGCGGTTTTGCAAGTTTTACAACCTACTAAAAATGGAGAATTCTGTAATTTTTATCATAGGTACACTTCAACTGTGAGAGACACAATTAAAAAATAACAAACAAAAAAAACCAGAAAATCACATTGTATGATTTTTAAATAATTACTTTGCATGAAATAAGTATTTGATGCAATAGAAAATTAGAACTTATTTGGTACAGAAAGCATTGTTTGCAATTACAAAGGTCAGACATTTCTTGTAGTTCTTGACCAAGGTTGCACACACTGCAGCAGGGATTTTGGCCCACTCCTCCATACAGATCTTCTTCAGAGCTTTCAGGTTTCAGGGTTGTCGCTGGGCTACATTGTTTCAGCTCCCTCTCCAAAGATTTTTGATAGGGTTCAGGTCTGAAGACTGCCTAGGCTACTCTAGGACCTTGAAATGCTTCTTATGGAGCCACTCCTTAGTTGCTCTGGCTTTGTGTTTCAGGTCATTGTCCTGCTGGAAGACCCAGCCATGATCCATCTTCAATGCTCATACTAAAGGAAGGAGGTTGTTGGCCAAAATCTTGCAATACATGGCCCCATCCATCCTCCCTTCAATACGGTGCAATTGTCCTGCCACTTACCAGAAAAGCACCCCCAAGGTATAATATATTAACCCCTATGCTTCACAGTTTGGATGGTGTTCTTGGGGTTTTCATCCTTCTCCCTCCAAATACGGCGAGTAGAGTTGATACCAAAAAATTAGATTTTCGTCTCATCTGGCCACATGACCTCCTCCCATGCCTCCTCTGGATCATTTAGATCAGGGGTCTCAAACTGTGGCCCTCCAGCTGTTGGGAAACTACAACTCCCATCATGCCCACTGTTACAGATTATATAAAGATGAAGGGGGTTGATGTTTCCCAACAACTGGAGGACCGCAGTTTGAGACCCCTGATCTAGATGGTCATTGCCGAACTTCAAACGGGCCTGTACATGTGCTGGTGTGAGCAGGGGGAATTTGCGTGTCATGCAGGATCTTAATCCATGATGACAGCGTAGTGTGCTACTAATGCTAATCTTTGAGACTGTGGTCCCAACTCTATTCAGGTCATTGAACAGATCCCCTCCTGTAGTAATGATTACTGACCTCTCTCATGAGCAGCCTTACCCCATGAGGCGAGATCTTGCATTGAACTTCAGACTAAGAAAGATTGACAGCCATCTTGTGTTACGCACGAAAAGTGCACTGTGTGAAAGCACCCTTAAAAAAAAACTAATAGGCATGTGAGAGCCAGAAATCTTGCTGGGTGGTAGGTGATCAAATACTTATTTCATGCAATAAAATGTAAATTAATTATTTAAAAATCATCACCCCCAAAAGGTTTTTTAATTTTTTGAAACAAAGTTAATCAATTTTTTTATTCTACTTAACCTGATTGTTTCTTCTTTAATTTTATTTCAAAGTACATTAGAGACATTTAACTATGTCTAACTATCAATTCCTGATATTCTAATATTTTTGACCAGTAGTGTATGTAAAAATATTTTTTCTTGCCAAATGTATCTATAGCATTTCTTCTTTTTTTCCTACAGTCACTCAAACAAATTGCTTTCTTCTGAGATCTAATACCAAAAGAATGGATGCTAAATTTGTGCACAATCTTAACCACTAACTAGAAATATGTGGTGGAAGTTTTCACCATCAAAGCATAAAAAGACTTCAATAGGTTGTCTCAAAAGAACAACCCTTATCCATGTGCCCAGTTAGTGCATATACGTATCATACATGAGTTTCTTCAATTAGGTTCCCTCCTTAAGTAACCAGAAGAGAGAACTGCTACAAAGAGTACTTGGAGCATCTATGTATTAAAGAATTTCCCATTCCACATTCCTACGTAAGCCTTTTAGGTATGGAAGGAACTGTTAATGGCTTTGTTTTTTTATCAGGTCCACATCTGAGATAGTCAGACATCATTATACCATATACATGTCAGATACTTTCATACCATACTTCTATTACAAAGCTGAATCATAAAAACATCTGGTTAAATTTTACATTTAGTTAGAAATACTTAGCCCCTAACTACAGTACAACCTCTTCCCTGATACCACTTTGTTCATTGAAACTGCACATAATAACAATTTATATCTTTCCGACCCACTAAGTAAGAAACCTTTTACAGTTCTGTGACAGTTTTGACTGCTTGGTTTGTCTTTTCTTGCTTCAGCTGGCACAATATTGAGCTGTAATTATGATGTCACCTTGTCTAAATCGTTTAATTGCACACTGTCAAAGAACACAATTCTGATTAGATTTTATACTGTACTTACCTGCTTGTATATCAAGTCAAGACTCATCATTGTTTGCCTCTAAAGCTGTAGGTTGAAATCCAATTTTTCATTGTCAATGCTACTAGCTTAATTAATATGACTATCCATGTGGAAAGAGAGTAGGCTCATAGAACAAAATGATTGGAGATGTTTGCATTGCATGGATATTTGATTCTACTCTCTGATGTTTTGCACTTGTTATTTATGATATGTAATACATATAGGATTCTGACATCATGCATGTAGATTAAGAACTGGCATGAATACCTTAAAGCATGTTTAATGGATATACACTACCTACTGTTTCTGCATAGAATAACATTGACAAGATTTATATCAACTAAAGGAGACAATGCATTAATACAGCTAACCTAGAATATACAGTAGGTATCACAGAGGCAGTACATGCAACTGCTGTAAGGATCTATACAGAAAGAGACTGCCCAGACTTACTTGATTCCATGTCATTTGTAACTGGGTGGTAAACTCCTTTACATGACTTATCTCTACAAGAAAAATACATTTATAACAAACGCTTATGGGCATGAAAATGACATAAAAGGTATAAAAACAATGGACCCTTCTGTGCTTAGTGGCAAAACCCAGTCACCTAATAAGCAGCGCAGTCTGATTTTTGTTATGGGGCACCTTTTCTTCTATGTCTGTAATAAGTGATTACAAAACTATGCAGTAATTTTGAGCTGACAAACGGTTTGTGTACGTCATGTCCCACTGGCTGTGCTGTGCTTCATTATGGAGACAACAATTTAGATCATTGACCATAATGGACTAATTTGGTGTCTGTAGAGTAAAATATAGCATGGCTGACAGAAGCTAAGGGGCACTGTGATTAGAATGCTAGTGCAGCTTTTCATTTTAGCAGCTGAAAGAAGATCAGCAAATCCAATTGGTAACACCCTATAAAGAAAAGTCATCATGTACACAGTAGGTGTTGTGTGTAGTACGGACTACACCTAAATGGACTGATAATAATTCAATGAGGTCCTGGTAGATTGTCACAGGTATCTGGAGCCAAGCTGCATCCCACAGCTGCTGGAGGGTGCATGGGGGAGGAACCTTACATCTAAAACCACAATCAAAGTGGTTCCATGGATGCTTAATTGGGTTCAAGTCTGGGGAATTAAAGGGCAACAGTAGTATTTGGAAATCGTGGTCATGCTACTCCAACCAATGTATGACATTTCTAGCTGAGTGAGATATTGCATTGTCTTGCTGAAAGATCCATTTTGCCAATCAGCAGAGGTCCAATTCCAATACTACTGTGAGAATTAAGGCCTTTTTTCATATGCATTTTTGTTAGCAGAGGTGCATTGATCATCCATCTGGTTCGGAGCCCCCATACACAGTACAGTTCGCTAAACTGTTGTTTTAGCCACATGTCTGGTAGCCCCATCCTGTTGGCAGTGAACTATTCCACTGTACAGTGTTGGTCTGCTCTTTTTCATCTTTGTTCACCTCTCACATCAACGGCACGTGGTGCTCTGCAGTTTCCATGTTGCTCATTCCCAATGTTGCCATTTGTCCAATCATGATACATGTTAGAGTATGTTCACACAGAGTATTTGCGGAGTGTAATTCGGCACATAATTGTGCTGAAATACGTCCGAAGTACGCCCCGCAAAAACGGTAAAAAACATACTATGATTTTCAGACATTTTCCCAAGCGCGTACTGAGCTCGCAGAGAAAGAACTAAATACTTCTACCTACTTCTTTTCAATGCTTATGCACCAGGGAAAGGGAAGGAGAGTGGGGAATGGGCCAGAGCCAGCACATACTTCTAAAACAGTTTGGCTGCTCCCCATACAGATAAGACTGTTATCTAATCCATCTAATTTGGCAGATTGGGCCATATATCTAAACTTTTTGGCTAGTTTCAATATTATATCGACATACACCTGAATCAGTTATACTATACTTTTTCAAATTTTCATATACCGTAGTACCTGAATGGAACCTCTTTTTCATTTATCTTTGAGTTTTCAAAAAATGACATAAGTTTTAGGTTCCTATTAAAAAAGACAGCATTCTCATTTTATGTTGACCCAGCATCTAGCCATCATCATGAATTCCCTTTTTCTTCTGGTTAATTATTCGGCTTCATCTTCTCAAATGAACGACCTCTATCTCAAACTAACAATTATAATTTTTCTGAATAATCATAATGAAGTTAAGCTGTATTTTAAATAATGAAATCTGTAAGGAGAAAAGCTTGTTAAAAATTTGACAAAAACATTAATTGCATGTCATGTAAACAGCTCATATGTACTCATGGGGAAGCAAATAATTAGAGATGCAAAATATTCCCTCTTATGTCTCAAAATTTCTTAGAATCATACCTAAGCAAACTGAAAAATACTATTAAATAATATAAGTAACATGATTTCCTAATAAACTGCTCCTTCCCAAAAATATTAATCATCCATATAATGAGGAACTTCTCTAAACAAAATGTCTGAGACATATAGGCCGTGTTCACACGGCTTATTCCCGATGGATTTGTGAGCCGTATTGAGCTCACAAATCCGCCGTGAATAAGGGGCGGGACGGGGCGGGGCCGGAGCGCGGCGGGGGCGCCGCTCCCAGCCCCATAGACAATGTATTGTTTACGGCGCGTCCGCGCCGTAAATAATGTGCATGTCACTTTCTCCCCCCACGGCGGATTCGCCGAGCGGGGAGGAGCGACGGAATCCACTGTTCTCTATGAGAGCAGTAGATTACCGTAATGACAGGGACAGATTGGCGCCGTACTGAAGCGCAAATCCGGCGCGGAGTACGGCGCCAATTCGTGCCCAAATAAGCCGTGTGAACGAGGCCATAGTGATGTTCTTCAGGTTTAGGTCAGGCCAAACCATTTAGATAGTTACATAGTTTGTTATTCTAAAAAAAGATGCATTTCCCTTTAGTTTAGCCTACTATCCCAGTGTTGATCCAGAAAAAGGCAAAAACCCCATAAAGTAGATGTCAGTTGTCCTAAATTTAGGGAAAAAATTCCTCTCCAGAATTCTAGTCCATATAACTTGTTATATTGTTGCACGCTTGAAATGCATCCAGGCCTTTTTTGAACTCATAAGGTCACATGTATGAAAACTGTCTAGGTCTAAGGCTATATTCACACGGGTTAAACTAGGGCGCATACCGCCACTTATTTTGTGGCGTACTGTGCTCAAATACGAGCGAAATGCGCCCCTGTCATTACGGTAATCCACAGTTCTCATAGAGAACTATGGATTACGCCTCCTCTCCCCGCTACTTGGGCAGTCGTCCCTAATCTCATGAACACAAAACAAATAAGGCCCCCCTGTGACATCCCTTCAGCAGGTGACACTTGTAGACAGAGGTGAGAAATCACAATTTAAAACGTCATATCTGACCTCCCCGACATGTTTCGCCAGCTAACCTGGCTTCATCAGGGGTTAGAGGTCCGATCACATGTGGTCTAAGCTTAGATTAGGGACGACTGCCCAAGTAGGAGGCCTGGGATCCCTTACTGGAGTTAGTTATTTGCTGTATAGATAAGGCTTTCCTGTTAATAGGTGGTGCTCCACCAGACTTGATAATAGAAAAGGAGCTTTCAGAAGCAAAAAGGGTTAAATGATGAGGTTAGAAATCAGGTTTTTAAATAGTGTGTATAGAGGTTAAGAGTTATACATTTTAAAAGTTACCGTTTAGTGTTTTACAGATAGAGAACTGATAGGGCGACATGTATGATCGGGCTTTTCGCCCGTTTTTTGGCATATAAAGCGCCTCCCAGCCCGAATCCTGCTGTCGGACGCGGCTCTTCAGTGTTAGGTGCAGTGTTCGCCACTTTCAGCTGCACCCCACATGAAGGGGCGGGCAGTGGGCGCGGTGTGGGCGCGGGGTAGGCGTTCCGGGGCGGGACGCGGCGCACTCGAAAACCCCGAGGCATGTACGATGGCGAGTCGGCAAAGCGAGGCGCAGTGCAGCGCTCGGCAGCTCCGACAGGCAGACCAGGTTTTTTTTGGTCTAAATCCTCCGACAGAGGCGAAGTGAAGCAGGATCGGAACATGCGAGGAAGCAGATAGAAATCTCGGCGATCCGCTCCGTGCAGCAGGAGTATGATTCCGAAAAAATCGCCTTTATAAAGGCGGAAAACAGTGTCAGAAAAGAGCTGAACGTAAAAAATAAACATAATAAAAAAAAAAAAACACTTTCCAAAACTCTAGAACGGCACAATATCAAGAATTATGATATTGTAAATTGCCGGGAAATACAGTAATTCAAATTCTGAAACCTATTCTCATTGGTCGGCATAAACCGGCCAATCAGAATAGGAGCGACAGTGAACCATTAAAACCTATGGGGAAGGATTGACCAATCAGAATCCACGGCGGGATAATTCAAAATACAGTAAAAAGACAGAAAAGAGCTGATTGGCTGAGCTAGCGGGGGCTTGGCTAGCTCGGCCAATCAGAATAGGAGCGACAAAGACCCATTCTAGTCTATGGAGAAGTTTAGACCAATCAGAATCCACGGCGGGATAATTCAAAATACAGTAAAAAGACAGAAAAGAGCTGATTGGCTGAGCTAGCGGGTGCTTGGCTATCCCAGCCAATCAGAGCGCGAGCTACTTCTCCCATTATAGTCTATGGAGAGATGGGCGCACTGAAATCTCGGCGCTCAGCGTCGTGCAGCATGAAGTATTAATCAAAAAATTATTTTTATTAAATGTAAAACATTATCAGATAAAGAGCCGAACCCTTCTTTACAAATAAAGCAGTTAAATCCCTAACAACGTGTTTGTCGCCGAGACTGGCGCTACATAGGGAATTGCAATAGAGAGAATCGCCGGGAAATACAGTAATTCAAATTGTTTAAGCTCTTCTGATTGGTCGGCATAAACCAGCCAATCAGAATAGGAGCGACAATGTCCCATTATATCCTATGGAGAAAAATTGACCAATCATATTCAAGGCGGGACAGTTCAAAATACAGTAAAAATGCAGAAACGAGCTGATTGGTTGAAGCGGCGGGGGCTCGTCCAGATTAGCCAATCAGAGCGCGAGCTACTTTCTCATAGAGTTCTATGGGGAAAAGAAATTCTGAGCGCGCTCTGTGATTGGCTAAGTTAAAAGAGGCGCCGTTATTTGGACCAATGGGAGAGCGAGTGACGCTCCTATGGGTTTTCTAATGCAATCTGAAATAAAAATGTACATGGCCGAAATCAAATTATTACACTATAGAAGTTGTACCGATGTGTATATAAAACAAATGATAATATGGGTGTAACGAAAAAAAATATTAAATCAATAAAATCATGTTTATTTTTTTATTTTCGTTGCACCCATACTATTGATCCTTGGCTAACGAAAATAAAGAAATAAACATGATTTTATTGATTTAATATTTTTTTTTCGTTACCCCCATATTATTATTCATTTTATATACACATCAGGACCACTTCTGTAGTCTTATAATTTGATTTCGGCCGTGTACAGTTTGATTTCAGATTGCATTAGAAAACCCATAGGAGCGTCGCTCGCTCTCCCATTGGTCCAAATAACGGCGCCTCTTTTAACTTAGCCAATCACAGAGCGCGCTCAGAATTTCTTTTCCCCATAGAACTCTATGAGAAAGTAGCTCGCGCTCTGATTGGCTAAGCTGGACGAGCCCCCGCCGCTTCAACCAATCAGCTCGTTTCTGCATTTTTACTGTATTTTGAACTGTCCCGCCTTGGAATATGATTGGTCAATTTTTCTCCATAGGATATAATGGGACATTGTCGCTCCTATTCTGATTGGCTGGTTTATGCCGACCAATGAGAATAGCTTAAACAATTTGAATTACTGTATTTCCCGGCAATTCTCTCTATTGCAATTCCCTATGTAGCGCCGGTCTCGGCGACAAACGCGTTGTTCGGGTTTTTAACTGCTTTATTTGTAAAGAAGGGTTCTGCTCTTTATCTGATAATGTTTTACACTTAATAAAAATGATTTTTTGATTAATACTTCATGCCGCACGGCGCTGAGAGCCGAGATTGCATTGCGCCCATCTCTCCATAGACTATAATGGGAGAAGTAGCTCGCGCTCTGATTGGCTGAGCTAGCCGAGCCCCCGCTAGCTCAGCCAATCACCTCTTTTCAGCATTTTTACAGTATTTTGAACTGTCCCGCCGTGGATTCTGATTGGTCTAAACTACTCCATAGGCTAGAATGGGTCTCTGTCGCTCCTATTCTGATTGGCTGAGCTAGCCAAGTCCCCGGTAGCTTAACCAATCAGCTCTTTTCAGCATTTTTACTGTATTTTGAACTATCCCGCCGTGGATTCTGATTGGTCTAAACTTCCCCATAGGTTTTAATGGTTCACTGTCGCTCCTATTCTGATTGGCCGGTTTATGCCGACCAATCAGAATAGCTTTCTGAATTTGAATTACTGTATTTCCCGGCAATTTCCAATATCCTAATTCTTGAATTAGGATATTGGAAAGTGATTTTGTTTTATGTATTTTTTATTTTTAAGGTTTCAGCTCTTTTTCTGAGAATGTTTAACGCCTTTATAAAGGCGATTTTTGATTCATACTCTGCACCGACATGTGGAATGATTTCTCGCTGTTCCAGCCTGTCTCGCATCGGAACTGTTTTTTGGCGCCTAAGTCCCGCACGGCGCCTAAGTCCCGCACTGCGCCCATGTCCCCGCACTGTGCCCCACACACACTGGCGAGGCGCAGGGAACTTTTCCCCGCATGTATGAGTGCGCTACCTCCGGCGGCGAATCATAGGCGCAGCCCCGCTCTGCGCCTCAGTCCCCGCACTGCGCCTAACACACTGGCCAGGCGCGGTGGACTTTACATGCTATGTATGAGCGCGCCCCGGCCCCGACATAAATCAGGCGCAGATTCCGCCGGAAAACTGGCGGAAAGGTGCGCCCCGACCCGGCGGGATTCATACATGTGGCCCATAGAGTTTAAGTTTGCCTATGGCAAAATAGTAAATATAGTGATCAAAAGTCACTCTCTGTTCTCTTGCGAGATTCCCAATTTTTTGGAGACTATGTGAGTTGTCCACACAGGGCTCTCACTCAACCTACCATCTGTAAGAAACAGCACCACTTCTGGAGAGTCTCCTGTTTGCCTCAGGATGCACAAACACGGCTCCTACTCAACAGTAAACATGCTGTGAGACTGGGCACCACACCCCCCAGCTCACCTGACCTACCAGGCTTATATGGACAATAAACCTGGCCTGGACCTGGAAAGGTGGGAGCGGCCATCCCACCCAGCTCTTTGGCCACTCCGGTAAAAACCCGGCCCAGAGCAACTGCTGCTAGCAGTTATAATAATGAACACAAAAGATGTCAGTCACCTAATGCTGCTGACACACACTGGTTTTTACCTAACTGATACCAGGCATAGCGGTGACACATATCTTAGGTCAATGACAGTTCCTTGTGCCCTCTTACATATTTCCTATACTGTATATTTCATTAATTTCTCTCTTTCATTTTTTTTATAAACTCCATAAAACAGAACCATATTCAGAAAAGGTATTAAACAATCATCTACCACATGTACCATACTAATAAATATATATGCTATTGATAACAAAAGCAACACAAACTATTAAATACATATAATAACATAGAGAATACAAGAAGAATGGAGGCCGGTGGACAATAACCCATTATAGCCCAATGCCAACTAAGACCTGCTAGCAACCACAAGCCATGAAGCGCAGTCAGGAGTGACCATTAGTCTGGCTCCATCTCACCATGTGCAGGACTAAATCTGACTGCTTCTCAGCTGACTAGTCAGCACCAACATCTGTTGCACCCTGTCCCCAAACACGATCCCAGTCATATATCATATCTGTTGTGTATACTGAAGCTGCAGGAAACTACACAACCTGCCGGCAATTAAAGTCTGGACTTTGCAGTACATTAGGTATAAAGCCTGGGCTGTCCCCAGCAGATCATCTCATGAATACCTCCTGGTAACACCCCGCCTCGCCTGAGCCATCCCCAGCAAATACACCCAGTACATGCTCCAGTCACTGTACACATAAATCTCTCCATAAAACATGATTCAATTACATGAAACTCCAATAATTAGCAGTAACCAAGAGCCTCAGCAGACTGGATTTGATAACCACTGACTGAAGCCCCACGTAATCTCAACAAATGACATCCACCATCCTAAATAACACCTGAAGGTAACACAAAAAATGGAGGCTAGGCAGTGTAAACAGCAGTTGTGTGGTGGATGATTACCACAAAGCAACAGGAGCAAAATGTAATGACGTTTAGAAAAGTGTACAGAATCCTTGTGTTTGGAGCTTACATACATCAGAGAGGGGACTAGTGACCTGTCCACCATAGCTTCCATATATCCTGCCAACTTGGAGGCATCAGACCATCACCATGTGCCTGCTCTCTGCTAACATGGAGGACACATACCCATCACTATAGTGTCCTGCACACAGCAGCATCAGTATCCAGCTCTAACCATACAGAGCACTGTATTCTATAACTGACCTGCATGGACCACTATAAATATACAGGGAGGGAGAATCCGCGCACAGCAGCATCAGGATACAACTCTGGTAACATGCAGCTGAAATATGTGTCCATAAAATACCAGTGTCCAAACTGATCCTCATCTGTATGATGTATCTTGCTCCTCTCTCACCACTGTCCTTATTACATGTGTCTTTCACCATATTTGGCAGAGTAAGGGCATGTCCCCATGACAGAGGACACATACCAGTCAGTTTATCCGACTGGTATTTGTCCTGTTTTAGTACCGTCCCCACGGCCTCAGGGGAAGGGGGATTTGCTTTTCTCCACAATGAGCGGAGAAAAGCCTTCCCTCTTCACATTGACATGCACATATTCCGTCCAAAAACCAGACAGAAGAATGTGCATGTTCAATGTTTTTCAGCGGCCGGCGGTTTGAAAAACCGCCGGGCAGAAAACCCATGCAGTGGGGACTGCTGCACAGGTTTTTTTTATAGAGCCCCGTTGTGCTCGTTTGCGGCTGGTTTTTCAGACGGTCTGCAAAACCACAAACCGTCTGAAAAACCGTTCGCAGACCCGTGCCGTGGGGACATGCCCTAACATGTGCCTATATCTACTGCCTGTCTTTAGGCTGCTCCTCCTGTCACTCCTTGCAATCCCCATCACACCAGAAACCTGCAGACACCACATGGGAATGATAACACTGTTACTGTATGATGTATCCACCATGTCTGCAGTGTGTACACAGGAGCAGGAGGTGAGGCAGATACATGAGGTGGATGGTATCTGAGAAGAATATAATCACTGGTGTGTTATAGAAGACACCACACTAATATCTACAGACCACACTACACCCAATACTTGTACATACTGTGAATGTGCTCACTGCTGTGTAGTGATGCCAATATTATACTTCCCTGATCCTGTAAAACATTTCCTCCCATTTCAATCTGGAAATGAAACAGAAGTTATCTATCTTCAAAATGTCCACCCTCCCAACTGTAAGACACCCCCCCACTTCGACATTCCTCTACCTCTAATATGGGAATCAACCAAGCATACAACCACCCAATTACATATATACAATAATTACTAAGTGTTCAAGGTCCCCCTCCCCTCACACAGACATCTACCTGTTCTCCTACTTCTTAGGAGTTTCATGATCGTTGGCAAAATTCTGATACTACTATGATTAATGATTGATACTATGATTAATGATTGATTATGCTAATTTATTGGTTTTAGAATGTTATGGGAGGTTCTGTTATAGCTATATATTGTGGGATAATACAATTTAAATTTATGCTACTTGAAAAAGGCCACACTTGAATAGGCTGAAACGTTGTAACTTTGGTGCTTAAGGGGCCGTTCACACAGCGTTTTTGGATCCGATTTTGGATCCGTGTTGGATCATTAAATCGCATCCAAAATCGTATTGGCAATCGGATCCTAAACGGATCCAACACGTATCCAACACACAGCTGCGTGTTTGTATACGTGTTAGATGCAGCAGGATCACCCCCCTAGAGTTTCAAATAGGGCTCCTCCTCTTTCGGATCAAGAATTGACATGTCAATTTTTGGAACAGATCCGGAAGGCTGATCCGAAAGACGCAGTGGGATACGCATCGGCGTGTCTATCATTCTTAATGCTAGGACTTTCTGAAGTTAGCCTTAAGCCTCATTTACAAAACAGTATTTGCCAGTCAAAAAAGGGGAGTCCAGTGACAAGGAGCAAGTCTATGCTGGAAAAAACTGTGATTTATTCTTAGGACTGGTGGGGGTCATAACAGTTAGACCCCCCAACAAATAAATTGATAGACTACCCTAATAATATGTAGTTACAGTAATTGGAATAACCCTTTAAGATTATAATCGGTAATTGATGTGTCCTTAACATACAAACTTAGGGCGACATGTATGATCGGGAGTTGCGCCTGTTTTCTGGCGAAAACTACGCCTCACCGATCCGAATCCCCTGTCGGACGCAGTGATGTGGTGTTAGGCGCAACCTTTGCCATTTTCGGCTGCGCCTAACATGAAGGGGCGTGCAATGGGCATGGTGTGGGCATTTTGGGGTGGGATGCACCACATTCGAATACTCTGAGGCATGCAGGATCGCGGGTCGTCAAAGTGCGGCGCATTGCAGCGCTCGACAGCACCGACAGGGAGACCTAGTTGAAGGTGGTCTAAATGAGCCGGAGGAGGCGAAGTGAAGCGAGAACGTAATGGAATGGGGAAAAATGTGCTCTCAGTCAACTGTTACAACAGTACACTAATAAAAAAGAGTTGTCTTGAAAAATTTTTCATTAATAAAGATAAATATCAAAGTTGAAAAAGTTGATCATTTAAAATTAAAAGAAAAATATATAAGATCACAAATGAAATAAATCTCAGCTCCGTGAGGCATGGGGTATGAATCAAAAAATATTTTTTATTAGGTGTAAAACATTATCTGAAAAAGAGCTCAAACCTTCTAAAAACATACTTCAATCAAATCACTAACAACGTGTTAGTCACCGTCACTGGCGCAACATCAGGAATTGTGATATAGAAAATTGCCGGGAAATACAGTAATTCAAATTCTGTAAGCGCTTCTCATTGGTCGGCAGAAACCAGCCAATCAGAATAGGAGCGACAGTGACCCATTATACATTATACATTATACATTATTACAATCAAATGAAAAGGCGGGACAGTTCAAAATACAGTAAAAAAGGCAGAAAAGAGCTGATTGGTTGAACTAGCGGGGGCTTGACTATCCCGGCCAATCAGAGCGCAAGCTATTTTGTCCCATTGTAGTCTATGGAGAGATGGGGGCACTGAAATCTCAGCTCTGTGCGGCATGGAGTATTAGTAAATAAATCTTTTTTATTAAGTGTTAAACATTATCTGAAAAAGAGCTGAAACCTTCTATAAATATACATAAATAAAATCACTAACAACACGTTTGTCGCCGTCACCGGCGCTACATCAGGAATTGCGATATAGAAAAGTGCCGGGAAATACAGTAATTCAAATTCTTGAAACTCTTCTCAATGGTCGACAAAAACCAACCAATCAGAATAGGAGCGACAGTGAACCATTATAACCTATGGAGTAATATTGACCAATCAAATGAAAAGGCAGACAGTTCAAAATACAGTAAAAAAGGCAGAAAAGAGCTGATTGGTTGAGACCAGGCGGCAGATATGAATCCACCAATCATATGTAGTGTGTATTTTGAGTGGAGCAAGAAGGGCGCTATAGAAGGGCGCCCTAAAAGTTATTACTGTCTATGGGAAATATTCAAGTACTGTGATTGGTTGGGGGCAAGAGGGGCTCGTCCTGCTTAGCCAATCAGCGGGTGAGCTACTTATCTCATAGAGTTCTATGGGGAAAAGAAATGCAGAGCGAGCTCTGTTTTTGATTGGCTAAGTTAAAAGAGGCGCGATTGTTTGGGCCAATGGGAGAGCGAGCGTCGCTCTTATGGGTTTTCTAATGCAATCTATAATAAAATTGTACATGGCAGAAATCAAATGATAAAACTCACGAAGTTGTACCGATCTCTATATAAAATGAACAATAATATGGGGGTAACAAAAATAAACAAATAAATATGAATTCAATGAGTTCATTTTTATTTCTTTTTTTTTCATTAGCCAATTATCAATAATATGGGTTTAACGAAAATAAAGAAATAAAAATTAATTCATTGAATTAATTTTTATTAGTTTATTTACGTTACACCCATGCTGCACAAAGCTGAGATTTCACTGCCCCCATCTCTCCATAGACTACAATGGGACAAAGTAGCTCGCGCTCTGATTGGCCGGGATAGTCAAGCCCCCGCTAGTTCAACCAATCAGCTCTTTTCTGCCTCTTTTACTGTATTTTGAACTGTCGTGCCTTTTCATTTGATTGGTCAATACTACTCCATAGCTTATAATAGTTCACTGTCGCTCCTATTCTGATTGGCTGTTTTCTGCCGACCAATGAGAAGCACTTACAGAATTTGAATTACTCCATTTTCCGGCAATTTTCTATATCGCAATTCCTAATGTTGCGCCGGTGACGGTTGTTAGTGATTTGATTGAAGTATGTTTTAAGAAGGTTTGAGTTCTTTTTCAGATAATGTTTTACACCAAATAAAAACGATTTTTTGATTCATACTCCATGCCTCACGGAGCTGAGAGCTGATATTTATTTATTTAGCGATCTTATATATTTTCCCTTTAATTTTAAATGATCCCCTTTTTCAATACATTTAATCGCTTTTACACAGATTTTTCTCTTTATTCATTCATTCATTTGAAAGACAACTCTTTTTGCTATTCACTAACATGTTTAATGATTTCTCGCTGTTTTCCAGCCTGTCTCGAATCGGAATACATGTTAGGCGCAGTCCTTCTGCGCCTAAGTCCCGCACTGCGCCTCACACACTGGCGAGGCGTGGTGAACTTTACACTGCATTTATGAGCACACCTCGGGCGCCAACATACATGAGGCGCAGCTTTCACGTTCGAGCGCTGAAAAACTAGCGCTCCGATGCGCCGAGATTCATACATGTCGCCCTTAATTTCACCTCAAAATTGAAAAAATATAGCAAATTAAGCGACACGGATAAATCTTAT